>VZTX01010641.1:102304-261379 GCA_013400915.1 Pardalotus punctatus | reverse complement strand
TATATATATATATATATATAAAAAGAAAGCTATTTATTTGTACTGTTTTTACAGGGATCACAGTGAATGGTTGATTGATGTTCTTCTTCCACAAGGTAAGATGTATTTTAAGGGTAGGTACAAACTAATCATAATTTTACAAAGCTATGCTTTTGATATTTCGCCGTACTGTATTACCTGAACTGCTATATTCTGTTCAAAAGGGTCGGGTTTTTAAAGAATTTTAAATAATTTGTACTTAATGCTGCTTAATGTCCTTAAAATGCTGTGAAGAATTGACTAATCCTCTATCTGAAATACTATGGAACTCTTTATGTGTGAGGAGACAGAGACAATTGAATAGATTTTCAAATCTTGAAGTGTCCACAATTGGGGCCAAATTTTTTTAAAGTACTTGTGTCCCACAACGATGTCCCAAAAAATGGGGCTGGTTCTTGCAGTAATCTGGGTCTGATTCGAAAGCTCTTAAAGCTTCTGAAAATCTGTAACACAGGACTGCAAAGGATATCAGAAAAGGACATAAAATATTTTTCAATGATCCAGTCATTGTTCCAATAGTTGCTCTTTGACCAGTGAGAAAACCTGATATTTTATTATCTACTAGAATGCAGACAAACTATGTTGGCAGACTAATCAGCATATTACCTACAATAACCCTTCAAGGGATAGAATGAAGACACTGCCTCTCTCTTTGCTTTGCAAACTGAAAAGTCTTAAGCAACTGAGATTTTTTTTGCTATCTGCTTTTAGTTGAAATGTTATCCAGATTAAGCATGTTTTATTTACCTAAGGGAAGTACTTCTTTTTAATCAGCCACTTAAACGCAGTGAATCATATGTTGCCAGGGCAACGGATCAAATAGCTACTGCTTACAGGTTGAATCTGCAAACATTTCACTATGAAATTATGGGCCACAGACATAGTGGCTGCTTCTACATTGTTCATCCACATTCACTACTCTTTTATGCTAAGAGCTTTCACAAGCAACATAGGACCACCTGAGCCTCGTTGTGTGCCTACAAGGTGTGCTTTTCCAAGTCTCTCTGTGAGGCAGAAGCATAAGCAGAAGGTGGATGGGTTGCAGAGTACACCACACTTAATGCACCAAGGCTGTTACTGCATTTTAAAGTAGAAATAGCCATAGGCCTAAGCGTAGTATTTTACCTTATGCAGGCTTAGGGGTTTCAATAGTATCTGGAAACATGAATTTAGCCCAGAGGCTTCCTTGCAGGATGTCCATTTTCCCATGGCTACCATAGTAAACCAGAAAGATCGTCATTTTGTGTTCATGTTTTGTATGCCTTCCCCTTACAGCTGAAATTTCTGCTATATGTCAGAAGAAGGTAAGATTCAGCCATTTGTGTGATGGGGCATGATTTGATGTTGTGTGTAATGTCATTCCATTACCGTGTAGTGTGTTATTCTTTGTGCCATTCCAAAATTCCACAATTTATCCATGAATGCATTTATTGGTGGATGGAAATGATTCAGCAGCAGCAGGTTTCTTTTTGTTAAAACTGCCAGTGTTGATTTGAATTGTAGGTTTTAGTTGAAGTGGCAGTTAGTAAAGCAATTCAATTATACAGTTAAGCTCTGTTTGTATTCTATAACTCTGTTTATGAAGAGGATAGAACAAGAGATTAATTTTAAATCTAAGTGTTTACGTGTCTTTTCATCTCCTTGAAGTCTTGGATTAATCCTCAATTGGACAAAAATCATACTATATAATGTGTATTTTTAAAATACATGGACTGAAAATCTTCAGTGCTTGGCTCTAAAAAGATTGCTGACAAAAAGAATCTGCTTGCAGTACACACCAGCTAATGGGTTTTATTAACACTTTAATAGCAAGGAATATAGTGTATAACATGTTGTAGTTCTCATGTGGTAAAGAAAGCTTTTCTGTTGGGCTGGATTACCAGATGGCAGAAATTTCAGGTGCATATTTCAGAGGCTTGTACAGTTTCCTATGATAAGGCAGATCCTTACATAGCATAAACTGTGGCATGGTGGCACCATTTTTTTGCACTCCTAAGGATCTACCCATTGCTACCTGTAAATTGAAAAGACCTTCTGAAACATAAGCAGGTGTTAAGAGAACTAGTGTAAAATTTAGAGATTGCTCCAAGTCAGGAGGTTGAGGTTGATGACTTAAATGTCAGTTTGGTGTGTTTCAAAAGAAGAGCAACTGTGACATTTAAGGCCAAGCTCAGCATTTAGTCCCGAGCTTATCTTTCTGGAAGGTCAGTGACACTTGGCATCCGGAGTTGTGCTCATACATAGTGATTTTGGAAATTGCCACCACTTGAGCCAGCTCCCCAGCGCTGACTCCCATCCCTGTTTTCCGTTCCATTTCCCGATACTCGTTGCCTGATAAACTCTTTTTTATTTTCCAGAACTGCAGCTCCCACGTCAGAAGAGCTGTGGTCACGTGCTTCTCGGCGGGCTGCTGCGGCCGCCACGGCAATCGGCCCGTGCGCTACTGCAAGAGATGCCACTCCAACCACCACAGCAGCGAGGTCGGGGCGGCCGCAGAAACCCACCTGTACCAGACCTCGCCGCCCCCCATCAACACCCGCGAGTGCGGGGCAGAGGAACTCGTGTGTGCCGTGGAAGCTGTCATCAGGTAATAGAGCAGCTTGCATGTAAATATTGCCTGCAGATCTTGTGCAGGTGGATTTTGGTTTCTCTGGGATAATTTGAGAGCAGAGATGCTGAACTTCTGCTGCTTTAGCAGAGAATGGATCAGCTGTGAGTGTTGTCCTGATGAGGAAGTCAGCCTGGAATCCTAGAATTTGGTGTTATTTTCTTTCAGGAAAGTGATAATGTCAAATGGCTTAACATCTAGTTACTCTTGATTAGATACCTATATTCACTGCAGGAAAGCTGCATTCACTGACCTCAGGCTTGTTTTATAGCTTGCTAAAAGAAGCAGAGTTTCATGCTGAGCAGAGGGAGCATGAACTCAACCGCAGGAGACAGATGGGCCTCTCCTCTTCCCATCACTCCCTGGACAACACAGACTTTGATAACAAAGATGATGACAAGCATGACCAACGCCTCCTGAGCCAGTTTGGAATATGGTTCTTGGTAAGAAATTCTTGCTTTCTTCTCTCACTCTTCTTGATTCCCTCTCCTTTACTTTCTGAAGTCTCAGTTTTACGTCTTTCTATTTTTTACCTCACTTCTTGGTTTATAGTTGGAGACTTATTCTGATTTGTAAGCAAAAACTTGTCATGTGAAGCTGTCAAACTTGGAGATTTTGTAACTGGTTTGGGTGGAGCTGCTCACTGCCTCTGAGTCCTCGATAAAGTATATAACAGTATTATTCACTCTCAGTTTTTTAACTGACTTTCTGTTTGATATCAACTTCTGTTCACAAGTGCCGCTGCTGAGTGCCATTGTTTTAGCTTTAAAAGGCAATCCCCTAAAAATCTATTTTTCACCTTCCAGCTTTCAACATCACTTTCTGGAAGCAGAACTTTCTCTCTTATCTCTGAATAGGCTGGAGGGTTCTTAGTGGGCATCTGTTCATTCCTGCTGTCAGCTTGGTCAGGCTGTATCAGTTAGTGTATTCCCTTCATCTGGTGTGGGTTGACAGAATGAAGCCCTGCTGGTTCTACCCCTCACAGTAGCTGCCAGAGATTATTCCAAAACAGCAGGACTGCTGCTGGCTAGTTCATGAGCAGGTCAGGCTGCAGCCTGATAGATCCTCAGAAACTGCATTCTGCAATTCTCCTTAAGGAGAATTCTCCTCAGGCTCTTTCCAATTCACCTTGAGCTCTCAGGCTCTCTCCTCAGTCACCCTGTGACAGGTGGGCAAATAGCAGGACCCCTCATCCATCATCTGAACAGAGATAGGATCTCTGGGTGGCAGGGTGGTAGGTGTAGAATTCCATAGTGCCAACAAAGCTGCTCTGCAGTTTCAAGTAACTACATGAATAAAATTTATATTCTGCTGACATCTTGTGGGTTTTGTTGTTTAACATTGTTTTAGAGTGAAAGCCATCTATTATTTTAATTTTTTTTTATTGTGCTGTATGCATCTATTCTGTTTCAAATGATGTTTTATAAAGACTGAAGGTCTGTGTTTCCAGAAGTAGAATTGAAGTAAGAACAGAACAGGTTTAGTTTCACTGTACATGCCTCATCCCTGACATTCAGAGTCTACCTTTCTATGGTAGGGAGGAAGAACTCACTGGCCCCATTCTATTCTTGTAAAATCTCTTGATCTCTCTATAGTGGATGTTGGCAAAGATGACCACACAGGTTGTGAGAAATCTTGGGTTGCTGTTTTCTTTCATAAAATGACTATCTTTCGTGCAGAAACTGGGTAGGAGTCAAGAGTTCCTATTAAAAAGGCTGCCAGCTGATACTGTCTTTGAGTTAATGCTCATCTGAGACAAGCACAAGGAAGCAAACACCTTAACTTCAACCTGCAATGAAGTAGAAGACTGTACTCTGAATTGGCAAGAGGGTTGATAGCTGCCTCATCTCAAGAAAAATCAGGGAGGAAAAACATTTGTCAGATGGGTTCTGGTCTTCTCTGGGAAGGAGAAATATAATTTCTTTCTCCAGATATGTTATGAACATTTCTCTGTTGTTCACTTGCTGCAAGGCAGTGGTCACCAGTTTCAGGCTGCCAGGTGCTGAGAGTACAGCTTTCACAGGAAATGACAATGATAGGTGCTAGGTGGTTAAAGGAGCTTCTAAATTCTCCTGTCATCTGTTATTTTCCATTCTTTGCATTCAGTGCAGCAGCCTGACTTGAAACTTCATCTCCTGTCCCCAGAGGATACCAAGAGCTTAAATAGCAGGTAATTAGCAGTGTGCTAGCCTGTGAACTTGGGTAGAAACTTGGTCTCAGGTTCATGACAGCTTTACCATCCAGGTATCATTTTAGAAAGAGAGTTTGGAAAAGGGGAGTAGAATGTTAATTATTATGTAGGAATTTCTGAGGACTTGAAACTCATACTCATGCCCCAAATGAGGACAAAATTTCAAGACTGGAACCTTTTTCAAAGTAAAGATCACTTTTTACACTAAGTGGGATCTTTTTTCAGGATTTTTGAAGTTCTTGATTGACTTGTCTTTTTATCTTGTATGTTTTATATATATGTGTGTATGTATATCATATATTTTACTAGGTATTTTATTACCTTCTGAAATTGAAAGTAGTTTTAAAGTTCAAACCAAAACGTTTGTCAAAGAACTCTATACTGATTTTTTCAGTGTTGAAAGTAAACAAAAAAATTCAATGCCTGAGTTTTTTTCCATTTTATTGTTACTTTCTGGTCATGAAATGTTTTGTCAATCATCCTGTACCAACCTCCACTTAAAACTGATCATCTTCCTTGTCTCCTAGGTAATCTGCATCCTCATAACTCTGAGAATATGTAAAACATAGTAGAGAAAAATTTCCCACCTTTGATTCTAGAAATGAAAGTTGGTTTGTGTTTGCCTCTTCCAGGTGAGCCTTTGCACTCCCAGTGAGAATACACCCACAGAGAGTTTAGCAAGGCTGGTTAGCATGGTGTTCCAGTGGTTTCACTCCACAGCTTACATGATGGATGATGAAGTTGGTAGCCTGGTTGAAAAGCTCAAGCCCCAGTTTGTTACTAAGTGGCTGAAGACTGTTTGTGATGTCCGGTTTGATGTCATGGTTATGTGCCTCCTTCCTAAGCCAATGGAGTTTGCCAGGGTAAGAATAATTTATCTTAAGGCTCTTTTGTTTGCCACAGACATTAAGGTTTTAAGTAAAAACACCTTTTCTTCCCCAGCTCTGACAAGACAAAGCAATCTCCGTGGTAGAGGGTGCAGTGGAATTCAGAAATTTTTCCTCTTCATAGCATTTTTAGTTTTACTGTGTTAGAAAGTAGGCATTATTTACATTAATGTTAGAAACTGAAAAAAAAGAGACCATGGCTTTGAGGTTAAGGGAAAAAGAAAGGACTGAACCTCATGCTGTAATCTCTTATGGATTTTTTTCTTGGATCTAGCCCCTCTTTTGTTACCCTGCTGCAATACTTAAGGCAAGACCAGCAACTTGCCAGATTTCAAGGCTTCACTAGAACATGAAGACAAATAGCCATGAAATTAGCTGTGATGAATGAAGGAAAAATTGTTTGTTGGCCAAGATTACCAGTAATTGCTGCCAAAACAGCAGGCATCTCTAGGGCCATTAGTCAGGAACAGCAGATGTGAGCCGAGGTCAGTTAGAATAATTAATCTCTGTATGCCAATTACTTATGTACTCAGAAGCATACTTTTTTTGGTTCTATCACTTAAAACCTTTCTTCAAAAAAACCCTACAGAAACAGCCATGAAAGAACACCTGGTACAGACCAGGTTTTCTAAAATAAAGACCAAGCACTGTAACAAGTTGCCCAGAGCAAATAATTGACAGTGCAAGTTTGACCAAAGAAACCTGTGCCATTTTGAGAATTGTAAATAATAATACACTGAATCATGGCCTGGAAGTGAGCAATCTTTGCCTAAGTCTTGGACAATGCTTTTGTGTACTGTGAGTCAAATGAAAGAGGAAAAAACAATGCAGCTCCATGGCTGAATTCTAAATTCTGCCTTGAAGGTATTAATGATTACCCCCTAAAATTTCCTGGCTGCAACACACTGAGCAAATTTGTGATACTGGGCAAGTTACAGGGACTCTAAATGTTGTTCATCAGTATAATTCTTGGAAATACCTGCAGGTTGGTGGATACTGGGACAAATCATGTAGTGCTGTAACCCAGTTAAAAGAAGGGCTGAATCGAATCCTTTGCTTGATTCCATACAATGTGATAAACCAGTCGGTGTGGGAATGTATCATGCCCGAATGGTTGGAAGCTATAAGGACAGAAGTGCCTGATAACCAGTTGAAGGAATTCAGGGAAGTGCTGAGGTATGTAGGCATATGTTGGAATCATTCTGGTTTTGCATATGTTTGTTGAGGGTTTTGGCATGGTAAGATGGTGACAACAAATAAAAATGCCTATATGTTCAATGGACAGTAGTGAGTGAATGCTTCAGATTTGTTTTTATAACTTCTATTTAGACTAAAGGATTTAAGCTTTAGGAAAGTTTTCTTTTATTGCTCCCGATCTCTTAGAATCTGTATCAAGAACCAACTACATGGATACTTCTTTGGTGTGAGCAAGGCACATTTTTAGTGGCTTCCTGCAGCATTGTGGAAGGACCGTCTTTCTCCTCCTGTCCAGTTGATGAGAAATGGTGGGGATTAGTAGAGCTGACATTGATGTATTTATTTAGCTAATTTCTTCCCCTACTGAGCAAAGGAAATGCCAGAATAAGAATGGTGGTGGAGTCATAATTTTATGTCTGGTGTATGACCTTGTCAGTAAAACTTCACATTGCCTTTTAACTAATAGCCTTTTAAAAGGGCTGTGAAACTGACTGTAAGTTCATATTTGTAGGTATTGCTGTGAGCTTTTTTTAGTGCAAACATGGAATAATGGACTAATGAGATGAGAAAATTTCCAATTTTTGCATTGGATGTTGGAAAAGATATTGCTATCAAATGAAACTGGGCATATGTGATGTCAGTTCTTAAGGCACATTACCAAATTCAGAGATGACCTTATATAGTCAGGACAGGTGGTATCAGCAGCATAGCTCAGCTCCCATGGACGGTGAGTCTGCAAGTAAGATTAGCTTTCTACAAGTTGTCTGTTCTATCTCACACAGTGGGTAACATGCTAACTCTGTGATGCTACATTTTTGTTCTATTTTTCAGCAAAATGTTTGACACTGAGCTTTGTCCTCTCCCTTTCTCCTTGGAGGAGATGTTTGGCTTTATTAGCTGTCGATTCACAGGGTATCCATCTTCTGTGCAAGAGCAGGCATTGCTCTGGCTGCATGTAAGTGTCCTTGCTTGACAAGTCATGCTGAAACAGCTGATAATTTTGAAAAAGAAGCTGCATTTCCAAAGCTGATGCACCCCTTCTGCCTTTGCTTAGCTCCAATATAAGGATGGTTGGTAGACTGACCCTGAGTGTTACTAACCCATGAGCAATAACCTGGTTGACAAGGTGGGGATCAGTCAAAGGTTGCACTTGATAATCTTGAGAATCTTTTCCAACCTAAATGATTTTGTGATTCTTTGATAAAGTGGAAGCCTGGGAACTTCTTTTACCTTTGTCAGTTTAGGGCCATTCAGTTGGCTGAGTTTCTTACACCACTACTTTTTAGTCTCCACAGAAATTGGTCTGTTGACTCCAAAATTAATTCCAGACTTCAGAAACAGCTGTAGTTGTTCCTGCATTTGACGAGCTGGATTAGACCAGTTCTGTACCCACCAAGCTTTCTGCTGCTCTGGCCCTTTTGTGCTGTATTTGCCCACAAAACTGGCATTTACCGAATGTGCATATCAAAAGCTACAGGATAATCGTGTCATCTAAGGGCAATGAATTCAAATAGGGTATAAAATTTTCCACAGCACCTCAGAATAATACCTGTACTTTTCATTATTGCTTCTTTTCTGCTGAGGGTTGTTTTAATTAAGCCTCCGCAAAGACCAATTTACCTGACTGTAATTTCAATTTTCAGGTATACAGAATTTTCAAGTGAAGCATGATTTTTTTAGATTTTTCTGGAATTGATAACACTTAATGACAAGTACTAATGGACTTATATTTATCTGAGTTTTGGTGACATAATAGATTGTGAATATTTTTTGAATGGTGTGCAATTAACAATCCTGCCATGATGTTGACACCTGTAGGCTACCATTGTGACTGGATTCTTACCATAAAAAAGGGAATTCAGTTTTAAGTAATAATAAATAAATAGTTAATCATTCAAGTACTGGTAATATTACTGCTTTACAGAAATATTTCTGTGGAATAGCCTCACATCCCTCTGTGTTTTTGCACAAAACTGATCTCAAAGTGCACCAAGTGGATGCCAACAAATATTTTGAAAATACCTGTTTTATTTTGCCCTAGTTCTAACAGAAATCTAAGCTTGCACCTCACCTCATTGAATCCCAAAATTAAATGCACAGAACTTGCTGAACTGAGGATCTTGTTATAAAAATGCATATAAAGTAGCTGATGTTTGTGATCAGACTTGAAACTCATGCCTTCTTATTTATTTTCTTTCCTCAGGTGTTGTCTGAACTAGACATTGTTGTTCCTCTTCAGTTACTAATTAGCATGTTTTCTGATGGAGTTAATTCTGTAAAAGAATTAGCAAATCAAAGAAAATCAAGAGTCAGTGAAGTGGCGGGAAATCTTGCAGCTCGGAGGGTAACTGTTATTTATCCTGCTTATTTTTTTTTCTTGTAACAGTTCTCCTAATAGAATGCATGTAAAGAATTAAAAGTCATCTTTCAGTATTTGATTGGAAGCACTATAAATTTTGAAAATGAAAGAAAATTGGAATGACTTCAATTAATATCACTCTATCACATAGAAGTGTACAGATAGGAACTCGGTATCTTTTACAACCTTTCTTATTCTTTGCACCTTCTATTAAGAACTGTCAGCAACAAGTTGTTATAGACAACTGGTCGCCCAGAATGACCTTTTGTATTATGGTATGAATTTGGTGGGCCTAGGTATGTTTGAAAGGGTGAGAGAGCAGACTTTGTTTCTGGTTCCCTGTATTCTTTGTCCCACACCCAAGAGATGCAGAATTTGATCTGAAGTTGTCTGTCAAAGGTTTGTGGTCTGGAAGAAAATGTGCAAATCTGTAGGCATTACACATACTTAGTCTGATATGACTTAACTTCCTGGTAGTTTGACAAAAGTGTTTCAAGGACACCAGAAATGTTAATAATTTGGTCTTTCAAAGGCCGTTTGAAAGACCAAATCATTAACATTTAAGGAACTGCAGCATCTGGGGAGTTGATGATTCCTTACATGTGGTCTGCCTGTCTTCTGATGTCGCTGTGCAGAGAGCACTCCCACACCTAGCTCATGGTCGTTTCTCAACTAAGCAGAAAAAATGGACAAACTTACTGTCTGGTCTTTCAGACCACAGCTGGTCTGAAAATAGACCTCTTGTGTCATCAAAGTGTGCATCTTCCTGCAATGCCTAGAGGTTCTCAGGGTGTTTTAGATGGCCTGCTGTGGTGTGGGCATAAATCAGTGCAGACATACACAGCTTATTGCCATTGTGTCTGGTTCATTTCCAGCTACCTGTGTCCTTGGTGTAGCCTTAGTTAACACCATTCTCTTGAGACAGGCTCTTTTATTAGCCTCCTGCTATTAAAGTCAGTGTCCATGGATTATGGAGATCATTGTAACCTGATGGCTGCTTTACTGCCTGCACCAATTTTCAGTTTGGTTTATGATGTTGAAATTCTCCTTAGTAGGAATAGCATAATGGATGTCAGCCACTTAGCTTAAGAGAATGTATGCATCGGGGTAGAATATGGTTCCTGCACTTCTATCGTATCTTGTAATTCAGTGGCATTAAGGAACACATGTATATTTTGCAAAAAAGCTACAGAAGGGAGTGGCAAGGCTATCAGAGTTCTTGGTTGGTTTTTTTTTCATGTTCATATAGAATGAGATTGCTTAAATGTCTAATAGTCATTTGGATATGCTGATTTTTTTATGTTTCCAGGTAAGCGTTGCTTCTGACCCTGGGCGCAGAGTTCAGCACAACATGCTGAGTCCTTTCCCAAGCCCTTTCCAGAGCCCATTTCGGAGTCCAATACGTAGTCCTTTTCACAGCCCTTTCAAGAATTTTGGACACCCTAGTGGAAAAACAATTGATTTTGAGGGTGAAGATGAAGAAATGAATCTTAATTGCTTCATTCTGATGTTTGATCTAATCTTGAAGCAGGTACTTGCAGAAGGAAAACATCCACTTGGAAGGGACACTTTAGTTCTGTAGTCACTTTTGGCTCTCCTTTGATCCTGAATTGATTCTCTTCCTGCTTAGGGCCTGGCATGAAGTGTAAGGCATTTAAATCCCAGTGCAACTGTCATCTGTCTTTATGGGAATCATAGGTTCTTGTTCAAGGAAGTTAGATATCTCCACATTCAGGTTACATACTAACCTCACACTACTGAAAGGAACTTTTCCTTGGAGATTTGCTTATTTTTACAGACTAGAGGCAGAGACTTGTTGATAGGCTTAGGTTAGAGACATAATTTTTTGATAGCAAAGTTTGTACAGTGTGAATCCAAGGACTGGTGTTTTGGATAGCAGTCTCCATGTAAAGTTAATGGATTCTGTGCTTGAAATTGTCTATTTAGCTGTTCGAGCTTGGGCCTCAACACCAGTGGCAATTTAAAATTCTGAGTTACAGTTTATCTCAAATGCTTCACAGCACTGTAGTATAAAACTAGTAGAAATGGAGGAAGAGGCAGACAGTTAGTGCTCTGCCTTTTAAATGAATAATAAATCCTTACTCTTTTCACTTTCTTTCAGATGGAACTCCAGGATGATGGTGTCACTTTGGGCTTAGAGAACAGCATCTCAAAAGATATAATATCCATCATAAACAATGTGTTCCAGGCACCCTGGGGTGGTTCTCACACATGTCAGAAAGATGAAAAAGCAGTTGAATGTGGTCTGTGCCAGTCCAGCATTCTGTGTTACCAGCTGGGTTTTGAGCTGCTGGAACAGCTCGCTCCAAAGGAGGAAATCAGGCTTGTGGTAAGTAGAGCAGGAAAGGGTCTGTATTATTAGTGTGCTAAAACTCCTTCACTATTTTCATTCCATTGTATTCAAGGAAGCAAGACTGCACTGACTTTTGGCATGAAGGATTTGAGAGGTTAAAGCAAAATGCCATTGAACTGTAAAAGTTCCTAAGTTTGAATTGATTCAAAGAATGCAGGGAAGATGGCAATATTCATCCACTATGAACTCTTCCCCCATGAAGAACATTGAAGTGCTCTTTCAGTTAGGGAGTGCATCAGTCCAATGATCCTGTGTCTCAAATAAAATGTGAAATGTTAATACTTAGTCTTTTTATCTTCTGTTAAAAGCAAAGGATGGATACTTTGAAATGATTAAAGATTTTGAGTATATCAGTTGTCAAGTGAGCAAGCCTTAGTTGGAGCTTGACGATTTGAAATGCTGAGCACTGTGGAAAAACTGCATGTACTTCAGGTTGAGTATCCAACTTTATCAGACACAGATACATACTCTCCAGTCACTAGTCATCATTAAAGTTCTCTGTAGCTTTGGAGAGGAATTGGAGCATTTCATGTGGTGGTGGTATGATGAGTTTATTTAAAACTGTATGTCTATTATATGTAACTGTTCCATCTGATAGTTGACAAGACAGCATCATTCTCTTTATTCTGATGCTCATTTGCTGTGGCATGTTGGTAGCAGATTTTTATTATATTTTTCTTCAGTGGAGGGAATAGTGATTCCTTTTCATGTGTCAAATTTTCAGAATTTCATTTGATGTGTATGCTAGAAGTAGGTATTTTGCATGTGATGTTCAATAACTTGTGCTAGAAAAATCATCTCATGCCTCTCCAGTACAGATCCTCATCTCAACCAAAAATTAGTGAGTAGTGGAGTCTTTTGGGTGCTGGGGCATGGTACCACTTCCAGAATTCATCCTGCAATAAATGTCACAATGGGAACCTTTAATCCTGAGCTCCTGGCCACAGGCGGAATTAACTCCAGCCTGAAGTTTACATTTTATAATGTAGGAGTGGTTGAGGTAGGTCCTTCCCCTAAGCCTGTAACTCTACAGTAGTGCAGGGAACACCCTGCTCCTGTCTGTTACTCCTTTCAGGCAAGGATGACAAACTTGGTGAAGTACTGGCCCTTTGAATCCTCCTCAGCTCCAATATGGGTGTACAGTTTCTGTTAAATCTGTGTCTGCAACAGTCTTTTTGTTAGTATGCATTTGCTGATGCAAAATATTAGATATACAGTGATTTGAGTGCACAAATGTACATGGAACTGAACAAAGTCTGCCTCATGAGAGCTCAGTTTGTCACACCAAATGTAGTTTAGACAGCAGGATGTGGCCTCATGTATATAGATAACATCAACAAATGAATTTAACCTATTATATTCTTAAAGGAGCCCACAGATAACCTCGAGGATAGTCTTCTGTATACTAGACCTGAGTTTATTATAGGAACTGAAGGAGAAGAGGAAGACAAATCAGCACCAAAGCATGGAGAAAACCCAGGAAATCACACAGAGACCATAGAAAATACTGGTAGGTAGAGGCTGAAAAGGTTATTTTAGTAAGGCTTTAACAGAAATGTCTATACTCATGCAATTCAAGTTTCTGAAGCAGTCTTTCAAATCCAGCAGCACTATCACTTTTATTATCATGCATTTTATTCTTTCAACATATTGATTAAATAGGTTGTAAATAAGTTCATAGCAAGTGTGTCTGTCTCCCAAAAAAGTGTTAAAGAAATCTTGGCTTTTTAAACATATAAAATAGCAAAACCATTACAAGCAGAATTCCATGCTGTTCTAACTTACTGACTGCAGGGTTAATGCACCTAGAATTAATTTCTCTGTCATCACCTTAACATTCTTTAGTTTCATTTTGAATCCACAGATAAAAGAATTTTAATATTGTCTGTAACTTAAATTTTTAACAGCGATAAAGAATGACACGGAAAGAAAGTTTTGTTATCAGCAACTTCCAGTTACCTTGAAGCTCATATACACTATATTGCAGGTAACAATGATTACTTGTTAGTTTGTATTGTTGGTAAAGTGGTGTCATTGTGTTGAGAGAAGTACATCTGTTTACACAGGAAATGTCAAGGTTTGAAGAACCAGACATTCTTTTTAACATGCTGAATTGTCTGAAGATCCTGTGTCTTCATGGGGAATGCCTGTATATAGCAAGAAAAGACCATCCACAATTTCTTGCCTATATTCAAGATCACATGCTGATTTCAAGGTGGGTTTTTATCACACATTTTATCTTCATACTTTGTTGGTTCTCCAGGTATACATTTGTTGTTAGTGTCAGAGAATATACAAGTTTACTATGGAAAATAAGCAAGAGTAGAAGGGAAGTGTGGAAAGATGAAAAAACCTGTATAACAGTTCATTGCACGGGCTAATTAAGATGTAAATGAAACCAAGGTACACTGCATTGTCCATCATGGCTACTCCATCATGAGCCACCTGCTTTGCAATGAGTCAGAGCCTCTCATTTTCAATATTAGCATTACCTGAGACTGACGGATCTTCCTGGACTCTACAAAATAAAATAAAGGACGTTGTGAAGGCAGGCACACAGTTTATAGGGCCTTAGCATTAAAGTTGAGAGAACAATAGTATTTCACCTCATTTTTATGAGGGAAATGAAGTTTTTTTTCACTTAGCATCAGAGTGAATTGGGTTGAAATCTGTGCATTTGAAGATTCTCTTTGGAGAAAGGGACTTTTGCAGAAAACTAGCTGGATAAACATCAGCATATGATCTTCTGACATAAAATGTGTCTGCCAGCACTTACAGCTGCTCTGTATCGATTTCAGTGAGCACCTCCCAAGACTTAGGGTTTTAGCAGACTAGAGAATCTGTCCTGAATCTAAATGCCAGCAAATTGTGACCATCCAACTTCTTAGTTATTTGTGGATGCACTTGATTTGTAGTGCCAAGACAGTTCATGTGGCTTACGTAGTGTAGCTGGTCATGCTGAAACTCCTAATTCGTAGCACAGATTGTCTTCTATGGCAGTTATCTTGAATTAGGCAAGCTCTTTTAAAATCTGAAGTGTTTCAAAGGAAGGAATATTTGAACCTGGATTTTCAAGAAAAAACACTGTAGTTGAAGATGTTCAAGAGCTCTGTTTTCCTATGCTGTTTTTACTAAAATCCACTCTGTAGTATTCACATAAATGCCCAGGATGGCTCATGAAGATGTTCATTAAATGTTCTTTACATTTAGAAGAAAGAATATCAAGGGAAGGTCTTTATAAGCAGGCTTGCTCTCTTTTGTCTTTCCAGCTTATGGGGAGTTGTGAAGTCTGAGTTCTCTCAGCTTTCTTCCCTGGCAGTCCCACTTCTTCTTCATGCACTTTCGCTTCCCCATGGAGCTGACATTTTCTGGACAATCATAAACAGCAATTTCAACAGTAAAGACTGGAAGATGAGATTTGAAGCAGGTAGGTCTGAGAAATGTACTGTATTTTCTCTTTGTTTCTTCTCTGAAGAGGTAGAGCTTTCTCTGCTGTAACTGAGGAGACCTGTAATAGACGATCTGTTTGCTGCTTTGTAGAGTTTTGGAGACAGTTTGGTGCAAAACTATGGCACAACAGTACAGTAAAATAGAGAAGATGAGACATTTTGGATAATAAAAATCAAAACTACAATTCTTTCCAGCTGTATTTAGTTTTTACTTTCTCAGCTGTGCATATTTCTAGGAAAGGTGTATTATTAATCAGTACATAAACCATTGCCTAAATGAGTATACTTCTTTTCTTGTCTGGGTGCATGACTGCTACAGTAGAGAAAGTGGCCGTGCTGTGCAGATTTTTGGATATTCACTCTGTGACAAAAAACCACCTACTGAAGTACTCTTTGGCTCATGCATTCTGCTGTTTCCTGACTGCTGTGGAAGATGTCAACCCAGCAGTGGCTACAAGAGCTGGGCTATTACTTGATACCATAAAGAGGCCAGCTTTACAGGTGGGTGCATTACATGGAAGAAAATACATTCCAATGGGAAACTGGCTTTTCACCTGGAGTTCGGATGTACCGCATCACGGTCACTGCTAATACCTCTTTAGGCAAGCATTATTGGTCTTGGTGCTTGACATATGCACAAAATAACCAACTGAATCATGGAATTGAGTCCAACCATAAATCCTTTGAAGACTGCAGAGGATTACTATTGTGTTTGAACTGCTGTTGTAGAAAACTCTGCTTTTTTTTTTTATTATTTGAAAATAATTTTATATTTTTCAATTAAAAAAATACATTTCTAAGTCTTATGACACCCTGCTGAGCTCACAGTGAGAAAATATATTTGAGCAAAACCAAACATAGTCTTGATCTTTACAAGATTTACTTAGGCATATAACAAAGCATGTGAGAGAGCCTGCCAATCAGGATTCACATAATTAAATCTAAACAGATATGAAAGCAAGAAAAGGAAGATAAAAGAAATAAATCTCATAGAACAATTCAGTTCTAGTTCTCTGAAGAATAGAATAAGTATGTATTTTTAAAGAGTTCAGGGTTACTGCCTATGAAAAGCTGATAATATTTGCTAGTTTTATTCCATTTAGTACCTTTTCAGAATAGTTTCCAGAGAACTTGAGTTCAATGACGCTGTTACTGAACTTGGGTTCAATGACAGCAGTATAGTGCACTTTCACATTTAATGTGTGGGCTTTCTTCTCAAACCTGAGTCTTGACACTACAGACAAAATTCTAGTGCAAATAACTTACAGAAGAATTTTGAGGCAAAGTGCTTCTGATACAGTTCACCATGTAATCTTTCTTTCCTGTTTGGGCTTGGTGATTCATTCTTTTTGTAATTAAGGGCTTGATTCAGTTACCTAAATGTAAGGTTTTCCTCAAGCAGGTGTGCGTGGGCAAAGTACTTTGATATTGTGTACCGAATATGCAGTAGTATAGAACTTTGCCTGTACCTTTGTACTACTCAAAATCTTAGAAAATTCCACATTAAAAATATGGTGCTTATTTATTTCTTTACTTACCTTACTTTCCCACTGATATCAGTAGCATTAGTTCTGATTTAAAGGACTTGGTAGAAAAAAGGAGCTAAAACTTGATCCTGTACTAATTGACAGGGGATATTGTGAGGTTTGACCTCCCTTTGCTTTAAAAAAATCCTTAAAAGATTTCATATCTCAGTTATGTGTTGGTTTTTTTGTTTCCCTCTGTAGGGTCTCTGCCTCTGCCTTGATTTCCAGTTTGACACAGTTGTCAAGGACAGGCCCACAATTCTTAGTAAGCTTTTGCTACTTCATTTTCTAAAAGCAGATATCCCAGCTTTGAGCTGGGAGTTCTTTGTGAATCGCTTTGAGACCCTGTCTTTGGAGGCACAACTTCATCTGGACTGCAACAAAGAATTCCCTTTCCCAACAAGTAAGCAGAATTCAAATCAATCTGATCAGTTTTTATCAGCTTCTGGAATTTTAGCTGCCTGCAGGCATTGCAGGTCTCACATGTATAAATTCTCTGAAATTAAGTAATATTTCAGGCCAAAAGAGAATAAATTGAAGTGAGCATTTTTTTAACTTCCAGAATATGGATTAAGTTGTATTCTGTTGCACCTTTGGGTGTCACGTTTTGCCCTTGCTAGGATTTGTTACCCAGCATTGGTTGAATTGTGGTCTGGTACTATGATCACCTGCAACCCACATTAACCCACTTGTTCTACTGTAACTGTTCTAATGCTGTCACATTTGCTATTCTGCAAGCCCCAGATCATGCCCAACCCTCTCCTGTTGTGGTCTGTACAAAGTCAGCCCAAGAAGCTGTTTGACCCTCAAAAAGGCCGCAATGTATGGAGGACAGCACAAGAGATACATGGACTCCTAGAGCCATTGCTCAGTTAACTATTCTTGCAGTGACAAATGTTTTTAAATGTTTGTCCTGTTCATAGTTGGTTTCTTGATGAGAAACCAAATCTCCTTCCTTTCACTAGGGAGAGACTAAAATTTAATTAATACATAATTTTTTAGCATGCTGAGTAATTGAAAACTTCCTAACCCAAGTGGTGGCCCATGAGTCAGATCTACTTCCATCTGATTTTCCTGGAGAAGGTGGGAACAGCTGTTTAAACAATGTGTGTTGTCTCAGCAGCCTAATGCTTCCTTCTACTTTTGCATGGAGCCCAGTGCCTAAACATGTCCAGGTGCTGCTACTGCTGCACAGGAGAGGGTTGGAACTGCAAAGGTGTTTTCTTCTCCGTATGTGAATAGCGTGACCCAATACTGGGAATTGCTGCTGTGGCTGGAGGAGGGAATCTTGGCACTAGATTCTAACACCTCTGGCTGCAAATGTAGGACAGTATCTTGAAATAGGAGTATTTCAGAGTGATTTAAAATAAGCAGAAGATAATTTTCAGATTACTTTTGAACCTTTCTCTTTGCCATTTCAAAGACATGAGTGATGCAAAGGATGGGCTCACTGACTTCAGTCACTTGGATGATTAACCTCAAAAGGTTTCAGCGTACTACAGAAATGAGTATGGAAAAGTATTGGTGGTGATCCCATTAAGACATGCAGTGACACTGCTGGTAACACCACTTTAACTCCATAATCAACACTCACATGTTTTTTGAGTTCAGAATCAGGATGGTAGGTGTAGGCAGAACAGGTTAGCAAGGCAAAACTAGAGGCCATGGTTGGGTATGAGTGAACTAAATGTGATTCATATTTGTGAGATTTCTGCCCTTTTAGATAGGGAGCACGTCATATTCTCTTAGTCTGAAATTCAGATTTTTGTTTCAAGAATCTGTTTTTGACCAAGTAACAGCATAATTTTTTAACATAGTTACGCCTTTTGGGGTTTTGTGGATTTCAGACTGAGAGCATGCGATTGAGAACCTTGCAGATGGACCCCTTGAGCCCGTATGAAACTTCTTTGGTTTGAGTGGGACCTGGGGCCCAGTTGCATTTGGTACTTGGCAGCAGTAGGGCTTCCCCATGCTGTGGAATGAATCCTAACTTGGTCCTTTGCATTTGCAAAGCTATCACTGCTGTCCGGACAAACGTGGCCAACCTCAGTGACGCGGCAATGTGGAAGATCAAGAGGGCTCGTTTCGCACGGAACCGGCAGAAGAGCGTGCGCTCCCTGAGGGACAGTGTCAAGGGACCTGCTGAGTCCAAGAGAGCACTGTCCCTCCCAGAAACCCTAACCACCAAAATTCGTTGAGTATCTATTTATGTTTTAGTGACGCACCTGTATCTTCTACCCTAGGATCATCTCCTGCTGATGGGTACACATTGGAATTGTCAATATTTGTCTAATTGGGATGGCAAATTTAGGTTTCTGACTGCTTTGGGCATTACTCAGATAATGACAAGTTAGTGAGTTTGACAAAGAACAGAGACATTGTGTCTAGATGTGTCTGTTTAAAATGCCAGGATAAAATGCTCCAAGACTAGTTTGTCTTTTCTAGATCTTAATTTTTATTTGTGGCCAATATACCATAGTTTTGTCTTAAATAGATACAGTGTTTACAGAAAAAATCCTCTATTAATAATTTCTTTATTAATGATTATTAATCAGTGCATGCAGCATATGCTAGATGTCTTAAAAAAATCTGTTAATGTCTCAAATGAGTTTTTGAATGTATTCAGAATTCCGTCGTTAAGGACACAATGTCTGTGCAACACATCCTTCCTACTGGCTTCTGCAGGAGGACCTAGGTGCTGGAAAATCACAGCATTGAATGGATACAGTGCCATGCAGATATTTTTCCAAGCAGAAGTAAAGCTTGGCCATTCTCATTTAGAGAGTTTTGCAAACACAGATTAGTCTTTATATTCAATTGGACCTCTCATGTTACTCTTACCCATATAATAGGAACTGATAAAACTTCCAAACCTGGGTGCTAGTGAACTATTAACTTAAAAGGTAATTTTCTTTCCAACACTGCAATACGTATTCTTTCCAACACAACACCCCTGAATATTTTGGGATTCTTAGCTAATCCTTCGTGACCAATTACTGATTCTGCACAGGGATTCCTGTGTGATGTCTCTTGTACCAGCAAAATTAAATGGTGGAGAAAATTAGTTATAGAACATGGTGCGCCAAATCTGTAGGGCACACAAGTGACATGTTCCAAGAGTTACACTCACTGCCTGACAACAACACATGAGTAAATGAACATAAATATGCTAGCACTGAATATATGCTAAGGGTAAGACGTCAGTGCTGCCTTATTAAACAGAGTTGCTCTTGTTTTTATTTTAAAGCTGTGAGCTTGACCAGACATGAGCAGTCTGCACCAGCACTTGGAGGAACACCAGAGCAAACACCAGGTGGGTTTGACAAGGGAGGTATGTTTTGATGGAACAGGAAAAGGAAGGCTCTGACTCTGACTTTCATGCTGAATCATGAGATAAACTTATGCAAGATGGAAGTTGTCTAAATGGCAGAGTGAATCTCAGCATGGTTCCAAAAAGTGTAAATTGAAGTTTGCTCTCAATCTGTACTGAAAGCTGCCTCCAGTTGTAAATAATACTTTAGCATTGGGCAGAGGTTATTCAGTCAGTCAGCTATGCCAGCAGTGCCTCACCCTCCTGGGTTTCATTGCCCACAAGTAAATATTTGCTAGACTGGCCTCATGGGTCACCTCTTTTCAGTCTGATCTTTGTCCTTCAGGTTTTAAAGACAGCAGACAGAGTGCTTTTGCCTGTCAGTGCTGTAAATTACACTTGTCTCCTCTGCATGCTTATAAATATTTTAAGTCCCTTGTTTTGTATTTACTGACATTTTGTGAAGATGTCACACTTCTGTCTGGCCTCTGTAGAATTGGTAGCACAGCAGGGTCCAAGTAATCTCTCAATAATTGTGGCTACTGACAGTTATTGCTCTGAGTGCTGTGTAGACTGATGATTTGGAAGTGAAAAGATCTCAGATTCAGATCTTTTTATGTTCCCTCTTCAAGACTTGGAATACTTCCAACAAATGCGAATTCATAATCAAAACATATCAACTTATTCAACGATCAGCTGAAAGGAAGATACCTTGTCACTGTGGGAGCTGACTGAGCTGTGAAATGAAATAGGGGAGTTTCTGAATTAGCAGGATATAGCCCTGCTGTGCTAGACCAGTGAGAGCTGGAAATCAACCAGAATATATGTATGGGTAGTCACAGGCTCACAGAGGGAACAAGTGATGGAATGATGTGATAAACAGGTGTGTCAATGGATGATTGTTCTTCGTTTAATGGCACCATTCACCTTCTACATACTGGCCTTAAAGGAATTTATTGCTTAAGAAGTGTCAGTCTCACAGTAGGCATTGTTAGCCATTGTGGTTTTATTAGATGTATTTTGGTATTTCTACATGTTCCAGGCTCAGGTGGTTGATCACCTAAGGTTAGAACAAAGTTTCCACTAAAAATATGTATTTTAAAAGTTTCATGTAGCTAGTAACTACTGATCTCAAGAAAACTCTGATAATACGATTCAGGATATGATAGGTGATTTGGGAACTAGAAGACTAATTACTGTCCCCTTCCTCCTGCCCAATATTTATTATTTCTTCCTAAAAGCTTGTTTTAAAAGTTAGCAAAAAAAAATAAAAATTTAAGGTTTGATTCATAGTTTTTAGCACTGCATTGGCAGTACTAAGCATATCTGATTCGGCTAAGGAACTGACTGACTCCTAAATGTAGGATGTACATCTGTTGTAGAAAAACATGCATTTTATACATAGCATTTGAATGAACCAGTTTTCATGCTCATCTGTTCTTTCTAGATCTAAAACTAGCATCCTTGCACAGTCCAAATGCAAGCTGAATTCAGTGTGAGTTCTGTATGGATTAAACACCAGGATCACGTATTTATTTCTATATCCTCTACAGTATCCTGGACAGTCACTGAGAGAATTTAATTGATAGGGATCACATTTGGGATGATGAAGCATGATATAATTTTGATCTGATGTTTTATGTTACATTGTAATATACCATAAAGTAATTTGAAGGTAAAGGGGTCTGATGTAAGGTGCACATGAATAAAGAGATGAATCTCTGGAGGTAAGGCTAGATTGAATTCAGGCGTGGTGGCTGTGTATTAACTGGCAGGCTGTGTGTTTGGTGATGTGAGAAGGTTTTGATGAGGGGTGGGGAGGATATGTGTGTGTATACTTTATATAGGCATATACAAATGCACATGAATTTTAAGGGATAAAAGTTACCTCAGCCAATGTAAAGACAGAGCTGTCTCGGGTTTGCATTTTTAGCTTGGATTTAAATAGCCTCATGTGATAACAGGATACCCTGCATCTTGTGTTGATGAAATGAATGTTTAGTTCCAGCTTGATACAACTTAAGACTCATTCCAGATGGCAGAAGTTTTCCAGACTCTGAAGATCTATTGACTAAACTGGATTGTAGAGTTTTTGTAGTTTTGAACAAGTGGTTCTCTATTGCTGTTTTTTTGCAGGTTTCTACATCAGAAATAAAAATGGGTGACTGATATTCAATAGATGTGATCCTTAGTAGAGCTATGACAAACAAATCAGGGTGAAGCTCTGTTTACTGTGTCTTGCTGTATAGTTTTCTGTGAGGGTAAAGTATGAGAAATGAGATCTTTAATGCATCAGAAAGTGTAGTAATATTTCTGGAAAAGTAAAATTCCTGCCCCCCACATAGTTTTCATTTTCACCTGTCATAGAGATGACAACCATCTCCCATGCTTTGCAAAACAGCCAAACAAACGTTTGTTCACCCACCAACAAAAATGTAACATATTTTAAAATTACTTAAAATTACAGACACTGCAGTTTCTCTTGTGAAGAACCTAAGACAGATGCAGCTGTACCAGCAAAGGAGTCCCTTGTCAAAATAGCATATTACATTGAGATTGTGGGCAAATTAGAATACTAAAATAATACTATTTTTTACAAGTTATTTGTAATAATACAAGTTATTTAAGAGAAATACAGATTGAGTGCTAATGGGGAAGTCTTCATTCTTTGTTTAATCATTATTTGGTACAATTTTTCATATTTTCTACCTTTGCCATTTTGTACATTTTCCACTGGCAAAGACTAGCTGCTAATGTTTACTGAGGAAAGACTGATAACCATACCAGATGAGAATTTGATGGCAGAGGGATTTGATTGGTGTGGAAGAATAGTAACATTCAATTTGGCAGAAATGCACTGGGATGGGAAATGAGGTACTTCACTAAATATGGGAAAGCGGAGAAATGGAGTTGAGTGTGCACAGTAGGTGTTTCTGTGCTGTTGGGCTTGAGGCAACAGAGGAACAGTGCTCTGAGAAATGCATGCCTGTCTCCTGTGACTTCACTGTGTGTATTTGGGCAGAAAAGGAGCAGTGAACTCTAGAAAAAATTCTGGCATATTCTGTGCCCTGGTTTTTTGATTTACAGAGTTTGTACAGTGTTCTCCAGTGTTTCATACCAATCTGTCTTGTGCCCACAGGACAACCTTCCCCAGAGAATGATAATACAATAAAAGACCTGCTGCCAGAGGATGCTGGGATTGATCACCAGACTGTCCACCAGCTCATTACAGTGCTCATGAAGTTCATGGCAAAGGATGAGAGCAGCGCTGAGTCAGACATCAGCAGCGCTAAAGCTTTCAACACAGTCAAGCGCCATCTGTATGTCCTGCTTGGCTATGATCAGCAGGAAGGATGCTTCATGATTGCACCCCAAAAAATGCGTGTTTCCACTTGCTTTAATGCCTTTATTGCTGGAATAGCACAAGTAGGTGAAGGCATTTACTAGTTTTTGCTGCTATTTATTATTGCCTGTTGTTTAACAATGGTCGCACAGCCTTCTTTGTAGTAAGACAATGGCTGAATGAGGTAATCCTGCTTAAAACTTCAACACCTCTTCAGCTGGTGGAAGAATTTCCTTCTACTGGTAGTCTAAAGTTGCTGCATTGGTGGCAAAGAGATGATGATTTTGTGTGCATGGAGGCATGCAAATACTACTGCTGTATGAAACGTTGGAGACCGCTTCTAACCTCTGCCCTCCTTCACTAGCCTTTGAATGCCTTACTCTCCTCATGAGTATTTCCTTCTTTCTTCTTCAGGAAGACCTGGGACCCATGTGTTCTTTTTCTTGTTTTGTTTCCCTGTGTGAATGATCTGTGAACTCTTCAACATTCATCACTTTGCCGGAGGCTCATTTTATTTCCTTACGGTGCACCAGGACTTTCTCTTCCCCCTTTCTTAGGGGGTGGCATTACCGTCATGAACTTTTGCTTATCTTGCTATGATAGATGACCAAGCACATCCTTGCCTTGTGCCTTCTTTCTCCATCTTGTAAGGAGGACCATAATTTTCTACGTCACAAGCTTTTCTAAGGCTCAGTTAATTCTCACTGATAGAGTAGTGGGTGATACTGGGCTGAAAGATGTTTTGCACTTGCAGAGTATTCCTCGTTGCAGTGGATCATCATCATCATCACTTCAATGCTTTTTCCTTATCACAATCTCTCATAAAGGATTACCTTAGGGGAAGAAGAAGGCTGTGATTTCAGATGTCAGCTGTAACCTTCACACATTGCTCAAAGCTATCCTTGTCTCTTCTGTATCTGCAGTTCTTACCAGGATTTTCTGGTTCATACATTGGAATCAGTGATTTTTCAAAGTAAAATGTGATGTTGATAGTTGGATAAACTTTCACAGCTGTGGAGATGTCTGGTATCCGTATTTCAGCAGGCAAAATAGATGATGTTAATGCAAACTGGGTAGCTGCAAATGCATCTTGTTCATTGTCCCAGAGTGCTATGGCTCTGTGTTAATTAAACATCTTTCAGTTGTACAGTTTTAAGTTAAAGAGTGTAAAAGGAGATTCAGACCTGTTACTGTTGTATTGAGTGTCTAGAAGAGGCAGTTCAGATCACAGGGCAGCATCTTCCACATTTTTCCATGTGTTTTCCAAGCCTGGATTCCCTAATTTCAATGATCATAATTGACTTGATTTTCAGAAATAACCCTAACTGCAACTGTAAATATCAGCCCCTGCCTTTCTTGTCCACCTTTAAAATGTCTTGTGAGAGCCAAATTCACCATTTGTGCTTAAAAGCTTTATAATTGAATCCTGGTTCCTCTGACGCCAAAAGGAGTTTGAGAACTTCCATAGGTCAGGGTTTTAATCTGTGCAGCAGACATCAAAACTTTAATTTGTCTTTTGTGAGAATTTTTTTTTAGCCATAAGGCTGCTTTGCGTTTGAAATCACATCTGCTGCAAGAGAAATGCCATTTGCAATCCGAAGATGTGTTTACAGAGTGAAAACGTAGTACTGAGCTGTTAAGAGCTAGCTCTATTTTAGTTACTCTTCTTTCCCAAGCGATAAATACTTGCTTTCCCCTGTCAGCTCTACAAAGCTTGGGATTCGGTTGGCATGCTGGTTCGCTGATTTTGATCCCAAGCTCAGTTCTAGTGGACAGTTCAATAGAGGAAAAAACCAAATATCTGTTATTATTTTCCCCTTAAACTCGGAGTGTTTTGGGCTCCCGTGCGGCGCTGTTTCCCCGCCGTGCGCTGTTTCCCCGCCGTGCGCTGTTTCCCCGCCGTGCGCTGTTTCCCCGCGCGGTGGAGATGTTGCTCAGCCCGTGCTCCCGGCGCGGCCTGCGCTCCGCCTCTCCCGTCGCCTTTATTCTTTATTATTTTCCTGCGGCAGCTTGGAAAATGGCTCTGCTCAGCGCAAGGCATATTTGCCTTGCACTATGTGCTCTGTTAGGCAGCGCTCTGTCTGCTTTTTATGGATTAGTTTTTCCTAACTGTGCTGTATAACTATCACTCCCTGAGGGAATGCAGTGTTGCAGGGGAGGACCAAATTTGGTGATTATGCATCATATATTTGACTGGCTCACCCTACATGGATAGACATGGGATTCGTCTATTTAGCTCTACAGATGCAACACAAATATTTGAGACAGCTGTGCATCAAACTAGAGGATTTTCCGGGGAAGGACTTCTAGTCCACTTGTTCAGGAGAGAACTTGAGACAAGAGTTTAGTGTTTGCAAATTAGGCTCATCTGCTTGTTCTAATAAAAAGAAAGCAAACCAAAAGAAATACAGACTGTCTGTTTGGGTGCAGAGAGCTCCTGATAAAATCCACTAAGTCCACTGAAACTGCAGGGGCATGTTAGATCTTGGGGGTTGTGCTGGAGTTGGCTTGGCCTATTGTTGCACCTTCCTGGGTAGCATCAGACACAAGGGCTTTGTGGAGCCTTGTTGTGATCTAGTTCAACTGCTGATTTCAGCATGCGTGATTTTAAAGAGAGCTTGTGTTGGAAGACTGATAGGAAGACTATGAAAAATAGCATTGCACTTTCAATTGAAAACACAGTTTTGCAAGGGTAGTGGGAATATGTGGCCTCGCTGCACTTTTAAATCACTCCTAGGATTCAAACCAGTAGGACTGGCCCCAAATAGCATGATACTCTTCAGAGGTCATGATGCAGGCAAGGCATATGACTTAACAGTAATCACAGCAACCTGTCTGCAGCAACACCGCTACTTAAGATTGATGAGCATTTTATTTAGAGCAAGAGACTTTTAATTTGCTTTATTCTTTGATCCTTTAGGATTTGTGTACTTCCAGCATAACATAGCAGATACTCTTACCTTCAGTGGAGAGCGGGAACCTAGTGTCATTACCTGATTCCAGAACTTGGGGCTTAAAAAACCCAAATGCCTAATGTTGCAAGCCTGTTGAGAAAATGAAAACTGGCAGTACAATGTTAATACAAAGCCCCCAAGTAACCAAAATACACAACCACCACTCCCAAAACTCACAAGTGCATCCTGTCTGTTAAACATGGGATAGACATGATATGGTTTTGTATATTTCTGTATGTATTTGTGTATTTGTGTATTTGTGTATTTGTGTATGTGATCGACTTGTGCTATAATACAAGGCTATTTCAGCATAATGTATTTTATAAATTTGCCAGTGTATCTTAAGATTTAAACTGGGCTGGATGAAAAGCTTTCAGAACACATTTTCTTTTGTTTCATTCTGCCTATCGAGCTAAAATGAGAAGGTGGCTAGATGGCATAAATCTTCTATATCGTAGTGAGACTTTCCTAGAACCATTGATGTTTTTCACTTAACTAATACTTAATACTCAACTGTATTAATTATTTTGTTTTTCAGCATCAGTGGATTTGGTTTTGGTGAGGTAACTCCTGTGTTCTTTTCAGGTGATGGACTATAACATCAACCTGGGAAAACACCTTCTTCCCCTGGTGGTGCAGGTGTTGAAATATTGCAGTTGTCCTCAGCTAAGGCATTACTTTCAGCAGCCTCCTCGCTGCTCCCTCTGGTCCCTCAAACCTCACATTCGGCAGATGTGGTTAAAGGCTTTGCTTGTTATTCTCTATAAGGTGAGTGGTCCTAACAAGACACTGTCCACAGAAAAACTTACACTTAAATTTGAAATTTGTTACGGGGAACACCTAAATGTATGGCAAGTGAAAGGAACTGTAAAGAATGCCTCTCTTTGATATACTTACTGACTGCATTTAATTTCAATGTCCAAAATAGTTAGGATTTAGTCTGTGCTACTGACTTCATCTGTGCTTCTGCAGTCTATATTGTATTTCAGACATTTACCTGAGAAAGGAAAGTACGGATTTGAAAATAGGAAAATGATATATGAAATTCCAGTGAGGAGTATTTTGAGTAACTTAGAATTAGTTTTAAAAAAACAATAGTGACTTTAAATGGGGTAGCACATCAGTTTAGCAGTTTGTATTCTCTAGTTGAGTGATGCTTTTTAGGAAGTGCTGTTAAAATGTAATACATTTATGCACTGAAATGGAGCTGTGAATACTTTCAGTGTGATTAACAAATTTCTAGCAGGTCTATAGGGCATACAAGGAACTGCAGACACTAAACGTTACTAATATGGACTTTTAATGTTTTACTGAAATATTTCTGTATACAAAGCTGACAACAGTCTTGCTTCTCATGATGTATTTGGAAATGTATAATCAAAGGAAGGCAGAGGGCATCCAGCTGACAATATTACTGTCATTTTTCTGTTTTACTGCCTAAATGTTTATCCAAGGAGAAAAGTTAGTTTTTAAGCTGAAGTTTTTCTCTTTTGCTGAACAGTACCCCTACAGAGACTGTGAAATCAGCAAGATTGTACTTCACCTAATCCACATCACAGTCAATACCCTCAACGCTCAGTATCACAGCTGCAAGCCCCATGCAACTGCTGGTCCTTTGTATAGTGACAACAGTAACATAAGCCGATACAGTGAAAAGGAGAAAGGTACTTCTGACATGCTAATTTGTATGATAGTCATTGATTTAATTCATTAAATCTTGCAGATGTTGTAGAAATGGGTAAATATGGTCTGAACTTTAGAATATAATACTTGGAATTGAGTCTGAAGTGTGGTTTACCTGACCAGCCATAGCCATGTATAGTAAAAGACATTCTCAGCTGCTCCATAGGCTGAGCATAGCACAGTGGTCTCACATCTCTCAGGGGAGTATACGTTAGATTTAATGGTTCAGGCACCATGTCTGGATAGTCCTTGGCCTTTTCTATGGCAGTGCTAGCTGATCATGGTAACCACAAAGTGTGCAACCAGCCTGACACAGTGTTCTGATTTTACTTTGTAATTACATGAAATAGTAGCAAGTATTTGATATTGAAATGAGAAAGCTGTGAATTCACTCTGTAGTGTGCTTTTCTCTTTAAAGGAGCTGATACTGACTGTTAATGCAAACATGTGTGTGGAAGTCTAAAGGCAAAGGAGTGTTTCAGTCCTTAGACTTTGTGTCTGATTGTTAGCTCTGTGCTTGCTAGGTGTAGCAGAGGTATTGTGATGATGTGAACTGGTGTAGGCTTGGGGCTTCAATTAACAAGGTGTCACTGAGTGTAATTCATTACAGCTGTGAACTTTGGTACATAATAAGTGTTAATGATCAACGTTGAAAGGTTCTTTTGATATTAATCTGTGGCCTCCTTTCAGCTATTCTGCCTTTTAGCTGCGTATTTGTCATTTACATCTTCCTTCTCAAATAGTCTTCATAGTATGCAGCAAACTCTTCTGAAGAAAAATCCAAGAAACTCTTGTATTCATGTCAGTACCTTTTCCTGTTTTGCCACTTGTTGCTTGTGAAAACATCCAGCAAAACAAGAAGACAACATTTTGTTTACCTGAACGCCCTATTACACTGCTCTAGCAAATTAAAGCAACCTTAACATGGATTTAAACTATATATTGTGTATCCTCACTCAGCTGGACATTTTGTATTGCTAGTAGAGGGCTAAGAGGGTTCAGATAACTGTGGCCTTACTGTGAATTCGTCTTTGTTTTGAGACAAGGTAATGACTTAATATGGATTTATAAAGTGCATTAACTTCCTGGATTGATTCTGAGATGTTTTTATGACCAAGTGAGGTGCCCAAGTATCCATCTTGTCCAATACTGGTTCCGTGGGCGGCCTGGTGTCTCACTTCATCATTGTTTCCTTATGTTTACAGTAAGTGGAATAATATTTACTTGCTTTCCAAAGCTTTTGTGAAGGGCTTTGGGCTGCACAGAGATAAAGGACCATGAATGTGCAAATTTTACTCTGTAAATACTGACTTAACCCATAGAGCTTGTTATCCTCCTTTGTGGAAGGGGTGCAGTAAAAGGAGAATGTAGAAAAGTTGTCTTCTACATGCAAAAAGCAGCCAGTGTAATTCCATAGGGACTTGGAAAGTTGAAGCCTTTCCCACCTCTTCAAAGGAGACTTGTTTAATCTCTGGTCAGGTAGTGTGTGTGTGTTGCTGTCATCTTCAGAGGTGGTTAGATTATGAACAGATGAGGATTTTGTTTTCAGGCAGCAAGAATTCCTATGCTAAAATTGTATTCCCCCACTATTGAACTTTTTTCCTAATTCTTCTGCCAAACTTTGTTGTGGGGATCATGAGTGTTGCAGGGATCAAGTGTACAGGCTGCTGTAGAACTGATGATAAATATTGTGACAAGAAGCATTTGTTGCTAAGGGAAAGAAGAAGTTACACGTAGGACGTGACATTAAAAGTGACCTTATAATTTATTAAAGCCAGTTCCTGTAGAAATTCTTACCGTCAACTTTGATTGATTTTTTTGGATTCATCATTTCAATTAGGTATCTCATCCCTGATGCCTTGAGGTGGCAGTTTCATAGCTTCACATGTACTAGCAACTTTCTATCAATTTCAAAGCTAAAGATATTTATGTCCATTTAGGTCTTAAGTTTTTGTCCATTCTAGCTCTTTGACTTACTTGCCCCTTCACTCCCAGACACCAAATGCATTTCCTCTGCAAATTTTCTTGCTAGAATAAACAAGGCAAACTTTGTTTTTCTTTTGAGTGCTCTGTTTTCTTTATTGTCCCAGTAGTGTTTCTTATTTCCTTGGAGATGAATCACTGGATGTAGAATTACAGAATGATTCCACGTGATAGATATGGATTTTTTCTTTTTTTATTTCTGGAGGTTTTTTGTAATAGCCATTTCATATAGATGATACAGCATTTTTTTTTTTTTTTAATGGATAAATAGATTTGGATCTTTCTTTCTCTTTGCCATTTTCATCTGGCAGGTCTTAGATCATAATGTTTTACTATTATTACTTAGATGAATAATTTCATAATGCATACTCTTTGGTCTTATTCTATTATTATTACCATTACCAGCTTCCCAAGATTATCCATTTCTTCCTTTTTCACTTTCTTACTTTGCTGGTTTATTACTTACTTTGCAGGTCATGTACTAATTTCCATATTCTTCAATTTATCATTTCTCACTGAGCACTACAAGAGTTGTTTACTCCAGTCAGTGTCCCAATCTCATGTATTTCTTCCATCTAAAGAATCTGTATTATTATCAGTAGAGAAGTTCAAGTTAGAATGGTAAAAGCTTTGTTATGCTTTTGTTGCACTGTAACCCATTTTTCATTTATTTCTGGCCTTAACTGAAGATGTAACAAGAATGACAAAGTTAAACCTGGGATACAAATTTTCTTGCAAACTTCATTTTTCAATTCAAGTTTAATTGACACGAGCTGAGATTTTGTTACATAGACAGCTTTTCATTCAAGAAATTGCACTCTCTTAAGAGTAAAAAAGTTAATAAAGTTTTTTCTTTCTCCAGCAGAGGAAGACAGTGTTTTTGATGAATCTGATATTCATGATACACCAACTGGACCTTGCAATAAAGAGTCTCAAACTTTCTTTGCAAGACTGAAAAGAATTGGTGGCAGCAAAATGGTGAAATATCAACCAGTTGAGATGAACGCTCAGAGAAGTATGAATTGTTTTGTTGGTATAAACTCATGCAGAAATACAATTTCCTACTCTTAGTTTCAAGCTACCATCTTTCTTTGTAGAGTTTGTTGCACTGCCTAATTTTAGTATAACTACTCTGTCTGACTCTTAAGAACACTCATTTCCCTGAATGAATTATCTTTCAGAAACCTCAAGTGTAGGCACTCCAGAATAAAAATATCTAAAATCAGCAGTTGTTTTCTGAAACATTAAGCTCTTCTGAATTAAAACACATTTAGGAGAATTAAAAAAAAAATTCTTTGACCATTGGGCTGAAGATTTTTACTCAAATTAGTTTTGTCCCAGAAATTGATTTTGTTGATAAGGTAGGACCCTGTGGTAAGCAAATTTCTTGTTGCTGCTGCAAACATTATGGTTTTCCGTTGGCAAAAATGGTCATTTGGGGTTTTCAAAAAGTAGGAACTATTTAGATTTCAAATTTTGGTGTCTGAAATGAATAGCCTAAAAAAAAGGTGAAGAGATTTCCACCACTACCCACCTGCCTTTCTTTTTCTTTCAGGTGTTTGCATAGTGAAGGGGGAGTGATTCTGACTAGAGCGAGCACTTAAACTTTTATCACTGTTTTTTTCTGCGTGGTGATTCATATGTGGAGTATTTTGAAATATGGGGATATGAATTATTCGGGATATCCCATTTTATGTGAAAATGTGTAATTCGCAGTAATAACAACAACAATGGTGTTAATCTTTTGAAATGTTCTTCATGAGTGTTCACATAGCAGTGCCCACTTCCCTCCTCCCAAGGACAAGGAGTGAGGACTGAGTGCTGTGATAGCTGCTGGACTCTGGGGGGGTTCTAGGATCACCAGGGAAAAATTCTCTGAACATCAGTCTGATCTCAGGCTTGTGCTGCAATATCCTCACTGCCAATACTACCCTTGCTTCTTGAATCAGAAGCATCCATTTTAAGTCTGTTCTGCTGCAGTACATAATACATAGGTGTACTACATGCAGCCATCCCAAGTATCTGTGGAAATTACATGCCTGTGCCACCTTCTTTCAATGCACAAAGTTAAACAGTCTATCTTCAAGGTACTTCTGTCCAGGATGAATAGAGTTTGGATAGTATTTAGATAAACTCTACTATCCAAATAGCAGTTTTTTGTTATTATTTGTTGTAAAAATCCATGTAATTTAATGAGGTTAAAATTAAATGAGGTTAAAACAAAATGTAGGCAATTTTGACTAATACTGGGTTTGTATTTAAGATGTCAGTCATGCTGAATTGTGATACAGAGATGAAAGTATCTGCCAAAAGTCTCCAACTGAGGTAGTATTAGCTTTTTCTGTTTTGATCAGGTGAAATAGAGCTGGCTGAATATAGAGAGACGGGGGCCTTACAAGACAGTATTCTACGCTGTGTGAGAGAAGAAAGCATTCAGAAAAAAAAACTGCGCTCTCTAAAACAAAAATCTCTTGATATAGGGAATGCAGACTCCCTGTTGTTCTCATTAGACGAACATCGCAGGAAGTCCTGCATAGACCGGTGTGACTTAGAAAAGCCTCCTGTCCCTGCTGCTTACACCACACACAGGCAGAGCGATCATGGACGGTCTCGGCAGAATTCTTCTACTAAAGCTGAAAATATAGACACACAAGAAAGTCTTCCTCATACAGAGAGTTTCCAGGAAACAAAAAGACCTGTCATACCAGAGGTTAGGCTAAACTGCATGGAAACCTATGAAGTGAAAGTGGACTCCCCAGTTAAAACTGCTGGTCCCAAGGAAGATTTAGATCTGATAGATTTGTCATCTGATTCAACATCGGGTCCTGAAAAACATTCGGTGCTGTCCACTTCAGACAGTGACTCTTTAGTCTTTGAACCACTTCCTCCCCTTAGAATAGTGGAGAGTGATGAAGAAGAAGAAACAACAAACCCGCTGAATGATGAGGTCTCTGGCAAAACTGCTGTTTCATCTCCTTCAACTCCTATCAATGTGTCTGCACTCAGCCTCAGCACAACTCCACTGGTACAGTTCAGCATTGAAGATTGCTCCAAAGACTTTAGTTCTAAGGATACAAGCAACAACACTTCAGCAGGAATAGAGGAGGTCATTTCCACTTCTCCCAAAGATCAGAAGGATTCTTCAGAGTTAGTTAAGCCAGAGGAATTTCAGGATGTGTCCTCTGGAAACTCACTAACACTGAAACAGAAAAGGGACCTGCTGCAGAAATCATCTGCCCTTCCAGAAATGTCCCTTGATGATAACTCTGAGCTCAGTGTGGAGGAAATTAAACCTAGTGGAACAATTCCAAGCCCAAATGTAAAGACAGTCCTTATTAAAGTCCCTGAAGATTCTGAAAAGCAAACAGAAAGTGATAAACTTGATACCGAGTCTGACACCGAACAAAACACAGAGCAGAAACAAGAAGAGGAGACTGAGGAGTCGGAATTTAAGATTCAGATTGTTCCTCGCCAGAGGAAGCAGAGGAAGATTGCTGTGAGTGCTATTCAGAGAGAATACCTGGACATTTCCTTTAACATCCTTGACAAGCTGGGAGAGCAGAAGGAGGCAGGTGAGCTCACTCACCCTATCAAAAGGCTTATTTTTGCGTGAAGGTTTTAGCAACAGACCGGTGTAAGGAGGTGTGTGTATATTTATAGTGAGACATGGGTATTTATAGCATCTGATGTGCTAGCTGAGTGCTTCCAGGTGTTTGTTTCTCACAAGGAATGTGCTAACCATTCAGGTATGATGAATGTGTAAAGGGCCCATATGAAAAGGAAGTGGAGTTCTGTTACAAAAATACTCATTCTGATATCCAAGTTAGGGAATTAAACTCCCTGTCCCCTTTATGCTGGGAGTCAGAAAAATGGTCATACTTCTGTGCCTTTTATCCTGCTAATCTAGTCCATGCTACGCTGATTCTCTTTTGCCGTAGTGATTTTTTGGCCCTTATTTCTTTCCCCAGCATAAGGCAGTGGAAAGCAGAATGGATCACAAAGTGCAAAACTGAGCAGGCTGTAGACTTCAGAAGTAAGAGCACTGGAATTAACCACAGTTTGCATTTAGACATAGACATATATATATATTTTGTTTTTATACACTAAAACCTTTTGTAGCCTTCTTTGTACTGGGTATCCGCAAACTTTTCATGGCCTGTCTTTGTTAAAGATCTAAAATTCAAAGATGGGCAATCCTCTGTGTACCCTAAATTTTTTTTCAGGTGATTTCAATGCAAAGTTTTGTTACTAAGTTTTTTCAGGTGGAGCGAAACTGAGTTTTAGTTGTTTCCTCAAATTCCAATTGGATATATCAAACAGTTTGAAAAACTGTTTGCTGTATGCTGCTGCCTTTTAAATTCTGTGGCAGTCTTTTTTTTTCTAGGATTTTTCAGTTATAAAAATTTTACCAGGTTTTTAAACATTTTAATTTAAAAGGGGAGAATCCTTCAGGCCTCCGTTCTTTGTTGCTGTTGAAGTGAGGGGGAATACATATGCATTCCTGACCTTACTTTTAAAAAAAAATTACTTCAGAGGGAACCACAGTATAATTTCTTATTGCGATATTCCACTTTTACAAGGTGAGATTGTTCCGTGTAATCATAGTTACACTGTTCCCTTTATGTTTCAGGCCTGTCATCTCATTTATGGTTCTAATAAGCTGAAGAGCTACTGGAGCTTTATAAAAATTAAACAGAGCTGAGTTCTTTTGAACCTTTCACATAGAGAAGCATGGTCTTGAAAGAATTGTGCAATTAGACTCAGTGCTTTTTTGACCATTAATAAGGGCCAGTTTTCATGCAGTAATGAACACTGTGACTCTTGAAACTGCTTGGAAGGACTGCCCCAGTTCTGAAACACCACGTGGGACCTTTTTAATGCAGAATTTTAAACTGTGAATCTTCAGGATCAAATGCTAGGTCAACAGCCTCTTGAATGAAAACTGATGACATGTTGGAGTTAAGGCTTTTAAAAGATGCTAAGCTGCCCCTTAAACTCGCTTTACATCAGTGGTCTCTCTCTTATTTCTATGTTGGTGTTTCCAATAATCACTTTGTGAGTGGGATCAATATCAAAAACTCTATGTGCATTCATTAGTTATGTGCTCTAAAGACCATAGGCAGAAATCTCCTTTAAAAAGTGATTCTAAGAAATAGATCCCTGTGCCCCTGTAAAAATTCTTATGATGCACGCATTGAATCCTTTTAAAACTGCTGGGAATGCCAGATGGTGAATGGATGACTGAAATGATGTGAAAAGGGCATCCAGGGAGAAGGAAGATGAAAAACCTTGTTGATTTTAAATGCTGAGTGTTTAAGCAAAATTTTCACATGCAGATCCTGCTGCCAAAGGACTTTCAACACTGGAAATGCCAAGAGAGTCATCGTCTGCACCAACCCTTGAAGCAGGTGTCCCAGAGACAAGTAGTCACTCTTCCATATCAAGTAAGTTTACCTCTGGTTTGAGGATTAAATGAAAGTTACTGTATATGGGCATCAGATGCATATCATGTGTGCATATCATATCAAATTTCTTCCTCTGAATTCCCTTGATTCTTGGAAGTACAGCTACTTTTGGATATCATTAGAACTGTTAAATCTCTGATGGTTGACAGCATTTTAACAGTTAGTAGCTAAAGGCTTTCTCTTGCGGCATGGCAAATTTGACAAATGTGGTTTTCTTGAATTAAACTAGGTAGCAGCTAAAAGCAGTAATTCACTAAAGCTGAATGTTTATGTTTTCTGGTGAGAAAGCGTTGTCAACTGTCAGTGCACAGAAGCAGAAGATGAGAGTCCACAGGGCTGTTACCATGGCCTTTGGTACATTTTTTGCTGTACCATAGGAATAGCAAATTCCGTAGGAAAAGAAAATGCTTGCAATTTTTGTAAAATGCCTTGAATGCCACTTCCTCAGCTGCTCGCTGAAATGTGGTAACTTTATCTGAGACTCCCTTACACATTTCAATTGAAAGTGAACATACTGTTTCAAGTAGACATGATGCATGGCTTAACAGAGCACATGAAGATAAGGTGTTAAGGTGGAGGTATCTTGGAACACTTAACAAAATTCAGAATGATGTGTCCATCTAGGTAACATCTGAAGACTAGTAGAACAGAACTATCGCTAGTAAAAAAGAGAGGGTAAATGACTTCATTTGATACCATCAAGCTGCAAGATCAGCTCAACTGTCTTGCTGATCAGTTTCAGATTGTTGTAGGAATGTTAAATTTTAGTTTCTGAAATTCGTCATCTGCTAATTTGATTGGAAGGAGTGTCTGACCTGTTAAAGGAAGAATGTTATTTTAGACATGCTAGTTGAGTACCTCCCCAGTTTTCCCACAATAGTCTCAGGTCATGTGCATCTCATGGAGTACATTTGTTGGCCACCTAATGATACGGATGTCACTTACTAAAGCAGCTAAAGATGTGCCAGTTAAGACCCATCTCTCTTGGGTTTAGCTTAGTGCCAGGGGTTCCTGTAATTTCCAATATATGAAACTGGGAATAGTACCTATATGATATTGAGCCTACATTCCTGTGTAAATATTTCTTTCCTCCTCTTTGTCTGCCACAGTTTCCAACTGCAAAAAGGGATATGAATGCTTCCATTGTGTCTCATGTACATTTAGATGGAAATGGTTTTAATCTACTATGTATCTTTACAGTGCTTTGCATAATAGGCACTGATCAAGACTCTGAGCAGAAGGCACTTGTGTAACACAAATATGCAACATTACTTGTACAGCCAGTGTCTGGCCACACAAAGCATGCATCATTGGCTGCAATGGGAATATTTTGCCTTTGGACTTCACTTTTTTAGTAGAAAACTCCACAGGAACAGAAGGAATGACCAGATCAGTATGTAACAAATGAAGGAGTTGCCAACCACTGTATGAAGGTTACTGATCTTCTAATGTGCTTGTTAGGTTTCTTGTAGAAAACCTGATAGAGGAAGACTTCCCTCCTGTCATGGTTTAACTCCAGCCAGCAGCCAAGGCCCAGGCAGCCACTCACTCACTTCTCCCACCAGCACGATCGGGGAGAGAATGGGAAGGGTAAAACCTGGAAAACTCATGGATTGGGATAAAGACAGTTTAGTAGGGAAAGCAAAAGCCGTGTATGCAAACAGAGCAAAACAAAGAATTAATTCACTGCCTCCCATGGGCAGGGAGGTGTTCATCCATCTCCAGGAAAGCAGAGCCCCATCACAGGTAATGGTAGCTTGGGAAGATGAAATCTGTCACTCCAAATGTGTCTCCTCCCTTCTTCCTTCCTGCCCCCACCATATGTACGGAACATGTTGTCTTATGTTCTGGAATATCCCTGTGGTCAGTTTGGGTCGCTTGTCCTGACTGTGTCTCCTCCCAGCCTCCCATGCACCCCCAATCTCCTTGCCAGTTAGGCAGCATGGAAAGCAGAAAAGGCCTTGGCTCTGTGTAAGCCCTGCTCAGCAATGAGAAAAACATTTCTTTATTACCAACCCTGTATTCAGCATGAATCCGATACACAGCCCGTACCGGCCACAGTGAAGAAAATGAGCTCTACCCCAGCTGAAACCAGCACACCTCCATTTCCACTAGTCAGTCACAGGCATGAAAAGTCATGAGCTGGTCCACAGCAATCAGCCTGACTCCAACACTGTTTGTTCAAAGGCTGGCAACTCCAATTTTTTTTTTTGGTTTTTAGAATTTTTTCATAGCTCTCTGGTAGTTTGATTTTTGGTTTTTTTTTCCCATTAACTTAACAATGTTTGAAATAAGCACTGTTATTGAGAAATCAGGTAAATAATCCTGGAAGTCCAAACCTGCTCAACAATAGCCTGATTATGTGAAATATGCATGAAATTTTTAAGATTACAATCACAAACAGCTGTTAAGAAAATTCAAAGAGATCATTTTCTCTCTTTTGACAGTCATCTGCACTCCAAGCAGTCTTGTCTGTTCTTTTATCAGGAAATTCTATGCTTGATAAAGTGATAAAGCATCTATTTAAAATCATTGCCCTGGAAACAATGGAAATTCTGTTTTTCTGTTAATTTACTGTGAAAGGCAGCTGCAATATAACTTTTGAAAGTGAAACGTGGAATGGTCTCTTGGTCTGGTTCAATTCCGCAAGTTCCATAATACCGGGACTGCTTTGCAGAAATGCTACTTGGGCCAAAAATAGAGTTTAAATGCGCTTCAAAAGGATATAACTGAAAAGGATATAATAAGGAAAAACTTAAATACTACATTTAATAAAATAATTTCAGTGTGCAGATTTTCACTGAAGTACTTGTTTTGTTTATTGTTGCTCAAGGCCTGTATTTGTTTTGTTTTGTTTTTGAGGGAGTACTCTGCTTACTCTGAATTTTAAACTCTCTGACAGAAAATGAGTAGGGCAAGTTTAGAAGGCACTCAACCCATCAGAGCTTTCTGAACGTTGCAGTTTATTCCTTATCTGTACTTCTTTATTACAGTTAATAACGTGAAATGCTGTGTTTAATGTCACAGCTTAGCTGGATACTGTTCAGAATTTCAGAATGGAACTACCTGATAATTGGTGGTCTTTTTAATGATGTTGAATGTAGTTACAGATGAAAATGATCATTCAGAGAAGACTTTACTTTGTTGCCCTTACTCTAAGGGCCTGCTGAGGAAAAAACTTAAACCTGTACTAAAGGCAACATTTTAAAAGCTTTCCTGGATAGTTGTGTCAGCAATTTCACAGGCCGTGTTCAAGCAGGGCCTTAAAACTCTATCTTCATACTGTGAACAGTGATTTTAGTTTCAATGGTGGAAGTATATTACTCAGGCTCAATTGTCCAAGTGAATGTATTGTGCTCGTTTAATTTGAATTTTTTTTATGAACAGAGAAAAACGTAAGAAAGTCAGGACTTGTGTATGATCTCTTTCTTCCTCAATTTAAGTAGAGAAAATGCATAGAATCATTTAGGTTGGAAATGAGCTTTAAGATCCTTGAGTCCAACCTAACACTGCCGAGTCCATCACTAAGTCATGCTCCTAAGCACCACATTGATATGAACCAAAAATCTTAAATTTTGAGTCTCTGTTATGATTTTATTTTAAGCATTATCCAGTGACACATGTCTCATAAATCAATCTTCTTAAAGAAATAAATAGTTGGATGAAGAAAAAAATTGCATGCTTGTTGCTTGATAGCTCTCTAAAAGAAAAATTGCAGCGAAATTACAGAAGGGTCTCTTCAAAGGCTGCTGCCTTCACACTTCAGCAGAATGTGCAGGGGTTCTGCCTGAGGGGTGGGTATGTAGGAGGCAAGTTCAGGTTGTGCCACCCATGAAGGATGCTGGTGGTACATAGTGTCAGCGAATTTGTTTTCCCAGGGTCAGCATGGACACAGCCGTCCTCCATACTTTGCTGGGAGGAGCCTGAATTTCCTTCCTTGGTACATTGTATGCGAGTGAGATTCAAATGTACATTCATTGCCTCTCAGCAGGGGAATTTTGGGGTAGTATCTTAACACTTTACAGATATCAAGTCTTTTGATGAGCTTTCTCAATATTTGGAGGCAAAAAGGAACTGAGAGTTGACACAGTGAGTCCAAGTCACTTCTGCCTGATGGCATTGGGGCCAGAATTGTACCCTGTGTAGTTGTATGAAAGGTGTATATTGACTTGAGCAAGATCCTTAGGGCAAGCCGTCATTGTCCTTTCAGTGTTTATATCATGCTGGCTTGTAAGATCAGGAAATGAGAGTAGTTTTAAATGTTGTCTGAGCTCCTGAAATCCTTTTGCATTTCTGACTTGCAGCTCAGTTCAGACAAATGAAAAGAGGCTCTTTGGGAGCTCTGACAATGAACCAGCTAATGAAGAGGCAGCTGGAACACCAGTCTAGTGCTCCCCACAATATCAGCACTTGGGATACTGGTGAGCTGCATTTATTGTTCTTTATTTCTATTTCCTAAACCAATTACTATGTAACAATCCCCATAACAAAACAAAAAAAAAAGAAAAAAGGATTATTTCTATTCTACCATCACAGATAATCAATATCAAGTCTAAAGTGAATCTTTATAAAGAGTACAAGATTATCACCTAGTAAGAGTTGGAATAGTTACATATTTGGGTGGTAGACCCTCTGGTACAGTGTTGTGCCTATAATTGTGCATATTACTTGGATTATTTCCTGGTCGCATTGAAAGAAATGGAAGTATCACTGTTGAATTCATTAGGTATAGGATTTCATCCCTGGTGCATGGAATCATTTATTTGTATGTGTGTTTACAGTGGTGTTGGTACACCACAGAGTTGTGCCTTATACCAGCCAGTTTTGTTTCTCTTTAAAGAAGTTTCTACCAACTCATGCTGAACACCTCAACTTTCTGTTCACTCACTGTTTTTTCTCCTTTTAAGATGAATGCAAAGCAATGAAAGCACATAATTTACTCATTATTCATTTCTTTTTCTTCTGTAAAACACTTTCAGTTAGACCAAATTCATAGAAGATACTGCTAAACAGTAAATTCATTCTTGCTTATCAAAAATGCTAGATTTTTAAGTGCCCATTTTGATGTTAGTGGAATTGCAAAGTTGTGCTTCTCAGGAATTTTTCAGAAGATCCAGATGCATCTAGAGAAAGCAATGCTGAAAATGTTACATGGAATTTAGTGTGCTGAGTGAATGTCTTACCATGAGCCCTGGACAGCTAAGTTGAAATTTTTGCTTAATTTAGTCTTCAGCATCAAGTTCCATCAAACTAAATTGTGTAGCTGAAGAGTGGCTAAAGATATGGTGCATAGTTCAGGATTATAGTTTCTATTCCAGTCTGTTGAATAGCATGCTCAGCATGAGACCCTTAAATCATAAAGGTCAGAATTTGCCAATGGTAACAATGGGGGTTTTGTCCTATCAGCAGGTAAGTTTATTTATTGAAGAGACTTAGCTGGATCACCTAGTCTCTCAGGCAGTGTTTTAGAGATTTAAAAGTTACTGCCTTTTTTCAGCAAGAAGTACTTAGCCTGTATTCAAAATGAACAGGTCTATACTCAAAACTGTTTAGGAACTCTGTCTAGTTAATCCTATTCCAAATCTAGTAGCTTTCTTCACAACATCTGTGACTTTTCCCTCCAATATTTATTTCAGTTAAATACCTTCAAGCATGGAGAGGCAAAATGAAACGTTCTTTAATGGAGAGCTTTGCATCTCAGAGTCTCCTGTTCAACCACTAGCTTAAAAGTAAAATTTTTATTTGGACAGTAGGGTTTTTCTCAGGACAAATGCTTATTGTGGCTTTTTATGTTATTTCAATGTCACACCACAATTTTAAGACTCATTATACTCATGTATACCAACTAGGAAGTAGTCTTATCCCACATAAGTGTATGATGTGTTTGGTCCACACATACTTTATTAATTTATTTTTTTATTACCTGAGTAGGTGTCATGTGTCTCTTCCATTCTTATTTCAAACCATGCTTTTCCCAAGCTTGCTGTCTGTAAAATAAAATCACTTTGTGCCTGGCTTCTATCAGTAAAAACTGTATCTAACTTCTAGTGTCTTGATATTTCTAAACACTTGTTTCTTTCTCTTTTTTTGGCTCATCTATTCCATATCTTGTTGAATTTTTATGGCTAGCACTTCCTTTCCTGTTTAATGACTCTTGCCTAAAATGCCTTATTATTAGGTTATCTGTGTCCTTTTTCCTGTATGGACTTCTCTAATCTTTCTCCCTGCTTTCTTTCAATGCTTAAAAATTAAAAAATAACTCTTGTCCTTTTTTTTTTTTTAAGTTTTTTCCCCAATAGCAGTTGTATTTGTCTTTCTCTTGTTTTAACTGTTTAAGGCTTGTGGTGCTGGTGACTGGTGACAGATGCTGGATATATAGTTCTGGAGACTGAAGTTCTTTCTTTATTCACAGAGCAGATACAGCATGGAAAGAGGCTGTGCAATGTCCCTGTTTGCCTAAACCCAGATTTGGAGGGACCACCACTGAGAATCAGAGGTTAGTTCAGTGTCTGTTTGACCTGGTCCTCTGCCAAGACTGCTGGGAAGATTTCATGGTTAATATGAAGTGGTGCTGAATTTTGTGTTCTATTCAGCTATTCAAGCCCTCAATTGCCCTGCAGAAAGTATGCAGAGTGGCTGAATCTCATTTCTGTATAAACTCTCCTCCCTCACAGCTGAAATACAGACTATCTTACAGCCCTACAGTGGGACAGTGACCTTCCTTCTTTGCCTAAATCATGTGTTTTTTTTCCTACTGTTCACTGCACAGGAGTGGACATTTTTGAGTAGTCAAGTCATTCCAGCATTGCAACATGCATTATGACTGCTTTAGCATTTGTGTGCTGCAATGGGACTTGTATCTAGAGAATATGACAACGAAACTTCTGAAGTTGTGGCAGAGGGATCTTTATGCATCTGTGAGGGGAAGAAAAACCTGTCTAGAAAATCTCTACCTATCCCCTGCATTCTGGATGTTGTTCTACATTACTGGAGTATCCTGGACTTCCTGAACTGTCTCCTCATATCCAATAAAACCTTAGGGAGCAATTATAAAATCTGGAACTATGGACGTAAAAGAAATGCTTCCTTCCATGCATAGTAAAATGGTTGTTTAAAACTGCTGTATTCTCGTTTCACTCCACTTACTTTGAGTTCAGAAATTGTGGGAGCTTCTTAGCTTATTTTGCCTGAGAGCTGATATTAAATTTGCTTCTCCTGCAGTAACTGGGATTATGTCATAATAAATTCCTTTTAAACACTACATAGAGAAGTTTCCTCCTGTTTCCACTGTTAAATATTATCAGAGCAGGCTAATTTTAACATTAAATCTGAATCTACAGATTGAAGTAATCAGAAAGAAAATTGGCAATGGATTACTTAAACTGTAATTCAGGAAAGCAGAACTTGGAGACGTCAAGAGTTTGGATCCTCGATAATACATTACTTTTCCTAGTAAAGTAAGCATCCATCAGAAATTACGTGCACAAAAAGTGCCAAGGGCAAAGGGAGCCCCATATACCGGCATGATCACAGTGGCTGTGCTCTCAGCTAAACAACTCAACTTTGAGAAATAAAGATACTTTTGAAGACTTTCAATGGAAAACATTTCTAATGATCAGCCCTCCAGTGTTATCAATTCCTTATGAATTATTTCTTCTGTCTGTCCTTTCCTGGTTTATCTCCTGTGGCTCTGTTAGGGATAGTATGAATAGTTTGATGACCTGGTGTCGAGACGTGAACTTAATTTCTTCTTAATGTCACCAAGAACTATGGGAAGTTAATTCCCAAAATATATGGGGGAATACTGCAAATCATCTGATGTCCAGTCTTGTAGCAAATGTAGAATCATCCTCTCCACCTAGTAGACGCGGTTGCATCCAATTTTCCAGAATTTTTGGTTAATGTTATCTTTTTTCCCCAGGGATTTATCTATTTTTAATTGAAAGTTCTAGGTAATTGGAATAATCTGGCAGAAGGAATGTGCTTGTATGTCTTTATAGACACAATTTATTTCTTATTTCTGGGCACAGTAAAGCCATTATGGCTATTCTTTAGAAGTCTACTCATCAGGCATTTTGGATTTCTGTTTGATGGTTCTCTTTCCTTTTTTTAAATTTTTTTTCCTAATTTCCTTAAGGTGCTACAAAATCTAGTTTGCTGTCAGCACCCAGTATAGTCAGTATGTTTGTACCTGCACCAGAAGAATTTGCTGATGACCAGCCCATTCTGATGACTGACAAGTAAGTGGTTTTTTTCTCTCTTTTCAAAGAACTAGTTGAACCTCAAATATGTCAATTAAAGTATAGATATACTTTATGAAAATACAGAATCCCTTCTATCATTTATGCTAAGTTTTTTGGTTAATTTTTTGTTACCCCAAGATAAACATTTTCTAAACACTGCTGGCAAGATGTGTATCCAATTCAGTCAGACCTGGATGACTTTGCGCAGTTGAAATGATAATTCAGGCTATTGTGTGTGCACAGAGGGCAGGGGAAGTGCTTTCCATCCTATTTCAACTCAAGGGTTCCTTGTGATCCATCAGAAACCACTTTTGTCTTAGGGAAAAAAAAACCAACAGAGAAGTTTTATTTAAAAATTACTTTGGGTTTCTGTTGAAATCAGTAGCTGTTGATGTGTCATCATATGTGATCTATATAACATTTTTAGTGCTGATACTCACTGATCCTCAAAGTTTTTGCTAACCTGTATTGTTTGGTTAAAATGCCTGTAAAAGGAACGTTAAACAGAAGTGTACTCATTTAATAGAGAAGTAAAGCAGTCAGCAGAGAGCCATGCATTGGATTTGTTCAAAACTCGGGAAGAGAAACTGCAAGTTCCTGTGTGGACTCTGTCCAGTAGACAGACATGAAAGGATGATCACTGGAGAAAGACAGGGCCATTGTGCAGGCTGTGACTGCTAGTGGACCTTATTGTGTGACAAAGTGAAGCATCCCAAAAGTTAGTGTGGTCTATGGCACTTCCTTTGGCCATTTCACCGAAGCTCAAGCACACTCCCTATTAACACACAGACCAGCTCAGCTTGACTTCCATGACTTTGTTGGCATATTTTCTTTATGTTCAGTATAAAAGGCAAGAAAATTGCCTGTTCAATTCCATTAAGTTAAAATCCCACAATCTGTTGGAGTCATTAGCAACTGATTGATCAAATTAAGCAAGCCTTCCTACTGGGCTGATATAAACCAATTTCCCACATTGGTTTGCCTTTTTCATAGTTTGTGAAAGCCTGTCTCATCTCTCCCAAATCTGACATCCCCTTTATAATTAGACATTTTGGAGCCCTTTCAGACCTTCATCAGTTGTCTTTGAGCATTTCAGGAAGGATAAGTGACTCAGCAGCAAATCTGCCCTGGGAAAGGAGACTTTTCTGAAATCTAACGTTCTGTGCCCCTTGGAGGTCTTTTCATTTATTTCTTAATAGCTGTAACTGCTATGGGAACCAATCAGATCATTGTTTTCTAATTGTGTAATTTGTTATTCATAATTCATGACCGACAGGAAGGGCAATGTGAAATTGTTCCATCCCTTTAAGATCATCTGTGAGTGTCATTGTTTGTGTCTATGGTGCTAAATAGAAGAGTGCTCGGGACTTAGCCCGAGTTGCACAAATTGGCTTGTGCTCATATGGCTGAGGGCCAGTTTTCACTGCTGCAGATCTCTCTTGGATAGTTCAAACTGAAGCAGTCTATTACAGTGAGAGAGCTGGAGTACAATTACCAATGCAGGACTCAAAACAGGCCTGCCCTCTGGCCCTTTTTCATTTGTCACTAAAGAAACAGCCAGTGGAGCTAGTGAGAAGCTTTATTAATGTTTGAAAGCTATGGACTGTTACTAATTATAGAAAGATCACAATTACATTATCTTTCTAAATATATGTGGAATAGAATGTACTAAGTAATAATACTTTTAAAAGATGTAATTATACACAGCTCTATGTATAGTCATACTTTGTTTTAAATTTGTTAACATCAGGTTTTAAAACTGTTCCTTGCAGGTGCCATGACTGTGGGGCTATTCTTGAAGAATATGATGAAGAAACCCTCGGCCTGGCCATAGTTGTGCTCTCAACCTTCATTCACCTCAGTCCCGACTTGGCTGCTCCTCTGCTCTTGGACATCATGCAGTCTGTAGGAAGGTAAATTCAGGACTTTCCTCTCTCCAATGAGATTGAAAGAATTTTGTGCCTGGAACTGGGTTTACATAAACTTCAGTATACAAAGGTGTATATTTTAGAACTCTTAAGTGAATAACATCTAGTTCTGTTTTTTATCTTTGTTACTCATAATTTTATAAATTTCTTATGTAACTTCTTCTACTGTCAGTTGAATTTTCAGCAGCTCCTTTGATGTTCTCCCCTTATACCCTCCAAAGGGAAATTCCAGCTCAGGAATCTCCTCAGCTTGTCCCACTGTAAGCAGTGATGTAAAGAATAGATTCAGATTTTCTACAGTACCCTTTTAAATTTACTACCCTGTTTATTACCTGAACAGCAATTTGTGCAGCAATTGGTGTGCTTCTTCATCTTGTTTTATGTGAAGAAAAATTTACTGTTAGTTTTTATTCCTCCTGCTAGTTGCTCCTTGAACTGGTGTTTTTTGGCCTGCCTTCATGTGGTTTTTGCATCCTATTTGTCAGAATTTATGCTGTTTTCTGCTTTCATTTGAGACAGGACTTCATCTTTTTGAAATAAGCCTTCTTTTTTCTAGTAACTTCCCTGACCTTATTTTCTTCTGCTCTCTTGAAATCTTTCTTAACAACTAGAGTACCTAGTCCCCCTGCATTTCCAGTATAATGCTCTTAAACAGCTTCTGTGCTTCTTCTCTTGGCTCCCCCTTGTTGCTGCTTTGACAGAATTTTTCAGTTTTATGTGGAATGTGGTCAGGTTTTCTGAACTTTGCTCCTGGAGGAGTATTGACTCCTAGGTATGATCATTCATTAGCATACCTGGCACTCTTCAGGCTTTTCAGCCTTATTTTGTTTGCTAGGTAAAAATTTGTGTTGCCTTGTGAGGGTGTCCAAACAAGCTGCTGCATGAAATTGTGTCTTGAGAAAGTCTTGAACATTTGCTGTCCATTATTTTTCTCTTGTTGCTTTTGCCCAGTGTGCATGGGATAATTAAAGTGTACCATTACTATTGCGTTACGTGTGGTTGCTGTCTTGGCCACTTCCACAACTTCTTGCCTCAGAGGTGGGATGGATGTCATGGGGTGTTCCAGAGTAATTTCTGAGCAGTGCTGGGCATGCAGAAACGATGCACAGCTCTCCTCCTCCGTGTTCTTTCTGGTGACTGAAGTTCGAATTGCTTGACTGTGGCTTCTGCAGGGCCATGGCTCTCCACAGCCCTGCTTCTCCACTACCTCCCAATTCCATTTAGACACAGCAGCTCTACAAGTCCCCCTTTTCCGTTAATTGCAAGACTGCAGTTCCCTGCTGTCACTGGTAATTAACTCCAGTGGAGGCAAAGTTTCTGATCCAGACAGATGCTGCCCATTCTGTGTGACTCTTGTAAATCCAGCAGTACTACAGCCACAGAGAGTAAATAATTTGGAAGATGAGGCATAAGTGGGCTACCTTTTTCTGTGTTTTGAGGGTGAAATGCTGCATCTTTACAGTGAGACAGCTGATTATTTTAGAGCAGCAGATGACAGTGCAACATGGGGTATTGCTGGTAAATATCCTGTCTTGTTCTTGCTGGCTGCAATTTCTGATGAATTCTAGGTACAGTAAGAGGCTCCCCACAAAGGAATTACTTTGAAAATAAGTAGTATGTACAAGCAGAGAGGCATTCAGGTGCCTCATATGTATATCTAACTCTGTCTTTCATCAAGCAATGCTGTATCACTACCTCCAAATACCCATCGAACAGCAGAAGTGAAAATTAATTAGACTTTTTCCATTTTTATTCTTACTTTCATACACAGAAGACGAAATAAGGAGTTAGGAAGACCACGGTCTTTCAGAATACCTAAACAACACACAAGGTTTTCAAAAGTTATTTGGGTACCCACAGGTACAGATAGGTATCTGTTGGGGTTTTCAGAAGGGAAGAAATTTCTGGGTTCAAGTTACTGACAATTAAAGATTGATGTGTTTCTAAGGCTCTGACATGCATTTAAGCTTATGATCCAGCTCCTGAATCAAGATTTTTGTCTTGGTGATTCTTATTTAACTGATTTCTAGTGAAATTTGGTTTTCCCAACATTAAAGCTGTGTTTGAAAGTTATATTTAGACTCATGGGTTAGTGAGGAGCTGTGAAAAGCTTAACTTCTGTTCCTAACATACACAGATTTGAACACATCCATTTCCTGTTCTGCTTTGTGGACTGCAAAATGGAGGTAATGATGAGTGTTCATGGCATTTATGCGCTGAAATATTTAGAGTAGTAATGATAAATATACACAAACGGTACCATTCAGAAAGTTTCAGATGTTCCCAGTTGTTTGCTATAGTTCATGTCTTGAGAAGTTTTTCCAAAGTTAGAAACCTAGTGTTTTGTTTGTCACAAAACCCATGCTTGCATTATCACATTCAAAAGGAGAGAGAAACATTGGACTTCAATTTCTTTTAGAGAAAAAGATTTTACATTGTTGTATTTAATACTTTAAGAGGTTTTTGAAAATAAGTATTATGTCCAATGGGCATGTGAGTGGTCTCCTTGCATTCTGCAGAAAGCCTTGTGTGCCTTAATGGAAGCTGATGCTACAGTTATTCTAGAATAAAGGTCTGTATTACTTGAAGATAGCTTCAGACCTTTCTCACCCAGAATTAGCTTTGCACACCAGGAATAAGATACGTGAATTCCTCTTAACAGTATTGGAATCAGGCACTCTTACGTGTTTTTCTGATTTATGCTAGAGCAACTGAAGAGGATAAAATCTTTAATCCCCTGCACCATCAACTTTAAGATTATTGCATTGTTGGAAGTATGCTGTGTCCCCACCTTGTCATGCATAATTCAAGCAAATCACCATAATTTTGGTTCATGCTGTTGATTTGACTGAGCTGCCTTAGAGTCCTTTTTGGATTTTATTGTGTTGATTAGAGAGGAAACTGTCTTCAGAACAGACCAAGGATGAGCAACAGCCAAGTCCAGGATAAAAGGATCAGAAATCAAAGCAAAAACGTTGAAGACTAGATACAAAATAGTGTAGTTCTATGAACTTTTCACCTAGGTTTATCAACTTATACCATCTGAACTGATTCGCAGCATATTAAAGTAAAAATTTTATGGTATTTATATGTAAGAGATGCTTCCAGTGTACATCTTTATAATGGCTTTACAGTATACAGCTTTTTAGTGGCTTTTGGTATTAAAGGTGTTTTGCTTGGATATTGTAAGCCCTGATTCTGTTCATTTACATATCCTGAATATTGAAGTGCATGATTTTACTCTAAGATTGTGTTCAGTATTTTCATCACTGAATGCCCATATCTGACTTTAAAGTCTGTATTTAGATACTAAAATAAATGACCTGGTTTTTTAGAACACATTATTTCTCATCTGACTTTGGAAGAGCTTCTAGGTGATTAGTGTTTTTGAAATCAGGCTAGTTATTGAGGTGCCAAGATCTGGAACTAGAAGCTTCAGTTTAGACTGCCAAGTAAAGAATTTTTGCTTAGTCTGTGTTGCTGTGTTAATCAGAAACAATTCAGTCTGTAGGCAGCTTCTGGCAAACTTTTTTCCCCTCTAAAAAAATCAGTTATTATCCATGATGTGCTGTAAGGCAAAAACATTATTTCATTATCTTTGTGCTACTAGAGGGGGACAAGTAGGTTTGTCTTTAGAGCAGTTAAGCATTAGTGAGACTGCAAGACTGAATGGAGTTTATATGTCATGCAAGCATGATTTTTCTGAATTTAGGTGCTCTTCAGAAGATCTTTATAGTAACATCTTAAACATTCATTAAAATTTTTCCTTATTATTCATTTAAAATTATACTTTAGTGGCTTACTTAAAAATGAAACACACACAAAAAAAAGCATATGAGCTTCAATTTCTTTTTTATTTTTATTCCAGGTTGGCATCAAGTACCAGTTTTTCTAATCAAGCAGAAAGGTATGGTAGCAAAGGATACCCTGACGAAAGTGAAAGAATCAATTTAAAGCATCACATCATCTTCCCTGACCCTGAAATCAACTAAATTTAACTTTTAAAAATTGTTATTAAAAATTTGTGAGTAAAAGGAAAACAACTGCTTTTTCCATTTGTTTCAAATATCCTGTGTTTTCTGGAGATGAACAGGAGCCCATATTCATATGTGTTAAACCTGAAAAAAAGTCAGATTCAGATGCTGTCTGGTCTTTGCAATTCCAGTGCAGCTTTTTCTAACTTGTTCTGTGTTCGGTATTTGTCTTGATAAACTATCTCCATACATTCAATCAAATGAATCATCCTTGGCCACAGAGAATCCTTGGTAGTGATGCCTCATTATGTAAATCAGATGCTGAATAGGATAAATTCATTTTGAGAAGCTGTATAGCATGGTAAAATGTGCAGTTTATGAGTAAATAGATAATACTTAGGCTTTTAAAATTAAACCATTCATTTATGAGTGATTAGGGAATACTTCATCTCTTGAAGGAAACTGCAAGAAGCAGAAGAATATTTTAATGTTTTTGTTTACCTGTTGTTCATATGTTTTATGATAAAGCCAAGAATCTTTTTCTGTGTCACTGAAATACACAAGGTGAGAGCAGGATTATATTTAAATTCAGATGACTCACAAGTAAAACTAGATGGAGAATCAGGAAAAATACAACTATTTATTGAGACAAATACTTTGTGTATGTAACTTTTTTATCTCTTCATAGTCAAGCTGAAGTCATAAAATCGACATCCTAAACTTCTTTTCAGGTTCAGGGCAGTTCTGTTCTTGACTGTCTCACTCATAACTTCCAGAATTAAAAAGAATAGCATCATCTTTATTTTCTCCCTGTAGCCAGCTTTGACAAGTGTTTCATCTGCATTTTTTTCTTCTTTTCTTTTCCCTTTATTTCAGCATGATGATCCCTGGAAATGCTGCAGGTGTGGCCAAGCAGTTCCTCCGTTGTGTGTTCCATCAGCTGGCTCCCAATGGCATCTTCCCTCAGCTCTTCCAGAGCATTATTAAAGGTAATGTGCAATACCTAAGTGTGTTTCTGACCCCTGGTTTCCTCTGTGTGAACAGCCAGTGCAAAAATATTATTCAAATTTCAGATGGAAGCTTTTTACGGACCTTAGCGATGTCTCTGATGGACTTCAGTGAGCTGAGTTCCATCGCTGCTCTGAGCCAGCTGTTAGAGGTATGTTGACAATTGGCTATGTTAATGATGCTAATTTTATTAGCATTATCAGGATCATTTCTCCTCATTCGAGTTCAAACTTGCATCATCACTAACACTCTGAATTTTTGTTTTGTTCATGGAAGTAATTAGGCTGTCCTCACCACTGGTAGTGTGTCCCATTCCTTCCCCAAGCCCCGTTTTTTGTTTTCAGGAACATTTCTGCTCATCCATCTTAGCTCTCCCTCTTCATTTAATCTGATGACAGTTTCTCTTATGTGTTCCAAAGATCTATTGCCTGCCTTTGACTCACTGCCTTCTATGCAGTTGGCTTATTTCCGCTGTAACGTTTTTCCTTCCGCTAGAACTGGTCACTTACATGTATCCTGCTCTTCCAAGAACTTGGCAGTTGCTTCATACAAGATGTTGACATCACTCTAAAACTGCTCATGTCTTTTCAGGCCTCACCCTAGCACACAAGCCAAAAAAGCATACATGGTCTACTGAACTTTAATGAACATGTCTTCTTTAAAACTGTCTAAAAGAAAAAGTGAGAAATCTTCTGCTGCATACTTTGAGTTTTGCTTTTTCTACTGCCATGCCAGTCCAAGCAGATTATGAGTTAGGACCCTCCTTATAATATTTTGACTCAAAATCTTTTGTTCAGTACTTTAGGAACTGCTAGACTAACTGTTAGTTAGTCTACATACGTAACATACACAGCTCAAATTCCCTGCACAAACACTATCATTAGCATCATAGAAAAAGTAAGCGATGTTTGGTCTTAACAAATTAACCTCAGCACTTCCAAATACCATGTAAGGGACCATTTCTGCATGTGTATGATTGTTCACAGTTCTCATTTTGTTTCCCAGGGTTTAAACAACAAAAAGAATTTGCCAGCAGGGGGTGCGATGCTACGCTGTTTGGAAAACATTGCTACCTTTATGGAAGCCTTGCCGATGGATTCTCCCAGCAACCTCTGGACCACAATTAGTAATCAGTTTCAGACCTTCCTTACTAAACTCCCATGTGTTTTGCCTCTTAAGGTATGATGTATGGACATCTGAAACAAGCTATATTGCCGTTGGTCAGGATGTACTGAAACAGTGGGAAAACTGTGATAAACAGAGTGGGTTCTTGTGAATGTTTTGTAATGATTAAGCTAATGTTTCCAGAGGACTGGATTTATTGTATCTCTGATTCATTGCTTTAATTATGTTTTCTGTGAGTAACAATAGCAACTCTGACCAGGGAACTTTTCACTTCTTTCTTGGCATTTTTCCTATATGCTTTCCATGCGCTGTCTTTGTCAGATTAGAATTCTACATTTGAGAGAGTCAGTATTTAGACAATAAAAATCCATCTGGTTTTAACAGTTAAAACTAAATAAAACTCTCAAGAACAGCAGAACCACCTAATTAATTTGCTAAAAGTACACAGTAGTCAGGCAGAGAGAACTGAGACTACTGGGAATTGGGCCTAGCCTGTTTGGCTGACCAGGCTGTAGTTCTGATTGTAATAGAATATTGTTACAGAAACTGAATCCAGAAGCTCTGGGCTCTGATTTCTGAGAGCTCAGAGGACATACAGTGGGATCTTATCTCATAGTGTGTAAATTTCCAGATGTCTTTTCAGAAAACACAGTAAAAACTTTCGAGTCTTTCCAGTAAACATGGAATTCTGATGCCCTAACTCTATTTCCTGTGGTGTGAATGAGCCCAGTGGTAATTTCTTCTATACAAAGCAGTGTTGCTCAGTATGGGCTAAGGGATCCAAAATGTAAATCTGTGACTTATAGTGTTGGCTTTTAAATTGAGTGTCACCACTACATGAATGATAGTAAATTCCTTGGCACTATTATGCAATGGTCACATCTTGAAACCTCTTCAGATTTTGGTAAATTGAGGCATTATTCTTCAACACTTACTAAGCCAAACAGGCAATAACTATTCCCTCTGTGTACTAGCCACCCCAATCTGCTGCATCTTATGTAACTAAAATAAATAAAAAGAAATTAATTGGATCTAAGTGGTTCCAACTGCATATCTGCCGTTCACAGGACCTTTAGGTGGAGTCTTTACTCTGATTTCCCTTTTATTCATAGGAGGTATTATTAGTGATACAAGTAAAGCAATTGCTTGCTCCTGAACTTTCAATCTCCTGTTCTTTTCTTTAGGGTCATAGGGGACACTTTGGTGTTCTAAATGTTTACAGCAAGGGTGAGGCAAGACACTGGACAGGTCCTAAAAAGTCCATTCAGTGCTGTAACTTGTGTGATTTACTTGAAATAAAGATTACATCATAAGGAACAACTTAAGGAATTTGAAACAGCCGCTGCCAGGGCATATTCCAGTGTTACAGGCTGTTAGTTGTCTTGAGATGTGAGGAGAAAATATCGTAGTCCAGGACAAGCACAGAAATATAAAATAAGGTAGATGGTGTGTACCTATGCTGTGGTATGTTACCACTGAAGGGGTGTGATTGGGGTATGATTGTGTTCAAGAGTAAGGCAGTTTAGAGAAAGTAATTAATCATCAGGGATCATTTTTCAGACTTCACCTATAACTTATTCATAGCTGCTACCACTATAAGCAAGATACTAACTTCTTTTCTTTTACTTTTCTGCCTTCAAATATGTTCAGTGTTCTTTAGACTCAAGTTTAAGAATCATGATTTGCTTGTTGAAGATACCTACCACTAGTGCCACCAGGGTAAGTTCCAAGAAGACAAAATTCTGTTGCCTCAGATTTAGCCAGCCTGTGCTATTGTATGACTGTATTCTTATCCCCTGGCTAGGAAGGCATTATATATAAGCATAAAATTGTGCAGTCCAATACTGTTTGGAGAATGATAAGAGCTTTGGAATCTAGGTTACAGTAAAGTGGGGGTAGAATTACATTCTTGTGTGGGTGTGAATGTATGTCTTCTTAAAGATTTGATGTTCTCTTTTTTTCCCTCCTCTATTCTTTTCTTAATAGAAAAAGAGTAATGAGCTAGCTTCCTTAGATGTTTTTCAGTACAATTCCACTGAAGTCAGTGAGGTTTTCCTGCATAAACTGTACAGAATCTCTTGTAAACACTGTGTCACAAGTGGAACTATTTTCTGACTTTTTGTTTCTAGTTTCTCACAGAAGCGTGAAGGCATATGATGCAGCTGTTTGACCAAAACAGTGTAAATCCCAGGCAGAGAGCCTCTGAGCTAAAAATAATGCTGTTCCATTCAGGTGTTTCAGAGTTGAAATGCTTCTTTGCTTTTTTGGGCAATGAGTTATTGATTTCTGTAAAACATGTCGTTGCAGAGTCTTCTGGAGCCTTTTTCAAAATTACTTAGTTTTGTAATTCAGAATGCTGTCTTCACTCTGGCCTACCTGGTGGAACTGTGTGGTTTGTGCTACCGAGCCTTCACAAAGGTAACAATGACACTGTATCTTCCTTTAGGGATGAGTGAAAGTAGGACAAAATTGTGCTTCCCACAAGTAGTTTGGAAGTAAAAATGAAATCAGTGTCAAGTTACAGACATGTCAACAATTTTAATGTAGTCTGGTTAATCAAGTAGTGATCATGATTCAGTGCCTTTTAATAATGCTGAGTTTTACGTTCACAGTAAAGACACAGGTGATGTAACCTGCTGAAAACATGGCTCAGAAAAGCATTTTGATGTGATTTTGGGACTTGGACTTTTTTTTCTCATTTTGAGAAGATACCTGGTGTTCATGCAACACTTAAAATGTCTGTACAGTCATATTTTTCCTAGTGCACAAGTTTAGCCACATAACTTGTGAGTAAAAATGTAACTTTTCCTGCTAGTGCCTTTTGAGAACACAGCTGTGAGGGGAGGCAGTAGACAACTGGAAGACTCCAAGTTAGGAGCTTTCCATCTTAGATCCTGTTCATTCTGAATTAAGTATTTTCCTTTGGCATGCATGGCTGTGGCTGTGTAGAAAATGAAAGCTATGGCATACAAATAACACTTAGTAATTACTGAGGTTCATTTTTGTAGCTATCAGTGAGAAGTTGAACAACCAAAAAGCAATTGAACCTAAGGTCATATATACTCCATTATGTAGATTGTCAAGGTACTGAGCAAAAAATACTTTAGCCACTAAGTGCACAGTTTTTTATCCCTGATACATTTGTCAGAACAGTAATTAATCCTCAGGAAGCATTCTGTCATAAATAGCTACATGATTTTCTGCACTGATAATGTGCAACTGAAACATGCATTGTTTGAGTCTTGGTAAGACTTAAAGTATCACTGGACAAACAGTGAAGAAGAAACGATAAAAGCAGTGACACTCACAGAAAAACTGCACTACAAGAAAATAAGATACATTTTTACTAAGTGTAATGGTTTGAAGCATTAAATAGAAACTGTTTAATGAGAGCAAGGAAGTACTAGCTTTTTGTCTCATTTGAAAGAGAAGAGATTATGAAACAGAATAATCCTGAATACAGAAGAGATTGCCTATCTTTTGGAAATATTTTGAGTTAGATCTATAGATAAGGGTTTGGGCAAGGCAAAGTGAGAAAAATGTTAACTTAAAGCCCAGCCATGTTTTTTTCATTGAAACAGAAAACCTCATTTAAAACTGAAGCAAAGATACTCCTCTTGCATTTGTGGTCTTATCAGAGTGTTTCATGTATCTCCTAAAGCAAATTGTGAACTACAGGAAATTTTTCACTTTCCTCAGGATCTGCAGTTTCATGAAAATGTAATTAAAACATGGTATTAGAAAAACCCCATGTGTTTCTTGCATGCTTCCTGGTTGATTGTTCTATTAATATAGTGAGTATTTAATTGCACACAGGAAGCTTGGATTACAGTCCTTGGTAAAATCTTCTTGACTTAGTTTAATGCAACCTGATGACCCAGAAATGGAAGCATTCGTGAATGTTCTGCATTGTATAGCCACAAAATAGTTAAGTTAGTGGAACTCCACATTACATTGTCTTTGTTATTTCTGAAAGCTTACCATAGTTTTTCCTTAGGAGTGTCAAATTAATGATTACTGTTAGAAGAAAATACCAAATCAGTTATGATGTCTGTGTTTCTCTGCAGTAGAAATCAGTGTAGGTAAATAAGTGTTGTGATAGAGTACCTCATAGAAGTGAATTCCAGAAGGAATATAATTTGTGAGCATTGAAACTATTCAAATGTAATTGCTTGTTTTGCAAATTTGAGTGTGCTGACTGGAACAGAACACCAACTTTCAGCTAAGCTGTGAAGGATTCTTGTCTCTTCAAAGAGCAAACTCCTCTGACATGCACGTTGTAGAGGTCAGTGCTGTACAACCACTCCAAATCGTTTTTTACTCCAACATTTTCTTAATACCCTGTGGCAGGAATATCTGACTTTCTCTTGTCTTGGAGCCTAAAGACTCACATCAATCTGATATTTCCTTGTCTGAGTTTCTGTTCCAGGTCAGCAATTTGTTTTTTTCAGTGCCTTTGGAAGTCTCAGCAGAGAGTAGCATCTCTTCTGTGGGTTGTAAGCTTCTTATCTTTAGTTTTCCTTTCAAGTGTCTTAAGGTCCTGAATGGACACTTTTTGGCTTTCTTGTCTCTTACAGCTGCAGGAGCTTGAACCTAAACTTAGACTTTTGCTAGTATTCTGTTGTCCCTTACTAAGTAAATGCAGAATGCCACATGATTTTGCTATTGGGTTTTTTAAAGAATATTAAGTGACAGATCTTCAGTATTTTTAATTATTGTAGTAGCAGTAGTGATAAAATAATGAATTTTGCTTTATGCTGGCTTAATTGGAGGATAGCATAGCATTCCATTGAAGACTCAAATTTACTCTTCTTAGTAATAAGTTTGGACCCTGAGCTACTGCTAGAACTTGAGTAGTCTCATGTTCTACATATTGGAGTATGGTTAAGTCACAATTTGAAGGTTACAAAGTAGTTTTCTGTAGGCATACATAGACATTTGAGAGGGTTAATTCAGCTGACAGAGGCTGAAGTAGTGTATTCCTGACACTTCTGGTACCAGATTTATACATGTGACTCCCCGGGTGTTATTCTCATGGAACAATGGCTCTGTGGAATAATATGAAGTTCTAAAAGTATATATGATGAACTAGGTTTTTACATATTTGTCACCAGCAGGATGATAGAAATAAGTAGATTTGGATAGGAAGGATACTCTGGGCCATTGGCTTACATGTCATTCACTCCTGATTTACAGTGCAGGAAACCAGAGGTCAGATGTCAAAAAAAACCATTTTGCCTGATTTTGCTTGCTCTCTGCATTGCATATGCTTAACAAACATTAGGAGTTTAGACTGTGAGATAGGAGACTTTGAGAAAGAGGCAGTTAACTGTTGGATTATCCCTAAAGCCAAGAAAAGCTGGGATTCATGAATGCTTCATTTCCAGGGTTCTGACAAAGCAATTTATTATCACCCAATTATATCCTGTGTAGCATAGATGTTAGTATGTAAAATAGACGAACGCTTTTGAAGGAATTATGTCTTCCCTCTTTTTCATATGCGCAGGCCGCTGTACTGGGTTTCTGATAGGAGCTTCTGTCCACTCTTTGGAGGGATGCAGTTGTCAAGTGACTTGAGTGTGGCACTGCATAGTGTCCATGTCTCAAGTCTGGGAAGGCATATGATGGTGGGAAGGGATGCTCTTCCTGGGGAATTCTAACAAGTAATCAGGTTCTATTGACACCATGGGTATTGTGCACTGTTCTCAGTCTCCATTCCCGCTCAGGATGTCGTAGTATCAGGGTAATACTGAAGTTCAGGTAATGATAGCAAGAAGGTAATGATAGCAAGAATGATCAAACAGTTGGATGAGTTCCACATACAGAGCAACTAAGTCAGAGCTCTTCAGTCTGAATGAGCAACAACTGGTGGGAATGTGAGAGAGGTCTGCAAGGTCACAAGTGATCCAGACAGGGATGGGTAATTTAATTCCTTTCCAGTGCAAAAAAACAGTACTAATTTTATAGGAATGAGTCAAAGCAAGTAAAGGGAAATGATTCTTCAACAGTGTGTGACTCTTTGCCAAGTACCATTTGTGCCAAAGGCTGACATGAGTCCCAGAGGTCAAAGGACAGTTACATGGAAGAGAAATACATTGAGAGTTATGAATTTTACAGAAACCATGCTGAACTCAGAAGTTCCCTGGGCTGAAAATAGTTGGTGAAATTATACATGCTTGCCTTGTTTTTATTCTTCCTTTTGCTTCTGTTTATGGCCTTATTGGAGATAAGTTACTGAAGACATTTGTTCTATTCTAACATCTTCTGGATATTCTTATATTGTATAATTTTTATCAGAGCACCACACATGCATGTGGTACGTGTGACTTCTGAATATTTGTCCCCTCAAGCAATGGTTTCATAATGCAGCTGATTTTGGAGTGTTAGCTTCCTGCAAGTTTAGCTGCCTAGACTGCAGCAGTATAGTCTGACAAGGACAAGGACTGCAGTTTGGGACCCATTGTGTCATGTAAATGTGTTATCTGTCTGCACACTCCATGAAATTGAAGAGGAAACTGGGAGCTTGAAGTATGGTCTCTTGATTCACAGACTGGCATCATAACATCCATGAAAGATACACCATTCTCTTGTTTTGGCATCTTCTCCCAAATCAAACCCTGATATTTAAAATCTATTTTCATTTGAAGATAGTGGGTGCTGTGGGTTACATGCACTGCTGCTGCAAGTTTTGTTTGACAGTGTGCCACACAGGTAGTGTGGTGACATCTGTTCTCTGAAGAGGAACACTGGTGACTGCTTGGTCTGCTGCAACTAAAGCTCACTGTCACTTCCAGCTATTCATCTTCTCCTGTGTGCAGCTGGAGGTGGCCTTCAAACTGTCTCTCACTAACTAATCTTATAAAACTTCTCTGAGGAAGAGGCAAATGATCCTGTTTAACAGATTTTGTGGAGAAACTGAGGCGCTGACAGAGCAAAAATTTTCACACATTTAACTAGAGTGAGCAGGCAAGTGCGTGAGATTTACAAGATGGAGGATACTAGGTTTTAGATCTTAAGCACACTTTGGATATGCTCTCATTATTGGACAATTTTATTTCATCTCTAATGGTTGTCTGAAATAGAGTGTGGTGCAAGTCCTGCTGATCAAAATTCTTGAGTTGCTGTGGTCAGTGCAGGTTATAGATTTGTTCCACATTTTTATCTTATCGTCTAAAGTCAGAGAATGTCAAAGTAAGATGTTTAACAGGCTCATCTTATCTCTTGTACCTCCTTGCTGACTCAGTCCTACAACTCTATTCTTAGACTTCGGTGTTCTAATCTCCACTGACTGATTTCCCCCATGTTTTAAAGTGTTTCTGTTGTAGCAGCTGTAGCCAAGACTGTTTTTATTGTGGAAGTGGAAAAGTACTGCTAGTTTAACGAGTGAAAATAGATGGTCCAAGCAGCTGTAGTGCAGGCACTTTTTTTTTAAAGGGGAATAACAACAGAAAAAGTATGGTAAAATGTAGACTGGTTTTGTTAGGTTCAGTGAAAGAATAATGCTAAATACTATACCAGTTTTGTTCTTCTGTGTAATTTCATATGAAAGCTACATTTGCATGCCTGGGCTTTTTTACTATTTTATAAAATCTAGCTGTATTTCATGTGTGAAATATTAAATCTTGGATATAATGTCTGATAAAACATCAAAGGAAAATCACCTTCATTGATGTCTGTTCAATTAAGTCTGTAGAATTGTATAAATTATGAGTGATGCTGGTTTTTTTTTAAGAGAGCAGAAACCAGTACACTTTTGTAACTTTGTTATTCTCAAACTTAGATTAAAAAGTATATTTATGGTTTACTAGTATCTGTTAGTAAATTTCGAGACAGTTCTGATTATTTTTGTAATTATTTTTGTAATTTTTTTGTTGTAGGAAAGGGACAAATTCTACTTGACACGCTGTGTTATATTGGAGTTACTGCAAGCACTCAAGTTAAAGTCGCCCTTACCAGACATGAATCTGCTGCTGTTGGTGCAGGTACAGGAGATTCTGATGTGATTCTCATAGTGATCCTGTCTTGGCCCAACTTCAGGAGTGGGGCAGAGGCAGAAAAACTTAAGTTCAACGTGGTTACAGAAAGTACCAGCAATGTCAGGGGAAGCAAGAACTTTTTGAATCCAAATCCATGTACATTTGTGTATGTTGGTGCACACATTTAGGCTCCTACATTAAAATTTAAGAAACTAAATTTGGAATCCAAATTTCTCATATTGATAGTGACCTGTGCCTCACTGCTGATATATTGAAGATCACTGAATATATCTTGAGCTGGAAGGGACCTGTAAGGGTTGGGTCCATTGAGCTTTATATCAGGTCCCGATGAGGCAGCTTCCCCAAGTGCTGCCTTGTCTTCATATCCTAGCCTCAAACCCTGTCACCAGTTTATGTGGGAAGGGCTGCTGGTTGATCATGAGCCAGAACTCAGCTTCTGGCAGTAAGCTTGTCTCCAGTTCCTGAAGGCCACTTTATTTAACCTGTAGTTTTCCAGCAATGAATACATTGACAATATTTCTGTTGCTTTCATTCTGTGGAGTCAAGCTATCTTTTTCATTGGAAAATATGAGGAAATAAGACACAGACTTGTGAAAACTTCTGCCTCCAAGAAGGCAAGTGTGGCACAGTTTGGCACCACAAGCCTGTCCTGTAAAAACAATTTACTGAAGTCGGTCAAATGTAATCACAGGTAGTGGACTCTCATTGTTTACAATGAGCTAACAAGGATGTGTTAGAAACCTAAATTTAGAAACTTAAAATTATAGAGAACCAGCATAACAGCACTCCATAAGATTCAAGTGAGATGTTTATTACACAGATCACTTACAATGCTCCCAGCATCACAGCTTCATTCACTCTTTCCCTTCTCATTATGGTCAAAGCTTCTTATAGAATACTGTGGACTCATTTTCTTCTGAGTACTGGTACGTTACTGATAGTAAGCAAGTTATTTCCAGTTGAAAGAGAAATAATACTGACAAATGAAATTATATAGCAGTTAGGATAACTCTGAAAACAGTTATTATGCCATCAATGTTAGGGGAAGAAGTTGGGGGGGAATAAGAATACAGGTTTTTCTTTTGATGGTAAGAATTATTTTTCTAAATCCATTTTAAGTTAAAAACTGCAAGTTTGCCTTTAAAAAAAATACTATTAAACCCAAGCTTCTTTTTTTCAGTCCCAGTCAATATCATCAAATAACAACCACCAGCCTCCTTCTGTCATACTGCTGCAGTGATGATCTTTGATACCATGTGCATTGGTTTTTGTTGACTTGAACTGACGTTTCCTGTATTACAGAATAAAGCTGTTCTTCTGCATTACTCCATTGTGTAGTTCAGTCCTGTGGCTACCCCAAAGGATGACAATCCCCTGGTCATTCCTGAATTTCTCATTTGAGAATGCAAACAGGCCATGTCAGTTTTGGCAGTGGGATTTAGCTGATTAAGGCTTGTCCTTTGTATTGAGTCAATTGCCTGAGAGACCCAGTAAGCAAAACTCTCTTACATTACCTTTATCTCATAAAGATAAAATGATAATTTCCTGGGTTTTCCTCCTAGCACCATTGCCATATGCTGTATTCACTTTGGGATGTATTCATACCTTACACAACAGCATTTAATGTGGATATAAATGTCTTTTATGATGTCCCTCTTTCAGAGACTGATGAAGTGATTCATATTTCCTGCTATCCAAAGCAGCCAGCTTCTGTTTTTATGCAGTCAGTGGTGAAGAATAGGGGTTGTATTCAGACCATCTGCCATAGATGCCTACTGGAGGCATGATGACTGCTTCTCCCATTGACTGTGCAAATTGGCAGCTCTCAGTAGTATGTGGTCTGAATCATTCAACAGCCTCTGGAATTGCAATACCATAGTAACCACTAAGCCCATCTTTAAGCACCACTGTAATTTAAATGTAAAAATGCATATGTATCTTATTTTTTAAATTTTCTCTGGTGCCATTAATAGAATGAAGGGATTGGTTCACCACTTTACCACACAAAGCCACTACAATGTTAATTCAAATTGCGTGCTTTTGAATGAATAACGCCATAGCAGAGTTAACACAGCACCAAACGGAAATGGTTTTAATTTCCAACAGTCATGTCTCCATGGACATGTTAGCCTGCATGCAAGATTCTATATAGACAGTGCACACAGAATACAGCGATCCTGTCAAAATGTTCCAGATAACAAAGGAGCTAGGAGCACTTTAATTTATTGATAGATCAGTCGTGGGCTGACTAACAAAGGGGTTCCTAGAAAGGTACATTTGACACCCACGTTTATCCAACTTACGTAGTGCCATCAGTGTCACTGGTGACATTAAGGATGAGAGTTAACTTTATCCTACTTTACAAAGAATGAGAATTTTAACCAGATCACTCTGATCTTTGCATAGGTGTCCTAGATGATAAAGGGTGCAAAAGGCTGTCTCCTTGATTTGTCCTAGCAAATTAAAAACATCATGTACATGCTGCTGTTCCATGGGTTTCCATAGGAACTGCTTCTTCACACGGCATTTTGTTTCCCAATACTTTTCTCCTGCTCACATTTCATCAGCACGTATCTTCAGGATTTCCATTGACTTCAGATTTTACTGGTGTCTCTTTAGAATATGCTTGTTCAGTCAGGCTCTAAGATTCAGTGTACCTGATCTGTTTTGTTTAGGTGACTCCTGCTTTGGGAGGAGCCTTCAGCTAATGTAAATCAGGATATATCTAGTGGTTTCACTTATGGTTCTGTGAAGATCTGATCTACTGGTTATGAATGTAAGGATTTACTGTTACATGTAATATGTCTGTAAGAGTATGTATTTTAAAACCCCTGATTGTGAATGGAGGTATAATATGTATAGATTATGGCATATAGATAATTCACTATAGTCAGCAGTCATTCCAATTTAGACATTATACGGCAGCTCTATCTCAACAGGCAATGCTAGTAAGAGCTGTGGCAACTACTTACCCATTAAATTTTTTTTTTTTTCAATTTTTGGTTATTTTTATTTCCTATTTTCTTTCCTTTTTTCTATACATGTGGTTGGCATGAAATTCCTTGCCAATGACATCTTAATGCATTATGGTATTTGTAGAGGGAGAGAGTGAATTGGACTGGAAATGTAAGAAATATTTTGTTTGGAGTTTGATTTCCCCATGGTGTAGTGTGGTGGGGGTTTCTGTCTTTTCCCAAATAACAAGTGGTGATAGAACAGGAGGAAATGGCCTCAAGTTGCACCAGAGGAGTTTTAGTTTGACTATTAGGAAACATTTATTCACTGAAAGGGTTGTCAGGCACTGGATCAGGCTGTCCAGGGAAGTGGTGGAGTGCCACTTAAGGACATGGTTTAGTGGCAGCCTTGGCAGTGTTAGGTCTATGGTTGTACTGTGGTCTTAAAGGTCTTTTCCAACCTAAATTATTCTGATTCTGTGATCTTCTAACTGCATTGCAACTTCAGGAAGGATCTTTGGGACTGTCAGTCTGATGATCAGAAAAACAAGCTAAACAAGGCCTAATTATTCATTGGAAATTGACTTAAGTTTATCAGTTGTTTTTCACATACAAATGACTACCTTTTACTTAACCCAAACTCCTCTGTGCAAAGATAGAGGAAAGCTATAGATATATATCTTTTTATATAGCCTTTTCTTTTAATTATAGTTCTGTAAGTTTTTATAGAAAGCTGAGTAGAGGTTCCTTTGGCTGTGGCTTCTTATTATTGTTCTTAAAAGAAAATGTCTGAAATAAATGATATTTTTCTTTGGCATGAGTTTTTTGTTGACTTGGATGTTGAGTCCTGTACAATGTCTGTAGCAGTGCACTGCACTCACTGTTGGGTGCTAAATATACTCAGTGAGATTCTTCATGGAATTATGGGGTTTTTTGCAGCTGATGTAGTGCAAGGGAAGCCAGATCTGCACACAAATGGTTGACTGAAAATTCCTTTACATAGAAAATAGCCTATCTGTTGTCCAGTGGATAGAGTGCCAGCATTGCTCTGTCTGAAATAGGGCACATTTGGAGAAAATCTGTCATCTGTTTGCCTTAGTCCATCAGTGCTCCTTTTTTTGCAGAGAAGTGGAGAGTCATGGTTGCTGTTTGAATTTAGACTCCACTGTCTTTGCTGGACTGATAGCATCCCTAACCCTAAGGCTTTTCTTTGCTCACCATGTAATTATTACAGCTGTGGCACAGAAGAGCAGCAGGCCATCTCTCAACTGAAATATGAGTTAGATTCCTGTTTTATTTACATTTGGTTGATTCTGGTGTAAAATAAATTCTAACCAGAAAAAGAGTCAAGTGGAGGCAGGTCGGTGTCTGACTTAATTAGATTATTAGTCTGAACTCAGGTATGTCTTTCTAGTATTCCAAAAGAACAGACTTCTTGTCAAGAAAGGTTAAGTAGTTTCTAAGACTTGGTAGGCAGTCTGAGTTCAGATTAAATCTCATTAAAAGATAAAGCTTTGTGTGAATGGGAAAGTAAATTCTAGGGCTGCAGAGGATACTTCAAAATATTTTCATGAAGGGCAGTCAGTCATTGAGAGTACTGCTAACATATATGCATTAAGACAACCGTAACATATATTATGTAGTCAATATCTGTCTCAGTTTGTGAAGGTACCATGGTATTAATTAATTTTTAATAAAAGAGAAAATTAAGACTTAGACCTTAGTTGACAGTTACTTTCTGTGTGCTCTTTCTTAAAAAGTTACATTGCATCACTATGGACCAAAATTGCTCAAGTGCAAATACAGTGTTAGGACAAGAAGCTGTAGGAATAAGCAAATTATCTTCAGGGTGTCCAGTGCATTATTGAACCTTATAATGTTTAAATAACAGTGTTAGCAAGTTCAATGTATGAATGATGTGGATGTTGGAGATTTTAGGTCAAGGGATTTGGAAATAGAAAGAAACAAGAAAAAAGTAAAAATAAAGCAAGGAAAATAAAAACATAAGAAAAGCAATGAGAGATATTCTACTGTAATGGAATGACACTGACCATCTCTCAGAAACAGCTTGTTTGTGTAGTATTGTGGCCTGTATTGTGCAGGAGTAATACCACACCATACTAGTATGTTGTTAACTTCAAAACTCTTCATATAATTCATCATTGTAGAACTCCAGAGAACATGTTGTAATATCACAGTGAAGAATATGTCATCATGCCTTATCATTCTCTATCATGGTTTACTCTATAGTGAAAGAGGAGCATTTGATAAATGGAAGGAATAGCAAATATATATATATTTGTTCATAAAGAAAATCTGATTTATTGTATAATATTCTTCAAATTGCTCCTGCACAGCATATGTGTTAATAAAGCACATTAAAGTTGGAATTTTTTTCATTAAAATGAACTCACTTATAATGGTAAGTTAACTAGGTTGTTTATAAAGAAAGATCTCTAAAGGCAAATTACCCTGAATAAAAGCACAAAGAGATCTGAACTGATTTTAATGAAGTAATGAATAAATTATTAATGTCTTCAGGTTCCTCAAAAATAATTAAAAAATAACTTGTCTTTAATTTCTTCATAGTTTGTTTGTGCAGATGCTGGAACAAAACTAGCTGAGTCAACAATCTTACATAAACAGATGATTGCCTCAATGCCTGGTGTAAGTACTGAACCAAAGTCCATTTCTTAGTTCTGTTGTTCTGATTTTTAAAAATATGTATCTTATTCAGCTTCCTTTGCTTCATTTTAATGCTCTTCCTTTTCTCCTCTGGTTGGCAAGGTGTATTACAGGCAGAGGTTGAGAAGCTTCATCCTTTTTATTAATGGTGGAAAAGTTCTGAATTTGGTGTTGCTTCCCTTGCTTTCACTGATGATAACCTTTAGTCATGTAACTGACTTCAGTGGAGCCTGTGCTCAAAAAGACAAATGGAGATCTGCAATTCTCAATGGGGAACAGATGAGCTGAATGCATCAAAAAATGGTAGCAGGATGGAAAGCTACAAGCCATTGCCTCCATTCTCACAAAAGATTATAATTAAAGAAGGGAGTTAATGGTATTTTTCTAGTAATGTGTAAGTCATTCATCTATATCCTGCTGATGAGTGTAGGTAAATTACAACTACTCCTAATTGCCCAGGCACGGAATATGCACCTGGTGAATATGGGAGGAAGTAACACAATGGGAGGTCTTGACTTGTTCCATGACTTGTTCCGTGCAGATGGAAGAAGGTTCGCCAAGGTTTGTTTTACAAGCTGAGTGAGGAAAACTTGTTTCCTTGTACGTGTGTCAGCTTTAGGGACGACTTAATAGGATCTTTCCCATGTATCTTCTGAAGTGCGTGATTTTTTAAATGCCAATCTTTAATAATACCTCTCCTCCCAACAGGATATTTTAATTTATACTTGCTTTAAATAGATAGACTAACATTGGTGTTACAAAGTGTGATAGGAACATGATCATTTCAGAAGAAATCATGGAAAATTAGGCTGCCTACTGCTTGCATGAAACAGAATGGGTGGTTGGAGAGAAGTCTTGTGCAACTGAGCATTTATTTTCAGAGACTAGAGTGTACTATCTTTCGTAATTATATTATTCAATATTCTAGAACCCAGGTCAAATCCTTAGTGCACATAAACTAGATGGAGGATATACTGACAGGGTTCTCAATGACCATGTTTTACTGTTTTTTTTCTGTCATGGGAACTGACAGGAACAACATTTGAAAAGCCAGAAGGTGGCATAGTTCAACACTGTGTAGATGGATAGTAACATACAAAAATGAGGAGTGCCCAGGTCAGTTGTTTAAATATAGAATGGTAGCAGTTTTTCAGATTTCAGCCACTAAAACTCAACTGTGGCTTAATGATTTTGTTATCAAAACTAATCTGGTTCATTTGTATACTCAGGATAATCAGCTTCTATGCTTCAAAGTGCAGGTAATTAAAAAGAGGTCAAAAAATAGTAATTTTCTTCTGTAAACTTTACTACAGTGTTTTGCCCTGAGCCTGTGACGTGGGATAAAATAGATTTTGGTGACTTCAAAAAGATATCCAATTTAATACTGGGATAATTTAGCCTCAAAAGTTATTTCTTTTACTTGGCCCCTAAGAATAAGGCATTCACAGTTCCCCTCGAATTCAGCTAGCATTATCTTCACCTCAGACTATTAACATATAAACAGAGGTTTATATGATACCTAGCGTGTTGGTCGTATCACCTTCTGAAAGCTTCCCCACAGGGTTCTCTGATCTGTTCAAAGCCCTTATTTAATCTGACAGCTTTGTTCCGTTGGCTGCTTTACGCACCTCAGGCACATCTTGTGCTAGCTGAGGGCCAGATTCACATTTGTCACTGTTCTAGGAAAAGGATTATGAAAATTTGTACTGTACAAATACAGCCAGCACCACATTGAGTCCTTTTGTTTTCCCTTTGAGGCTGTTTTTGCTGTGGCACGGGTGGCTTCTCAATAAGCTTATACCTTTATGATCTAACTGGAGCACTTCGTAGCTTAAGTGCCATTAAGGTGCTGTATTTTGAATGTTTTTTCATCAGGAATATACAAGAAATATTCATTAGTTTTTGCAAAAAGAAAAAAAAAGTAATACATTTCAATGATGTTCATTTTAGTGATGTTTACACATAAAATACCTGAAGCCAGTTATTTAAACTGTTTTTCCATCTTGATTAATGTCAATATAAGGGCGTCTGTGCCTGTGACTGAATTTTGTTTTCTTTGATTGTAACTGATTGGTTACAATTGCAGAAATGCTCAGCTGCTTGAAAAACTGAGTTGTTCAATTCTCAATGAGTTTTTAAGACTTTGATTCTGGTCCACGGTAAATTTCAGGATGACATGACAAGAATATTCTTGAAAGTTTCATCAGTTAATCTTTTATTGCTGTCACAGATAAGAGTATTTTATGATGCATGAAGAAGCTACAGCAGCTGGGCTATCTTCTTATACTATAATCAGATAAGATGACATAATACAATGAGAAGAAGAACATCAAAGAATACCTATTCCTTAATCTAACTAAAAAGTAAAATAAAGAATTTGAGACAGACAAATTGTATTCTGGTGAAGCAAAACCTGGTACTTAAACTTACTTCTTTTATGTTTTAGTGTGGAACAGCAGCAATGGAATGCATGAGGCAATATGTTGGGGAAGTGCTGGATTTCATTGCAGATATGCATACCTTAACCAAATTGAAGGTTGGTTTTGGGCTTACATTGATCTGAAGTGCATGCATTTTTTAATAAAAAAATGTTTTCTGTAAGGAACCTGTCTGGGAGACACAGTAGTAAGGATTTGAGGATGACTGACAGGTTTTTTTTTCTTTTCTCTTATAAAACGTTGGTACTGTTATAGATGAAAGACTTCTGTGGCATCAGTAAAAAGTAGCTTATGTGGTGTTGAAATGGAAGCTGATTCAAATATCGTGAGCACACAATAAAAATGCAGGATTGATTTTTCTGAAATGTTGATGATAAGCAAATGTCATACCAAAGTCACTGTGAGAAGTAGTGCTTAATATAACCCAGGGAAGCATTAAACTCCTTGCTTTTACAACTAAGTACACTCTTGTGGAGGAATCCTGTGTCTCTTATATACACAGACATTTTAATTGGAAGTTCAGAGTTAATTAAAATGCAGTAATTGACCTAAAAAATGGGGTGTCCTTTTTCTAATTCATGGTGTTGTTTTCATTGTCAGGTTATATTCTGTTGAGAGGGAAAAACCAAGTAGCTCTTATCTCTATAGTCCAAACTGCATTTTGGTTTCTTTTTATTAGTTGGATGACAAATTGTTAAGAGGAGTGATAGGAAAATACTTCTGTTAGCATAAAATATTTTATTTAAGAATGCATTTCATAAAAAGATCCTACTAATCATTAGCTGATCAAAACCTAGAATTCCTGCTTTCATGGAGGAACTTAATGTTCCTATTAAATTGCCTATAGAACAGAAATTTTCTAAGATGTTTTGGAAAAGAAATAGCCCAAGTAACATTGCTGCTCTGGAGTTTATTTATGAAGTAATGAGGTGAGGATTTTTACCCTACTAGTTTTTCACACACTCACTTGTTCACTGTCCCGGTGACCCCTCCTATCCACCTTGTGCCCCAGAGGGGACACCTTATTGCAAGTTAATAATATTACCACAAAGGATGAAGAATTCCAGCTAAACTGAAACTTGTATCTTGAAACTGTAACTGTATTTTACTGGACAAAATATCCCGTTCTTTAAGTTCTTACCCTGTTGGCCATGTATTCCTTTGAATTAAAAAAAAATAGTCTAAGGGAAGCAGCCTGTTATGCTGGAGTAGAGCTTTACTTCAAAGCAAAAAGTAATTAATCATTTTAGGTTCAATTGGATTGCCTTCCCACTCTATCCTCTTAAGTTATTCACCCATTTCTCTAAAAGTTCAGAACTGCTTTCAGAATAGGTAGGCAAATGAATCATAAATGAGGCAAGAGATACATCTGGTTCGCTAGTTCCACAGAAAAAAAAAAACTTATCTGAAACCAGTAATAGGGAAAATTTGCTTATAAATACTTGCAGGTATCCTTTCTCCTGTGTAAAATGTTTCTGTAGAAAACTTTCTGTCATTTGGACTTTTTTCCTTCTGGCCATGTCCCTTGAGCTGTAGTCTGATTTTTAGAATTGTTCTTACAGTGCTGAACTCTGATAAGATGATTACTTCTTATGCTCAGTGGGACTGTTTATTTTTAAAAATTTTACAAATGGATATAGGTAGAACATGAACTAAAACTTCTACCTGTTTTTTCACTTTCATCTTTAGAAATTGGACAAGAATCTTCCCAGATGTGTCATCTGGCCATTTAAACCTCTGCCAGAAATGTCATGTTTTTTTGATTTAGCCATGTAGTACAGGAATCCGAGGACAAAATTAGCATAATAGGACAGTCAAATATGACAATAATTTTATGTATTGTAAAAAATAAGCTTTTCTGTCTTACAGAATTAAAAGGCAGTTTTGATTTAACCAGATAACTTTGTGCATTCAGCATAGTTCAGACAATATTTGTAAGCATTTCTGGGTTTATAAATAGTCAGAACTTCAAACAAATTCACAACATCTAGATAAAATTTTGCGAACTCATTTAATGTATTTACTTACATTGCTTGAGTTTTATTAACAGGGGTGTTTCTCACTAGAAAATGAGTCCTAAAATCATCTGGCTGTACAATTTCTTATGACAAGTGTGTATTACCGACAGCATTTGGGGTTGATAGCTAACAAAGAATGCTACATGATTTATATGACCAATAACAATCCCAACAGCAGATGTTTAATGTTGGTTTTCAAATTCAGAAATTTCTACTCTGTAGGAATTCAGTGAACAGAAATAGTTAAAGTTGTTTATTTATATCCAGTGTCATCTTTTGCGTGTCCAAGAATAATTTCTTTGAAAGAGGCTAATTATTTTCAGCCCTGTGTATTAGCAACTACTGCATTATAAAAAAGGTATAAGTGTTAGTTTTCAAGATAATCACTTTTCAGTGTACTGTTTCTGTTCAGTTTATTATGGTTTTTTTTCCTTCTCTTTGGGATAACAATTTAATTGGTAAAGCTTGGCAGGAATTTATTTAGAAAATTCCACAATTTTTGAAGATTTATGATGTATCTGCCTGTGTAACTCTCTATCCTTTTTACCTGGCTGTATAACAAAGTCATTAGATATTCATGCTGGTACATAGGGGTTTTTTCTCTTGAAAGAGACTTTAAGTAAGTGCAATTTGAGAGTGTAAGTTTCTGGGGTCAGATACTTATCTGTTACAAAAACATTATTGGTTCACTGATTTTTATCCTGTTATAGTAATTGAATAACTGATGACCTGATTTTCTTGTGCAAAGCATATGGCTCTCCTTTTAAGCAAGCAACTGCAGTCAGCGTGTGTTCTGTTATAGTCTAGTACCAGAAGGTAATGCAAAGTTAGCTTAATAGAAATACAGAAGTACCTCAAGAAGCGCCAGTGAAACATCCCTCTTATCTGGCAAAGAGGATAATAAATTATCTTTGCAGGCATAAATATTTGCATGTTTCTTGGTAAGAGGTTTGGCCCTTTTTATTGCCAAAGCTTAAAGGCATTTGTAACAGCTGAATAGTGCAATATAGTCATATTGCTGGTGAATAAGTAAGAGCTTATTTCTGCACGTGTAAATGGAATATTGCACATGCAAGGCATTTCCTGCCCAGATGCTGTCTTGTTAAATGGTTAGATTCTTCCATTTTCACCTAAGCTCTCTGGATATGTAAAGATTAGTTTGTATTTATCAGCTGTTGAGTTTGCTGATACAAAAGCTGCCCATGCATTTTACCCAATTTGTATTTTGTGTGGCCTCTTGACATTGTAGCCCTCTGTGGAAGGATCTGCATCATACAGGTGTTACTAATATAGGGACTGGAGAATTTTTAAAAATCTGTTTCTGAGTTTTGTTTTGTAGACTCAGTTAGAGATCCTGAGAAAGAATTGAAGGGGAGTGAAATAGAATATGTTGTTGTTTTGAAGAACTTAGTTCAAACAAAATACTCTTTTTGGGTAGAAAATCAGATCTTTGCCTTGCAGAGTCACATGAAGACTTGTTCTCAGCCACTGCATGAAGATACATTTGGTGGACATCTGAAAGTTGGTTTAGCACAGATTGCTGCTATGGAAATCACCCGGGGAAACCACAGGGACAACAAAGCTGTGATCCGATATTTGCCTTGGCTTTACCATCCTCCTTCAGCAATGCAACAAGGGTGAGAATGCTTTTCCACAAAAAGGAATACTAAAAGTAGTTAGCAGTCTTCACAAAATCATGAGTTTATTGCCCGATTCCATAGATAAGACCCACAGTAGGGAATGGTGGCAGTGGGGCATTGAAACAGCTGCTCAGCAGCTCCCTGATCCTTAACTGACGAGTTTGTCAATGTAATATTTAAAGTACGTGCCAAAGGGACAGTGGAGGTAACTCCAGTGGCTTGACTAGAGTATCACTGGAAACTGACTTGATTCTTGGTCTAGATGCAGACATTGAAGAGCACACAGGAGCTTGATCAGTCCTAGAATTACAGAAAATATTCTGTGAATTATAGACAATACAGTGAGAAATGGCCTTCAACAATGGAGTACAAATGAGTGAGAACTCTTAAGCGTAGGCCTACTGATGTGATGATAAACTACTAACTTCATCTGGTTGAAGTTAGATGAGAGAAACCCTGCTCAAGACATGTTTTCAGTCCCTTTTCACTGTGAGAAATCCCAATGTACAGTGTTTTACCTTCTAAAACAAGGGAGGTACTGTCCCTTGTGTTACAATGACAACAAATGAGACGTTTTGAGTGTGGGCAATTGGATTATGTTTCAATAAGCCTTTATTCTTGTCCCAGCTTTGTCTTAGACTACCTGTCCAGGATTCTGGGGACTAAGCTGCTTAGGCTCCAGTCCTTTAGATAGATCTGCCTGTGCATTTATGTGGAACATATCTCCTTTTGGAAATATGGATTGCTTATCTCCTTGCAGTTTTGTTTCTTACATGTAAAAAAATGAACATATGTCCTGAATTGAAGGTAATGAATTGCTTTAAGATCCTATGGGTACTTGAGGAAGAACATTGTATCAGTTTATTAAAAATCAAAAATTAATGGAATACCTCTTGGTTAATATGAGTCTTTGACAATGACAACAAATTAGAAACTAAAGCCAGCAATGAGAGTGGCCTAGTAAACAGTTGTTTATTGATGGAAAACCCATTTTTTTTCCTGTGCCTATGAGTTCAAATGATTATTTAGTCTGAGCTTGGAAGCAGCCAAGGGACAGACAGGATGTCACCAGTAAAGTGCTCTTCCCTTTTAGATTATATAAACACCCTTCTTTGCAATTAGACATTTCACTAGATGGTGGACAAATATTTAGCTGTCACAAAAAAGCATAGTCCCTGCCCTTAAAAACACAATCCAAATGTGCGAGGAGAGGCTCAAGGAAACAGAAATCAGCTCCACTTTACCAATTGAGAAGTGGAACACAGTGGAGATAAAGCAGCTATGTGGTGTCCAGGGGAGCTGAGAGGAGTATTTCCACTTGGGCAATCCTTCCCATCTGAGGATATCTGTGTAAAAAAATCACTGTATATTGAAGCAATGAATCTGTGAATGCTTTAACCTTTTATAGAAACTGTTTCTTAGACCCACCAAATATGTTCTACTGGGCTTGTGTATGCTACATCAAGGCCACTCAGTTCTGTGTGGTTGGAATCTTCCCACAAGCTGTACCAATGATCTGTGTCTTCAGCACACTGAGACTGCGTCTGCCTAATGTGCATAAGGAGACTCCATATTTTGGGGAAAGCCAGAAAACTTAGTATCATTGTAAAATCTGCTCTTTCTTGACAGGCCCAAAGAGTTCATAGAATGTGTCTCACACATTCGCTTGCTGTCCTGGCTACTTCTGGGGTCTCTGACACACAATGTTGTCTGTCCAAATTCTCCATCATCTTGCATGCCTATTCCACTGGATGCAGGTTCACAAATTGCTGACCACCTTATTGTTATTCTGATTGGGTTTCCAGAGCAATCAAAGGTAAGGGATTATGTGTTTTAAGTAGAGATGTGTTATGTATTGGCCTTATTGCAAACATTTATTTTTAATAAGAAAAAAGGAGGGATAAAACCTTAATAAAAATCCTGGACCTAGGGTAAGAAATCTCTGTACAGTTTTTCCTACTTGCATAGAAAACTGATGAAATCAGTACAGTTAAGTTTGAGGTTTGGCTGTTTGAAAATGTCTGAACACAAGGAAAGAAAAACTGAATTCTGAATTGAAGCTTTAGCAATGACTGTGTCTGTAGCAAATCTCTCAGAAAGTTATTATTCTAGTTGTGTAGTTGCATTGGATAGCATGTAAATAATTTTATGATCAAAATAATTACAAACAGTGATGATTCAAGCACAATCTTTTTCTTCAGGTGTTCCGGACAAGAAGAGTTATTACAGATTATAAGACATTTGTGACAGTAGTTTAACACAAATATAGCAGTAGTTTTTGACACCAACCAGGTTTTTATTAGTGAGAGAAGCAGAATGATCACACATTTATCTTATACATAAAATCCTCCTTTCTTTCACCCAGCCAAGACACTGGTGCTTCCCATTCATTTCTTTGGCCTTTTTTTGCTCTTTCAAATACCTTTTTCCAGTTACCAAGCAACCATTGCGATGTTTGGTGCAGTCATACTGCCACAGAGCATGAATCCCTCTTGCACTTGCAAACTGAGAAAACATCTCTGACCAGAAGCATCTTTCTTGTAATGAAGTAGTTAATGCCCGGCAGTCCCAGAGGCTCAGACACTGTGATACATAACAAGGATTAGCAAGGAGCCTTGCTTGAGTATGCAAAATGAATTCTCTTTCCTTGACTGTTTTCTTGTGAGTATGAGCAGTCCCAGCAAAGTACAAATGGATGACAGATTAACAGAAGAGAAGTAACATCATGTATTTTGTATGATAGCTGTCCTTTCAGGTGATCAGAGTCTGAATGGCTTACCCCAGCAGCATTTCTGAAGTGGACTAATATGTGCCAGAGCCTCCAGGCCTTCCACAGATTGCAGTGGAGATTTCCATTAATAAAGTTTCAGAAACAGTCCTGAATACCTGTTCTGCAAACCTAACCTTCTTTTAAAGGGACTGACCTTAATGCTATGCACTTAGATGACATGGGAGTGTGTTTGCAAACGCAGTTTTTGGTCTGTAAATATAAACCCATTTTTTAAACATGGAGAAGGTGTTATCAAGTGTATTTGACTTACTAGTTCCTAATGGGAAGGAAATATGGGAAAGTGAGGGGCAAGACTGCACAGTGGGACACATGACAGGGGATGAAAGCCTCTGCACTGTATCCCAATATGCTTATTTAAATAAACATTTTCTTCTATTTTTGTTTCCACAGACATCTGTTCTGCACATGTGTTCCCTGTTCCATGCATTTATTTTTGCTCAGCTCTGGACAGTGTATTGTGAACAAACGGCAGTAGCTCCAACAGTCCAGAATCAGAACGAATTTAGCTTTACAGCAATCCTTACAGCCCTGGAGTTCTGGAGCCGAGTGACACCGAGCATCCTCCAACTAATGGCACATAACAAAGTGGTGAGTCAGGTGCTACAGACAGATTTAGTACAGATTAAACTCAGAGGAGGCTTGGCTCTGTTTCAGTGGAATACAGCAGACTATGAATAACATCATAAAGTGACTTTGATGCTTTTGAGAAATTAAAGGGATAGGTAATTCATAGTGGTTTAACATCACAGTGGGCCTGAAACAAGAACTAGCCAGAATCTGCCTGAAACCAGATGCCACTAGCATCAGGAGCTTGAGTCGCTGCTTGTTGGATTAAGAGCTCCTTGCATCATGTCTCATTTTATATATATTCCTGCTCTTAACTCTGGTCTATTGTTTTATCTGACTCTTGCTTTACAGCAGAAATGAACTATTCTAGGATAATTCTGTGAATATCCATTTGATTTTTTTTTTTTACCATGTGATGGTGACAAAATACACAACTGCTGACAATTGGCCACCCATAATTCACTGGTTACTCATCAAAAATAAGCTACATAAATATCTTGCAACATTTTTGAGTAATGAATGACTTGAAGGAGGCATCTCTAGAGATAAGATTTAAAAGGGAAATGTTCACTCTGTCCAGAAATCATCCATACTGTTTCTTTGGAAATAATTTTAAAACATTTGTTTTTCTCAAATACTCCCTTCTGTTGGAGCAACTTTGTGCAATAAGAGCCCAGAGGGGTTCCAGCAGCCCTCTCATAGCTGTTTCGTTGCTTACCCTTGATTAATGATTCTCTGTGCCTGCAGGATTATGGTTAAGAGCTTGTTTATGGTGGGCAAGACCTATTGTGTTTCCCACATCCCAGATAGTCATGACAGGTCAAAACGTTTTAACTGAGATGTTCACTAGTAGCTCTGGCTCTGGAGAGCCTGATGTTAGCTTTGAGTGGGAAACATTTTTATACATGGCCCATTCCTTTTAAGTCAGGTGCTCTTAAGGTTTGGGTTTTTAAGGTTTGGTGCTATTCTTCATTTTTCATTCTTGGTGTGTTTGGGTTTTCTTTTTTCTTTTTTAAATGTAGACCTGCTATGTGTATGGAAATTGTTTTATATAGTTCCCCTTTCCCCACGTGGAACATCTTCCATCCCAGGCGGGTATGGGCCTTGCCCTTTTAATTGTAATTGCATGGACTGCGCTTGAATATCTCACCCAGTTATTATTTCCTGTGTCTTGTCCATATCAGGCAAGGACCACCTAAAGCGATCCTTAGATGATATTTTAGCCTCTGACATCTGGTGGTGTCTCTGTGGTTCACAAGCCATTGTTGGGAACAGTAGTTCCGGAAGCTCTGTTTGAAGGAGCAGGAAGTATGTATGAGCATTTCTAACCAGTCAGTTGTTTAGTCAGACACAAAAGCCTTAGGACAAGAATATGACCAGGAAGTCCCAAGTTCCAGTCCTTTTTCTGAAAGTATATCATTATGTGGCTTTAGTGCCACAGTTATTAAGCACTCTGCCTCAGTTCTTGCTCTGTGAAATGTAGATAATAATACTTGCCTGTCTCATAGGGGTGTTGTGAGGTTAATTAGTTAGTGTTTGTGAAGCACTTTGAAGATGAAAAGCATGACATAAAAGCTAAGTTTATTATTATGAAGAGGAATTTACATGTAGTTTAGACAGGCACTGTAAATACTCACTGCTGGCTCAGGGTGTTTGTCTTGTACCTGTGAATTTACACAATATAAAACATAAAAAGCTGTCTACTACCAAATAACTGATATTTGCATCTGTCATAAATTATGATACAAAATGGAAGAATTATGAACTAGCTGTCAGTTCAAAACAATAAATTGTCTTTTGATGGGGGATAAAAAGATGGGTTTTATGAGTATGTTAATTTTCAAAGATTCAGTAAATAAAAATACCAATATCTGACAGACAGATTGATGAGAATTACACAGCAAAGACATAAAAACCAATTTATGATGTCTGAAAAGAACAAAGCCAAAGGCAGCTTGTTTTGAGGTGTGATAAAATACATCAAGGATTGAAATATTTAACAGATAGATGTTATCACAGCAGGGTAAAACTAAATAAAGAAAAACATCCCATATTATGCTCATGTAATATTTGATCTTGTGTGTCAGTGGTTAATAAATGCACGTGTAGTGATTCAGTATAACTGCCTAGCAAATACAGGAAGATTCTTCTTAAAGACTGTTGGCTTAGTGTGCTACATTGATATGCTGGACATTAATTTGGTTTTACGCTTGATTTTTTTTTTCCAAGATGGTGGAAATGGTGTGCCTGCACGTGATTAGTTTAATGGAGGCCTTACAGGAATGCAACTCTACTATCTTTGTAAAGGTAGGCCTACTATACCATGAATATTTTGTTAATGATGTCTGATTATTGTGATTTCTAAACCTACTGTCTTCTGCTTCCCCTCCCACACAAAAAAAGAAAGTGGAAGAAACGGAAGTTGAGTGTTAATGCAACAATAAACTCTAGCAGAGCATAATGAAAAATAAAAGATGTGGTAAGAAGACCAGACCACAATCTCAAATTCAAGATGAACATCTATTTACTTCCTCTTTCCATTGTCACAAAGGTCTTACTCATCTAATAGACACAACTGATGTCACTGACTTTGAGAACCTCTAGCTATTGTCTGAATTTTCAGCATTCTGTATCTTTTAATCATCGTAGGTCCTTTGCAGATCTCCTCTGTGTTCTGAGCCTCACATTCTTTTAGGTGGATAACAAAAACTTTGTGCCACATTGGTTTTCTTGTTATTATATACATATGTGTTATTTCTTTGGAAATCGGTGGTCAGTCTCCCATGGGTTATCATAGTGTTTGCAGAAGGATTGAGGTGGTCTCACAAGCATAAATCGATTTTACTAGCCTTTTTTACATTTGCCCACTGCAAGAGAGTTTCCACATAAGTATTTAAGGTTAATATAGTTCTTCTGTTGCCATAAAGGAAATTTCTGACTATTGCTTTACTCCAGTCTTTTATGATCAAGCAAGAATTGAAGATAAAGTAGCTAAAATGGAAGGTCTTTACGCCAACTGACAGGAAAGCATTCACACTCGTGAAAATACAGATTTGTAATGGCTTGATTCACTACAGAAATTCTGTCACTAAGGGATGTTAAAGTGATTATGGCTGTGCCTGAGAGACATGTGGGCTTCTCTTTCAGGCAGTCCAGGATGTTCAGAATTTGACAAAGATGAAGAGTGGCTTTAAAGCTGTGAAAAGAGAGGCCTTTAGGGCCAAATCCCTGTCACAGTTCAAATGAATGCTTTCAGGGGGTTATATTTGGGAGTATATGTCAATATAATGCTAAGTCAGGTTAAAAGGACATTGTTGTTACTGTAAAATCAAGCTCGTAAAACTGTGGAACTCTGAGTTAAGGTGCTAAGTTTTCATTAGTGGATGGGAGATGGAAGAGAAGAATCTGGGTGACCAAATCCCCCTTACTCAGCCCTAAAGTGAAATCCTGTGTGAACAATATACAGACATACAGTACTATAGTATTCATAGTTCCAGGTTACTATTTTATCAGAACTAACTAATTGTAAAAATAGTTATTGTAGATCTCAAAAATAAGTGCCGTGATTTAGGGAGAGACTTACTGTATGTTTGAAGTCCTTCAAAGATGCAGAATTGCTAAGCTTACTCACACAGAAACCAGGGAGTGGCTTCTCTAATTTAAAAAATCAAATTTGAGTGTCTCTTCTTCAGTGACTGTGAAGTAGAGCTGAACTTTGTTACTCCTACTTCGTAAGTCTGAATGATGACAATTCTTTGAAAATGAGTTGACTGGGCAGTTTTTTGGTAGCTTGTTTTATTCTAGACAATTTTATCTTGTATTTTAAAGGTTTTTTCTTTTGATTTTATTTTAGATATAAGTCTTTCGAACAAGGTTTAGTTTTCCTTGAAGGAAAGGACATAGTGTAGTGAGTTGGTTTTTTTTTTATACATTCTTATCACTCTTTCAGAGATTTGTTCAGCAAAATTAATAATTCACAATGAATTTCTCTTGGAACTGAGCACAGTAGCATTGACAAATACTGACCATTTATCATTTTTATAATGATATTTACTGCAGGGTCTTTTATTCCATCTGTGGATTAAGGTGGTGCAAAAACTTATTTGTTAATGAAGTCATTGCATGATTAAACACACACACATCTTTAATGCACCAAAATGAGAAGGTGGTGCATGTCACCTGATGCCAGGTGGTTTTTGGATAGTTGTCCTAAGTGGCCATTTTATATATGAAAAGTGAGGGGAAGAAAGAGGTGACATAAATGGTGCATCTCTTCATTGACACAAGAGTTTTTTTATACCTGAGATAAGTACTCCTTCATCTCCTGCTTGTGTTGGTGCTGTGAGGTTTCCTCCTCCTGATACTGTTGGCCTTTGCTATTAAGTTAAACTCACACTGAAAGCATTGAGATGTGTTGATTACTTCCTGTACTATTTGAGCCATTTCATATATTCACAGAGGATATATTTTGGGTGTGATATTCTGTCTTTACCAATCTGGTGTGAAAAACAAAGTTCCTATGAAAACATTTCAACCATTATACATTTAACTTTTTTGCTAAATTGTATTAAGATATACACACACACACACACACACACATTTACACAGATGCACATGTATACACACACATATATTTAATTCATTATATTAAATCATTATATTTAATTAATTCATCCCTTCATCTGAAGGGAAGCATTCTGCTTTAGAAGGGCTTAAATGAAAGTGTTCAACTTTCCTTTTGCTTTTCTATGTCAAAGGAACTGGGAAAGTGGCCATACCAGGATAGGCATTGGTGATGGAGACCAGCTCCTTGCTGATCACATCTTTGACCATCAAATGTATCTCTGAGGAACTTGAGAACCTACAGTAAAGAGAGGAAAAGCTCAAGGCCTTTTGCAGATACCCAAGGGTTTTAGGCAGCTCCAGCAGCTGCTGTGTAGCTTTTTAGAGAACTGGGGCACGCAGCAGATTTGGGGAGCTAGAACAGCACCATGACCAGCCTGCTCTATGGCCTAGTTTCCCTTTAAAAATTGAACTGGAATCAATACAGTTCTGTTGAAAATATAAACTCAAAAAATTTGAAAGTGTCTGACAGCATTCTGTTCTTCCAGCTGTTCTTTCTAACTAGTGTTTTGTATTCTTCCTTTGTGAAGAAAAGGCTGGCTGAGGATTAGTTAAGAAAACTCAAGTGCTTCCATAAAAATGTCTTCTTGTGTGACTTATCTATCTGGCAGCTGTAGCACCAAAGGGCTTGCTTGCTTGTGCCTGCAGCAGAATGTTTCATTTCCCTAAATATGTCCAGACTCTGGAAGACAGAACTGGTGCTGGAGGACAAAGATCTATATCTGACCTTAGACTTTTCCGGAAGAGATATTGATAAAAGCTAGTTTCCATGAGTGCCCTTTATAGTCAGTGGAGATTCACAGTATTTTTGGACATGATTCATCTTGATCTATTTTAGATACTTGCTTTGGGACAAGATGAACTGGATGTGAAGTGCTTAATTCTCTCAGCTCACTGTAAAAGTTGTCCAGTGAATTGGTTCAGATGCAGAGGGGTACCCTAAGTTTTCTTCCTGGCTTCCCTTCTTGCTTGATGTACATCTGTTGCCAGTCCTGCAACCACTGGCCAGCTCAATAGAAACTTCATCAGAGCCAGACGAAATTGTCAGTGATGTTTTGCTGATGGCAGTGGGGTGTGGAGCATGGCCTCTCAGACCTGTTCCCTCCTCACCAAAAACACACATTGGGATTGCAGTCACTGCATGTTATTAAGCACTTCATTGGTGTGAGAGCCCACAGAAGAATGTACAGAGCTCACGTGTCTGCTGCATCTGGCTGCATTCCAGCTGTTTTGGCATTCATCTGTCTGTAAATGCTGAGGTTTGACTATGGTTCTTTATGTGGTAGACTAAGTAATGAGTCCTGACAGAGCTGCATATGATTCTCCAGCAAAAGAGCATTGAAATTGAAACAATTATCATTCCTCACACAAGGGAAACAGCACTTTATCTAATGTTGTCAATAGTGATTAGGTTTAACTTGCAGCTCCCGGTAGCATAATTGGCAAATTGCAGATTTTAATGCCATTTGGAGGAACATTTTAGAACAGTAACATCAGTGGTTAAATTAATATTGAAAAACATGAATACTTTTGCTAGAAATGCCTCTCTGGCTTCCATGAGGTTGTCATGTTAGACTTCCTCAGAAGTAAAAGTTCCCTGAAGAGCAGGAGTCTGAAATACGTATCACTCTAGTCCAATCACAGGTGACAGATTTTCAGACCTCCTCACCTTGTCATTCTGGATAGCATTTACCTGTGCTCCCCGGCCTACAGAATATCTCACATTCTGCAGTGAAGCACAGATGTGACTAGTGGCTTATAAAATGTTGGTTAACAGTTAAATATATGGCCTGTTATTAAGAACTACCGCTGCATGGTTTTTTTAGATTTCTTGATGTGTACCTCACCATGCAAAATGTTTACTATATTTAGTCCAGTATTGTTCACCTGCACATACAGGAACACCCTCACAAGGAAAATAAGAAGTGACTTCCTATAACCATTTAATTCTGTATTCTCATCATCGGATATCAGTAATTGCTACTGTTGATTCATCACGCTGCAGACAAGGGAACCTGACTTCTTTACATCCAAGAGTCACCTTCTCCAAATACTTCAGATAACCACATTTTCAGATTTGTGGTTCAGACTTTTTATTAGATATATCCTTCTCTGTCTCGCAGTAACTGTAGCATGTTTACAGTTACTTGTATAATAACAAAATGCACCTCTTCTTGCAGCTCATACCGATGTGGTTGCCAATGATACAGTCAAACCTAAAGGTAAGTTGTTTCTAGTACCTTATCCTTTTATTCTTGGTATTATACATTTCTGTAAATTCTGGAAATAAGATATGATCTCCAAACATAGTGGCAGCATATGCAGATGAGATGAAGGTCTGAAGTGTGAGCATACATAGAGCACCATTGGCTGAGATACTTGCCCTGTAGTCAGTACTGCTCTCCTTTTCCCTTCTGAAACGCTTTTCCTTTAACCAGGTCCTGCGCTGGGGACTGTCTCTCTATTTACTGAGGCTGCTTGTTCCTGAACTGTGGTTTTCTTAATATTTTAGGCTTGAGAGTTCCCTAACAAATCAGCATTGTGACTCTTGACTCAAGAGATAGATCTGGGTTCTAAAGCAGATATTGTGGGCCTATTTGCTTGGGTAAAACTGTGCCAGCTGACCCTCTTTGTAAGGAGAGCAAGGTGGATCAGCGTGGCTTGTGAGTCAAGAGAATTTTGGTGAAGAGAAGAAAATTTTTGGAGTCGGTCTCAGTATGGAGCTGTGACTGTAAGCACATATTTCTTCCATGGCAACACCACACTGCAGGATGTAGGAAAAAAGAATTTGGCACTGGGATAGTGTAAGAACTTTCCCTGGCCAGCAACCAATACCCTTCACATTACTGTATTAATGTATGTATTAAAGGTAAGAAACGAAATGTTTTGCATTTTTTCAACAGCATTTATCTGCTGGACTTCAGCTCCGCCTCCAAGCCATCCAGAGCAATGTCAACCATCACAGCCTGAGAATGTTGCAGGGGACAGGACAAATGAACAACAGCTCATCTGTGCTCCGCAAATGGCTACAGTGTACCCAGTTTAAAATGGCTCAAGTAGAAATTCAGTCATCAGAAGCTGCATCTCAATTTTATCCTTTATGATTAATGTAATTTGTTCCAAAATATTAATTTTTTAGCCTAGCAATAACAGGGTTAGAGCTGTAAAAGACCTTTTGTATAAATCAGTATACAGATTATATACTGTATCTATACTTTTTAGCCTAGGACAGATGGTGAAAAAGCTTATAATGGATGAAGCTAAGAGCCTGCTCCTGCCAGTTTATAATTACAGTTACTCAGGATCAACAGGTTCTAAGTCTGCTTTCATGAACATGTATTTGCAGGATTGGACTCAAATCTATCATATTGTACATATCTCTCTGATCATTGAAATAACTTGTTCTTAAATGTTTCTTTACATTATTTTTGAAGCTGAAACAAAAATCACTTTTCTTTAACTTCTATTTTTTTTAAAAAGAGAATTGTGGGTATTCACAAACATGGAAGTGCTATGTTGCTATTTTTTGACAATAACAAAAGAAAACAGGGTTTTTAGGAACCTTTATATGGGTTTTTAGGGGGGATGTCTTTTTTTTTTAGATTCACAGCTGGCAATGCAATAAAATCTGTCACTATAAAACAGAGATGTTCTAATGAGGCTTTTTGTCATCATCTTCTGGGAAAACAGCAGCTTGTAAGGAGAGTTGTTATGAAGTGCACTTAGAAATTAGGTTGTTAAACTGTGCTAATTAATTTGTCTTTTTTTCCGTACATTTTCCAAAACTGCCAAGTCTGATTATTTTTTTAAATACTGCTTTTACTTCATTGATTCTCTGCTGCTCTTCTTTGTAGGTTTCAAGGAAGCCTCTTTAATTTTGTGACTACTGTATTGTATTCTTCTGTCGATACTTGTATACAGTGCAATTAAAAAGATATCCCAAATCTATTCTTATTGAGTCTACAGAATTTATGTTGCAGACTTCAAGAGGAGCATGATTGGACTTGAACTTTTGCATAATGATATTTACAAATCCCATCATTTGCATACTGTTGTATTAAACATGATGTTTAACAGATGGATTTTAATATCATAAGGGGACTCAGCCAAAGCCCATTGGAATCTAAGGAGAATCAATTAACTCAGTGGATTTTACGTAAAATCTTGAAAACATCATGATTTACCACCTCTTGTAATAAATACTTAAATCTGTGCAATCCCAGTTGTATTTTCTGTGTTTATTCTGTGATGCACTGATTAGAAAAATAACAAACATTGTTGTATATTAGAATACTATTAAATCTGTAGTCTTTATTACAGCTCTCAGAATCTTTCCTCACTGCATTTACTAAAATAAAAATGGAAATGTTTGCAGATGTGCCACTAAAGTACCGTTCTACTTTACAAAAATCACAAAAATAAAACCAACCAACAAAACAAAGAAAAGGCAGTAAGGCATGTGCTAGCTTGCTTAATATATGCCTCTCTATGTGTTTTCAGTGGAGAGAAAATTATTTGGCTAATCTAAAACTGAAAGCAAGCTAAAATGATCTACATGGAGGCTGGGGATGAAAAAAAGGTAAGGATGAAAAGAAATGAGAGAGACCGTCTCACTGAGTCACAAGATTCAGAGTGGACTCTCTTGCCAAAGTGAGCCCAAGAGCTGACCAATGGTTTTTAGCCTAAAGGTTTTAACAGCGCTAAATCAATAGCCTATATGAAACAATTTAACAAAATACTCTATTAACAAACCAACTCACTTAGAGGCCTGTCTTACACACCTAACACAGTTATCCAAGAGAACAACATTCACAGTCCGTTTACTACAGCCCGTTCACACTCCCATCCACACAGACCTAAAGAGGATGTACAAGGTACCTGTGAATAATTCCCCTTGAGTTCAGTGAAGTACCCACATTGCATTCCTTTGCATCTTCTCAACAGGTGATGGTGAAAGTGAACTTCGAGGAGGGGGGTATCAGCCCAGGCTCCATCAACAGCATCTGTTCAGAGGGAGATGGCCTAATGAGCCTTTCTGGGATCATAGTGGAGCCTGAGGAGGAGTGGGGAGGGGGATGCTCCACCACGGGGATGCTCTTGAGCTTGGAGTAGGTTATTCTCAAATATTAACCATTTTGTGTCCCACTTTCATCTGGGGTTTTATCTTTTGGGACTCTTAGTTCTCTTATCTCATGTTTATTCCCCATACTGTGTGCATTAACATACAGGTACTTCAGAGAGGTCCCTAGCGTGTTGATTTCCTGGAGGGGTTTCAGGATTTTCTCCATAATGTTTCCCTGTAGGCACTTCCTTGCTCATGTGCAGAATGCGGGTGGTGATCCTGGTTGAGCTGTGTTCTGGTTTTGGGATCCCTTTCCTTTGCAAGCTCTATCACTCCCTCATGGGGGTGCAGCACCAAGCTGAGTGGTAGGCAGATGGAATTTTGGCCATCCTTTGGGCAAAAAGGAGCTGTGGTCTGTGTTTTCAGTGGGACTCCCTCCTTCCATTCCTTGACTCTGTCTTCTTCAATCCTGTGGCTGCCACACAGGTGATACCTTTGCTGAGTAACCACACAAACAGGGGATCTAGGTTCACTATTGTAGGGGCTGGGGTCACCCTAGAGAAATGGAAGTGCTGTTGGGCCCCTGAAGGCAGGACATGTAGGAGAGAGATTTTTGTCTTCTGGTATGTTGTGATCTGGTGGGTCTGAAATACAAGGAGAGGGAGGGAATATGAGGCCCTTGGGCATGAGGTGGGTGAGCTCAGATGGGTGCAGTAGGAATTGTGGAGACCTAAAGGGTGAAGATGGATGATTTGCAGGAGCAGAGCAGAGCCTGAGAAAGCTTGTTGTTAAAACTCCCTTCTAGAAAGGAGAGTGTATGGTCAGCCATCTCACTCAGTAGATAATACATGGCAGCAACATGGTGTATGCTCTGTCCCTGCCTAGCTTCAAAATCTGCTTCAAAACATCTATGTTCAGACTGGCAAAACACAAAGAGAATGCAAATACAGTGGTAGGGGGTTATTAAACGCAAGCCAAAACCAGACCTGCTGAATCCAGGTCTGTAAACAGTTTAACACTGTGGGAGTTGAGATTTGGTTTCAGCTCTGGGTTGAGAGATAAGAGCTGGTCACAGGAACTACTCCCATGTTTCAACATAGGATTTAGTATGTATCTGTCACTGTAATTAATATGGTTCTTATGGAGCTGTTATGCCTAGGCAAATTAAGTCTGTAATGTATTGAGAAGCTGCTTTAGCACAGGGGATACAGCCTGGAAGATGGTATGACCAATGATGAGAGGTGTTTGACTAATAGCAATAACATGGTGCTTGACCGGATATGTGTGGTTTAAGACTTCAGGAAAATCTTTGAAGTGCACTCTAGGGATCTTCAGAAGTACAGAAATCTGCATTAGTAGTTTTTTTAAGCACTGTAAAATATATCTTTTCAGTGCCTGAGGTCAATATACAACTCAAATGAGTCGCTCACATTATCTCTCTGAAATAACCCAGAATAGCAATTCTTTATATTCTGTAGGAAGATTAGGAAGTAAATAACATTTGGTGTTCCCTGAAAATGCTACCAAATAGCAGCAGCAAACCTTTCTGCTCTGCCACGCTCCCAGCACAGCTCTGTCTCTGGGTGTGTGTCACTCGGAGCAGAATCCGTCTTCTGTAGGATCACAGAGAGCTGCCATTTAGGAACAGTGTTTAGTCCTCTGTTGCAGTAAGCTGCTTAAATCAACCCTTGTTACCAGGCCTGACCTAGTAAAAGAATTAATTTATTGTGTGCTGAACTGTGAAATTTCCAACAACAAGGGCACTTTGGATGAAGCGATGGTTAAAACCCCACAACTGCTGGGTTACGTAAGCCATGTCCTGAGCGCGAGGTTAATGTCTGCGTGGGCATCTCGGGGGGCTTTCCTCTGCCTCCAGAGAAAACCACGGCCTGAGCTGCATGCAGGATCACACAAACAAAGGCTTTTACAGCACATCAGTCACTACCTACATACATACCTTATCTTATATGTAATGTTTCTGCAACATGTCATTAGAGCTGTGGCAGTTCAAAGGCCCTAAAAGCACAGTTGGGTTTCTGGCTCCGTTTTCCGTGCTATGAGAGCGGTCGATGTGCTCTAGGACTGACAAACGTTCTGAGACGGAAGATCTCTCTGAACTCTGGCCTGCAAAGCCTCCTTTCAAATGGGATGAAGATTACCAGAGCCCAGGGCTGTTTGTCTTTGCTAGCGTGTCCTGGAAAAGAGCTCTGCAGCCAAGAATCTTGCGCTATTCCCCCAGCTGCACGCAGCTCTGGGAGAGTTTTTCTTGTTGCCTCTTAATGTGACTTTTCGACAAAGCTGAAGTCTATTTTTTTTTTCAGGATCTGAATCTTGATTGCACAAGAGCTGCTTAGTCAATGATGAGGGTCTTCATCTGAGCAGTCTGCCTGAAGTCAGGCAAAGGCAACAGCACTACAGTTTGTTGGGCTTGATGCAAATTTGAGAGGAAGGGCTCTGCATTTGTAGCTTGGTTTCTAACTCTGAATTACTCTATCCACTTCTGCCTCTCCCTGCTGAGCACAATTTCAGCTGGAGTCTGAGCATCAAGGGCCAGCAATGAGAATAGCCATTGGAGGGGAAGGTGTCCTGATGCTCCCCAGCTGCAAAGCGATCAGGAAGAGAACCTCAATCTACCCTTGGCATTGGCCTTCCCAGGGTTTGCTGATGGGGAGTCAGTGGCCACCACTGGGAATGTCTCAGGTCAGAGAATAGAAGGCCACATGACAAAGAGTCCTGGCCCAGCTGGTGACCCGCTGTGCCCAAGTCCTGCACTGTGAACTGGGGGGCTTCCTGCTCTCACTGTGTGTGGTTTGTGAATCATAATGTGTACAAGGAGCAGGAGGTTGTGAAGAGCTGGCAGAGCTTGGGAAGAGTGGCTTGTTTCTCATTCATGGTTACAAAACATTAACATGGAAAAGTGGAACCCATGACTCAGTCACTGAAAGCGTACATTGTGAATTATTTTCCAGTATTTTGCTGGCTTTGATAGATACCATACAGCCAGCTGGCAAGCGGCCTTCAGTGCAGTGCCCCAGGTAACCTGCTCTGACACCGCGTTTAACCAGCTCCCCATCAAACCTGACAAGCCATGGCTGTGAGCCGGAAGGCTCGAAGTTTGATAGACACTGCCTAATGCTGGGTTGGTTTTCTCACTGTATAATTCAGCGGCTGGACAACGTAACTGTTACGGCTCTTCTACAATTTTAAATCCTTCCAGAAAGGCACAACAGCACACCTGTGAAGTTTTACACATAGAATAAAAATTTATAGGTAATAGATTTTTTTAGACAGGTTAGTTTTCTGGCAGCTCCGCTACTTTTGGATGAAGTCAAATTGATTGCAGTGAAGCACTTTACAAAAGGTTTGCTACACCTGTGAATCCTTGTCATGCAGGAAAGGGCCAGTAAAACAGAATATAAAGGACCATCACTAAAAGAAATAAATTATTTATTAAAACTCTTACCCAATTTGCACTGCTAATGAAATCCTCTGTACACAGTGTTGGTTTGTGATATCCAAAGTGAGTACAAACTGCAGTTGTACTGAAGTCTACAGAGAGCAATTGCTTGCCGATTCCAGGGAGGTGTCACATTAAACTGCTACACCGATACAGCCATGATTTGATCTTCTTACTCCAGATACCTTTATTCAACAGCAGGTGAATAAATGGCAGGTGTTGCCATCATTGCTCAGTCAAGCCAGAAGTGGAGGTTTTCTTCTCAGTCACGTGTGTGTATGTGACACATTTGTTCCCTTGTTCTTGCCTCTTAGTTTACCCTGATCACACGCAGCTCAGAGTCCAGCATCTTCCTTAATCAGCTTAGTGCTCCAGGAGTTGCAGCTCAACTTTTGCTCAGGAGATCCTATTAACTGTACCCAACCAAAGCATTTTTCAAGCCTTTCAATAATATAATCATGCTGTTGGCATTTTCTTCCCTGTGATCACTACCCTGAATACACCAATCTCTTTCAAATGTCAGATGTTTATCTGCTCTAAGTGTGTGTCACTGAATAACAGTAGCCCAGATATGTTTCCAAGCTTTCCTAGGAAGAATATTAGAGGACCAAATTATTTTACCAACTGATTTCCCTAGGCCAGCTTTTAAATTTAAAATAGTTTCTTTCCTTTTCCTTGCACCAGTCCCTCTATCAGTCCCAACAGCATCTATATGCCTGGATCCCAGTCAGAACTTTCTCAGCCCATCTCTAATGATTATTTAAGATCCACTAAGGGTTGTTAGGGTAATAAAGGCTGTACAGGCCAGGAAGAAGATATGCTTCCTATTGATTATATGAAATTCAACCTATGCATCCCCAGCATTTACAGATAAAAATTTCCACATAGAGACTGCTTTCTTTTGATCATTTGCTGCAGCAATATTTATCTGTTTCATTATAACTACTTCAGTATTTTTTAACATTTCTGTCAAAATGAATTGCAGCTGATTCACCTAATGTGTACTAATTTGCAAATTAATTCTGTTAACCGAATTAGGCTTAACTGATCTGCGTTGTCCAATTACTCATCTGACTCACCCATCCACAGACAGGAGGAGTAGCCTCAATGGGTTATTGTTCTGATCCTTGTGAATCACAAACCAGCTGCTAGTTTTCCCCAGCTGTGAGGCTGAGATCAAACATTAGGGCTGCTGAAGATGCTTCACTCCAAATGAGAGTATTAGAGGCAGGAAATTTAATGCTGCCCCAAGTGTCACAAGGCTGTGCAAAATGACATGGCTTGAAAACCACAGCAGCATTTCAAGGCTCTGTTTGGCCCCAGCTTGAGAGTGTTTTCCTATGGACTGTGGCACCTGTCCTGGGCTCCACAGTGAATGCTACAGAGCTGCTCAGAATGTGTAAAGTTTGGGGGCAGGACAAATAACCTGTCCCCCTTACGGCCCCTGTTGATGGACCAGCCCCAAGTGGGACATAATGCTGCTCCCTCACAGTTCAGCAAAACCAGAAAGGGTTTGGTGAGATTTTGGTCTCCCTAACCTCTTCATGAATGCACAGAGCATGGCCTGTAGGGACCTGAAGACCTAAGGAGGAACTGTTTCTGCTCTGTTCCAGGTGTGAGTAGGAAAGGCCACACTAAGATGCTCTGGGATGTGCAGGTGGACCTGTGCTAGTCTGAGGCTTCCCTGACCGTCTTTTCCAGCTGAGAAACCTGGATCTTAAGTTTTAACCAGAATTTAGTTTTCAGGTAAGCGACAGCATCTTGGGGTATTTAAAATGCAACTCTAGTGAAGGGTAGTTCCAGAGATTAGGAAATGTAGCTGTGATGTAGGGACCTTTACGTCCCTTGCAACTACTTTTACTCTTTGCCATGGGAGCACCAAAATAGCTGGTTCCTTGAGCAGAGGGAAACATAAAAGGCACCTCAAATACATCTTCATAGTTTGGGTTGAGGTTAGAGCTAAAGCTAAGAGGCTAAGAGGCTTTTCTCATTATTCCAGCGTAAAAGGAACAGTTGATCTGAGTCACAGACAATGTGAAGGATCCTGACATCATCAAATAAAAACCCTAAATATGATTTAACTTACTTTCTCATATAAGATTTGTACTCTAGTGGGTCCAAATCTTATACGCCCTCCTAAAGTCCACCCTTAGCAAGCTCAGTAAAATATTAATTTTCAATGCTGCTGTCATATGAAAAGCTCAAAGTACCAGTGAAGTGTATTGATTTGTAAAAGTGAAAATTAAGTCTCTAGGGACTCTGGCTAGCTCGAAGGGTTGTATAATGCACTGATGAACCTGACAGCCATTGCTCTCCCCAGAAGAGAATGGTGGCTCATGGTTGTAGAATGTTGCTCACTTTTGGTGCACTGTCAGGGAGTAAAAGCCTTGACCTGTACAGTTTTCTGAGCATTCATCTCAAAAGGAGCAGGCACTTGAAAATCATTGATATTCTGGGCTAAACACCTTCATTTCTTGATACTTAAATCTTTTTTTTGTTTGTTTGTTTTCGAGGGTGTTCTGTTGCTGAAAGTCTCTCTTTAAGAGCCTTAATAGAGATAGATAGCAATTTAAGAACTACATAAAAGAAAATATATTTTCATCATCAAGAGGATTGATTTACAATTTTCAAGATAAAAGGCTGCTTCTCTTCCTTATTATGTTTAAGCAACATCAACATAGCTCAGAAAAACTGCAGGAATGATCCCCAAAGTGTCTTTGAAAATACCACCCTTTTTGTGCTCTGAATACTGCAGTAGCTTCTCAGAACAACTTTTTAATTAAAGCAACAAAATGTTCTACTCACCACAGAACTGAAGTGGCCTCCTCTTTGCCTTCTAAATAGGAATTATGATTTCAGCTCCTTCATCACCACTTCTGCTAAGCAAGAATCAAAAGCAATCAAGTCTGAAGGACCATAGGAACCTCAGATTAATATAATCAGGCTGACAGTAGGGAGACTTCTTCTTTTTTTGGTATAAAAATAGCAAATAATAATGCCAAGTAGGTCCTTTTTTTATTTTTTTTTCTTAATTTTTATTGCCACTTGCTTCACACCATTAAATGCTTTGGAAGAAAGGTACAGTAACTGCAGCTATTACGGTTAAACTAACGTTAGATGAATGTACCTGTCAGAATATAAATGAAATCCTATATCACTTTGCTCATTTTGTTTTGTTTTCCCCATCCTAAATGAAATTACAGAGAATTAAATTTTTGAAGCATGACCGTTGCACAGAGAATTATTCAGCTAAGAGCTGGCCACCTGCAAGAGGTTCTCTCCTCCCTCCCCTTAAGCTTGTTATTTATTGTCTCTCTTACTAATTAGGTTTCCTGACTAAACTTAGTTTGCAGATGATGGATTTTAAAGAATATTGTAAGGGACAGGACATCAAGGTCAATATTTGAAATTGGTAGAGAAGTAACCTTCAGAGGGCTCATGCTCTGTGATAGCTCAGGAGAGGGAGAGACTGTGATCTGAGTGGACAGTCTTGGTGGGTTTTGTTGTTTTTTTGAAGTTGTTGTTTTTTGGTTGGTTTCTTTCTTTTTTTTTTTTTACTGGGGGTTTTTGGGGGTTTTTTTCACCCTTAAACCACAGCATGGAGCAAATAGCACTGCTGGTAGTGACACCATAGTCATGAAAGTTAAAAGCCTTACTCATTGAAAGCAGCACCTGGTATGTGAAGGGCTTCCCTAGGCATCTGGGAAATGCTTCCAGGGCGGAAAACCAATATATCTTCTTGCAATCTAAGGGTGAACTGACAAGGAGCACAAGGGAGAGGGAAGCACTATATGCATTTTAGATAAACATTGACTGCTTTATTGCTGACTCAGAGCTCAGAAAGGAGCTTTGTAGAGCTGAACGGAGAAGAGTCATAATTGGATCCATGGCTAATTCTGCAGCAGTGAGGTGCAGTAGCAGCTAATCTTTCACATGTATAAAATGGAAAATTCCACTTCAGTCCAGTTCTGGTGCTAGATCTACTTTAAATAGCTGTTTTCTCCTCCATTAGCCCTAATGACTTCATTACAGTCTTTTGTGATATAAGGCACTGCTTGGAGCAAATAGGGTGATTGGAATTCGGTCCTCCACTGGCTCCGTGGTTCAGGGAACCCTCTCAGGAACAGAGTTTCACCATTTGGCCTATGGGGCTAGGAACTATAAGAGGAGTATTCTCTGAGAATGAGACCAGGGTGAAAGAGTGAAAATTATTTCAGACTACATGTTCTTTTGCTGGAGTCTCATCTTTCTGAGAGATTCTGAGCTGTTTGTTCAGACTGGACAGTTTCCTTCTCTGACTGATGTGATGGTGTCAGGATTTTTCTTTGACTTCTACAACACTTTTCCTTTTGACATGACAAACTGAGGCTCTGACTTGTGACCAGCCCAGAAGTGCTCAGGCAGTTGGACTAGTTGACCATTGTAGGCCCCTTCCAACAGAAAGAATGTATTGTATTGTATTGTATTGTATTGTATTCTATTCTATTCTATTCTATTCTATTCTACTCTTTTAGTTCCAGGATGCCATTCCCAGGGCTGGGAATCTGTAACGATTGTTGCTGGAGGCTCTTTTTTCAGCATCAGCTGTAGTCACAAAGATCCACAAACCCTTGGCTAGATCTTCAAAGGCTTATGTAAGACTCCTTCCTATGAAATGCAGGTGGCCTGGAGACTCTTCCCTAAGAAATCTAATAGGTTGTAATTTTTATGACTCATCCATATACGAAGCTATAGGCAGGGTGACAATCTGAAACAGACTTGGAATCACCATTCAGCTCTTTTGCAGAATATTCCAGTAATTCATGCAGTACTGATGGAACAACCCAGGTATTTCATGTAGTTTTTGCTCCATACTTGCTTGTGATATCTTGGTATTTATATATGCAAAGTCCCTGTTTTTCACACTGGGGATTAAGTGGAGGGAATCACTCACTTCAATCACTCTTACATCAGTAATAACTCGGCTCTCCCCAGCAGGTTGATTAGGTATGCTGGATAAGACAGCTGTAGGATCTGCTGCGACAGGAGAAAAGTGTTTGCTGAAACACTGCTGGCCATGGAGGTGGTTCATTTGGGAAACAGCAGCAGTGGGTTAGATGGAAAGGATGTGTTTGAGAGCTCGGAAACTAATGATGGGACACGCTTCTTGCTACAAGAGAAAGCAGAGGACTTGGAGTAATTGTTGCTGTTTTTATTCTGTCACTGCTCTTTATTGGACTAGCCAAGCTAAAATCCCCTCTAAATTAATGGTCAGGAACACAACATTTGTAATAAAAGAGATAATATTTACATAATTAAATTTGTTTGTCCTCAAATTATCTGATCTCCTTTGCTGTCACAGAGAGTCATATTTTAAAATTTGCATATTTTGATACTGCATTCAATTCCAGCACATACAGCTTTAAGTTGTCACTGAAGTACTGAAACAACTGTTTTATGCTTTTGTGAGGCAAACTAAATATGGGACTTGTATGGGACTTGTATGGATCTACTCTATAATATACAGCTAGGAAAAAAAAATTGTTCAATCTGTGCTATTAATTGAGATACAGTGATTACATTGACTCTAGGAATTGTCAGCAGCCAAATTACCTTCATGGGAATGCCCTGGGATAGGACATGGAGAAGAGAGGTCTGACTTCCATCTTCTTTGTCCCAGAGTAGTGCCAGTCTTATACAAAGCATCTGAGTCTCAGTTCCTTCATCATACTGCAAGGGAGGTGAGACTAACCTCCCTCAGAGCAGGTTTATGAAAATGAGCTTTAAGTTTGTAAAGCCCTCTGAGAACTGTGAAAGGAACTCACCCAGCCCCTTGTCTCTGTGTAAAGATTAGTGCACAAAGGATGGTTCAAAAGGAATTTCAAGGGCCCAAGAGGTGGAGATCTGAGGTAGCTTTAGGGTCTCAATGGGTCAGTGGAGGAAATTCTATATGGACCAGCGAGCAAAACAAATAAAGCCAAACCAAACATTTGTTTGGCAGATTTTAGTAGATTCCGGTACTTCTAGAGAGGAGATGACCCATTCCACAAACAGAAAAACTTTTTCTGGATGTGATACCTGCCTTTGAGGGCATATAGAAATTAAATGATAAAGTAGATTAGCTCACACATCACATGGGGCAGAAGGAATTTAATTTATTGAAACTTTACAGATTGCATCATGGTTTGAAATTTAGAAGTGAACTTATAGTCCAGATTGAATCTGACTGTACTTCATGCCAGAAAGACTGATTATAGCCTGAGAAGGGCAATTTGATATGTTTTTATAACAATATTTTGTTAGCATTAATAGGCAGCCAAATGCCAAACAGACGATTAATTGAAGCAACAGTCAGGGAAGAGCTGAAGTTTGGCTGGGAAGTCCTTAATGAGCAAAATACAAATTATACATCACTGTCAGTGACCCATAAACATTTCTGGGATGAAATATTTCTTCCTGTTAAGAAGCAAAGGGATATTCTTAAATTTAAACAAAAGGGAAAATTGGGAAAGAAAGGTCTTAGCAATAAAAAGGCAGAAGGAGGAAGTGTGACAGTCTGTGGGAATAGTTTGTATTTTCTCTAGGGAGATGGCTTGTAGTTTTCTGAACATCTGGTGCCTTCAGTGTTTTGTATCACTAAAGTTCTGGACCCTGATCTACCAGTGGTCATTCATGGCACGGTACATGCCTGATCCCTTTAGGGTAATTTGTGTGCCTGAAGGAGCTCCTTGGTTTATGTAGGACACCTGCCTGTGGTGCAGGAGGGGAACATGAAGTTGCTGCCTCTGCACAAGGGAGTTATAGCCCATCTTTCTCCTGAGGAGCAGTGTGGGCAGTCCCTTCCATGGGGCAGGATTTGCTGATTGGGGAAATTTCTGCTAAAAATCCAAATGTCTTCACTCCTTCAAAGGTTTGAAATATAGTTACCAACCACCCCAAAAGACCAAAAAGTGGGAACTTTCCAAATAGCAGACAAAAATCCAGTGCTAATATTTTACAACCAGTGGTAACTCAGCTTTGGGTTGGGCAACGGAGTGGGTTCAAAGCAGGAGCGATGGTAGATTCTGGCCCATAAAGGCAATCCAGTCTGCATCTTTTCTCCAGATATGCAAGAAAATTGCGGGTTTTTTTGGGAAAAATATTGCTGCTACACAGAAGTAGATGTTTTAATTTCCTTAGTTTTGATGAAGTATTTTGGGTAAAGGTTAAAGCTTATATCAAATTCTGATCCTACAGAAAATATTTTCTCCTCAGATCCAATTTCTACTCAATTTTCTTCAGAAGAGCAACTTCACGCCTTGCATGGCAGAGGAGTAACATCTATAAAGATCCAGAGGCAGGAAGCGATTAGCTTAGCAAAGATGTCACAGGGTGCCTTGCCTGCAGGCATGTGTGTAGAGTAACAATTCAGAGACAATTACTTAAAGTTCAGAACAGGCAACTTCTTGATCAATGAAAAAACACACTCAGAAAATTAAATTGCTAAAAGTCAAGCTTGGTCATTAATCTTCTACAGAGCATGATGGAGTAGGAAAAGCAATAGAAAAGAAGCTCTCTGGACTCAGAAGGCCTGCTCCCTCCTGTGCTCCAGATTTCCTGCTCAGTGCCCTCTGTGCCCGCTCTTGCAGGTGTGTGAGTCTGTGTTGGAACAATTTAATTATTACCCACCCCAGGAACAGTGCTAGAGATGCTGTGCACTTCACCTGCGGGAAGCTCCAGGCTGGATGCGAGCACTTTCCTCTTCTGATCCTGACAGAGGGGCTAAAAGGACCCTGTGTAATGCACCCACTTTTCCTGCCATCACTACAACTTCTAAGCTTTTAATCTCAGAAACTTCCTTGGCTTTGGCAGGGACTGTATGGGATGGAGAAGAGGGATGATGGAGGTGCTGTTCAAATAAACAAATATCTATACGAAATATAGAAGCACGAATGAGTTACTGCAAGGGGATGGAGTCAAGGCCCATAAGATCCTCCTGTAAATGTACCCATTTGCACTCTGGCATGGAAATGGGGGTGTTACTTTCGGTGGTGATTCTCTCAGTGCCAGTTAAGGCACCTCTGCACACTGCTGCACTCAGAGCACAGACGTGTGTTCACTCTCTAACTTAATGCTTTTCAACACACAGGAGCCCTGGGAGCCCATGGAATACTTTTTGGGAAGCTGTGAAAGCTGATGCAAGCAAGCAAGCTTGTATATATACCAGGAGCAATCCTTGGTTTGATGTTTCTAGAGGAGGTTTCCACAAACAGGACTGAGTGGCTATCACTGCCTTTGGGTTGTCTGTTGGATGTCTGCTGGGGTCTGGCTGTGTTTGTTGTGTCCATGGCTTATGAGAAGAACATGACAGAATGGGGATTTACACAAAAGTAAATGTCTCCTTGCTTTTTTTAAAAAAAAATTAAAATTTCAAAAGGAAAGTCCTTTTGGAGTGAAATTAATTGTTAAGGGAGGAATAAAGAAAGTTGTCTACAAAGTATGGGTCACTGGTTCACAAGAGAAGAGAAAATAGAATTTATATAATAGGTCACGTAGGTCACATTGTTCAAATTTCAGATTGTGACTGTTTAGAGGAAAATTTTATCAGCAAACTGTTTGCAGAAGAATATCCAGATACTGGGGTTTGTTTGGATAAGAAATAATGAGAAATCTTCTTGCATGAAGAATTAAAGATCTAAATGAAGAAACAATGTCAGGTCAGAACATCAGCTGCTCAACTAATTAGCTTAATGGATTTGGCTCTCTCTAGAGAAGAAGTGGTTCTGCATCATTTTTCCTGGCGGATTTTTTTGCTTGTTTGTCTTGCTGTTTTTTGGTTCTTTTTAGTTCCACATTTGAGCGGTGTTAATTTTAATCTGATTTTTCTGATCCTGTGTTATCTCAATACCTCAAAACTTCTGTAGAACATTTTCATGTACAACAAAAAACCAAGCCCCACCAACATTAAACCATAAGACACAGTTTTAGTTTTGTGCCTGTTGGGGCAGTGGAAGTGTAAGAGGCTTTGCCAATTTTGCCGGATATATTCATATTTTGACCTTTCTTAGCTATGAAACTGATAAATATAGCAAAATTGGTTTTCATGTCTTCAGGGTAGATAATTTTCTGATTGAAATGCTTCTCTGAGGCATGTTCTTTTTTATTTTATGAACTTTCTCCCCTAGCTAGAAAGAAAAATAGAAATCTTCATGTCCTAACTGGTTTGGACAAGCAAATCAAGAAGGGCTCTTTGTTTAGAGTGGTTACAAGAAACTTCCAGCATATATGTTCTCTTTAGAAAAGTTAGGGAAAGGACAGAGACTTTGAACTGTGTCCTCCATTGAAAAGGAAATTAATTTCTTCCAAAGGGAAAAAATGCCAAGGAAAAAAGCAGCAAGAAGAGGCACTAATTTCCACCACAGACAGTGACTGAATAAGGCAAGTAGTCAGGTGATGTCAGAAGAGCAAAACAAGAATCAAGCAGTGAAACACTGCAGAGCAGATCAGAAGAGGAGGGCAGTACATCTAGTACTGCAGTGTGGAGATCCCCCTATTTACAGAACATTAATCAGGCAGTGATTGATTTTTAAGGAAAGGCTGGGTACTGTGGATAAAGAATCATTACTGTAATAGTGCAGATAAACTGGCGCCCTGGAACCTATCTGGAGAAGTGTTCTGTATTTGCCTAAATAATGGAGATAAGGTAATGAAAAGTTCTGGGATGCTGGAAGCCATCCTTGGGCTGCAGGCAGCGGGCACAGGAGCAGCCACAGCCACATGGACAGGAAGGGGGAATAGGGCAGACACTGGCTCAAAACAGGAGCACTTTTTCTTTCCTGACAGTTTGGTGAAAGGAGAAAAAAGGATCTTTGCTTCCAGTAAAACTGAAGATTCTTTTCTCCAGGGGGAGGTGACCTTTTACAAGGTGAAGATCTCAGCTCATTTCTGTGAATGGAGCAGATTTATGGCAGTTGCTCTATTTTGCATGAAGCAGCACAATTCTATGGGCGGGAGAGATTGCAGCATGAAATCATTAGTGGGGTGAGACTGTGCACTATTTCTGTTCTTCTCTGACTATCAGAAATTGATAAGTTATCCATAAGACAGTTCTTTTTTCATTACCTTGGGGCTTTTTTGTGAAGAAAAAATTGCTATAAATCATGGTAGTCTGTATATATAGAGTATATATCTATCTATAAAACATGTAAAGTAGAAAAAAATCGCCACTCATAACACAATCAATTAATAAAAAACCAAATATTGAAAAAAAGAGACAAGAGAAACCAAAAGAAAATAAAATTCTGAAGTGTGATATCAGTTCTGTTGCCTCCAACATTTGAACTCCTACCACATTCTCTAATTCCGTAAATTCAGTTTCCATGCAGCTGGCAATGCCTCCTGAGGCACTGCTGCTTTGTGGATGCAGATGGGGTCCATCAGGGTGCTCTTATATTTATTACAGCACAGAGAGGTTTGAAGTTTGGTCTGAAAATGTAGCTCTTAGCTAAAAATCTGTCTTTTTGTTATTTAGAATCACAGAGATGAAGAACCAGGAAAAAAGAGCACCTTCCTTTACATGGCTAGTTTCAGATTTCAAGGATCCAGTAGCCTGTTTCCTTTATTTTACCAGTAAAACTGATTCCCTGAAAGTTGCACCAAGAATGCACAGGCTGGCCTTGTGCTTACCTTTCAACATCAATTCAGAGAGGAGGATGTGATCTGCACCATGGGCTTCATCAAAACGGAAGAAAATTATCTACAGCTTCTCCCTCCAGTGCTTTTCCAGAGCTGTGACTTTCTCTAAGGATGGCTCCACGCAGCACATGGGGCCATGAGGCTGAGCCAGAGGGGTAAGGTGGTGCATGGGATGGGATGCTCATTGCTCAGCTCTGTTGAGTCAAATATTCAAGTAAAAAAAACACAGGCATCTGCTGAGAAAAACACATTTAATTAGAAGGGAATAAAATGAACATGCAGAATAAAAAGGAGACCAGAGCTGATGCAGGAAGTGGAATGAATCCATCTGAGAATTCTCTGAATGATTATTATTAATAACACTGAGCACTTATGTAGCATTTTTTGGGTCAAGTACATTGCTGTAAATCTTCACAACAAATGTGGAATGTAGGTTGTTCTTCAACATCCAAATGTCATGTCTAATGTATATTAGTTTAGTTATCACTCTCATATGACAAGGGGGTCAGTTCTGCCTTTGTTATTGAAGGGCTTTCCCCTCTATCCTGCAAATAAGAATCTCACCACTTGTGCATCACTTGAGTCTGGTTCCTGACATATTAAGCATGGAATAAAATGTACAGAACTTAATATAGAATAAATGTTTTCATTTCCAGTGTAATTTTAAAATGTGTTCCTTTATGCAAAACGATATTTCAGACAACTCTTTTATACTTGTGTTTCCACAAACATTATGTTACCTACTTCAAGCCCCAGAACTCTGTGTGAAACAGCACTCACTCTCTTTGGAAGGTCTGAAAAGCCTGAACATGAACCCACCAGCAGCCAAGGTATTGCACCAGCCAGGTCCATGGGAAAACAGTCGCTGAGACAAGCGCACTTAGGGCATCACCCTGTAAAACCATGAACCACACAACTCTGCTTCCCCTCCTCAGGTTTTCGGGTCTGGCAGCTTCAGCAGATCCTTAATCATTAGCCACAATCATCTGCTGGGCACTGCACCTTCTGCAACACCTTTGATAGTCAGAATTCCTTTCTCTGATCTAATATCAAGGGTTTGCAGCCTCAGCTGGTGATCTGTTTCATTCACACACATTATTAACAGTCCATTGTCTTAATTCAGTTACAGCTGAAAATTAATACAGGTCAAAGCAAGATTTTACATTATGATTGTTTTCCAGACACACTCTGATGCATAATCTGACAGAGGGAAACTATCCTGAGGCAGATCTCACCCTGTATAGACAAATTGTTTGTGTAAGCAGGAGACCAGTTAACAGGCTGGAAAAACAATCAGGAAACAGCTATTTAAAATAAAAAATCTGTTCATGCTACAAATAACATCAACAGGAACATTGAACATGGAATAAAGGTGTATTTTCCTGGAATAAATGTGCTTGAGAGTTTAAAATGTTTGGGAAAGGTGGGATGGTAACTAGTATAATTTAGATTATCTTTTTCTTTTTCTTTTCTTCTTTTCTTTTCTTTTCTTCTTTTTTTTTTTTTTTTTTTTTTTTTTTTTTTTTTTTTTTTTTTTAATATATATTTCTGCTGATTAAATGCAAGTCAAGGCAGAAAATCCCTGAAAACACAAACCCAAACAGAGTGCTGATTGTTTTTAAGCTTTCCTAAGTTGATGGAGTGTCATGTTGTTTTCAGCTGCTCACTTCCCTTAGAGAAAGGGCACGTCTGTGCAGCGTGTGCTGAATCCAGGTGCTGGTGACAGCCTGCAGCATCGCAAGGGTTGGGCTGGCTCTTGGGCAGCTCCGGTCACTGCTGCTGACAGCGTGTGACTGGCCAGGCTGGACAGAGTGAGCCCCACGCCTCGAGGCCACTCGGCTCAAGGGGCATGCACTGCCTCCTTTATGCTGCTGAGCTCTTTCCCCTCATAGGAGAAACTGCTCAAAACAGGCGGAAAACCAGATTTTCTTTATAAGTTTATATGAATATGCCAAATTTTGGATGGACTGTTTGTACTCTGATTATATCACATAATTTTGCATTATTTTCCACTAAGATGGGTATCTGCCACCACTGGACTGGATACTGCCCTGCCGAACTGCCTGAGCGCAACAGCATCTGCCCCCTCAGCATCAGCAAATTCAGACCCTGTGAGCCGTGTCCTGTGTCACAGCAGTTGTCCCTGTGTGACCAAAGAGACTGGGGCTGTTCAGCCCCCCCAGGCACAGGTGCTTAATTCAGGGTAAGATGGGTTGCCATCCCGAGTTGCTATCTTTCTCCATTGAAAACAAGGTTCTGGAGAACTTAGATATATTAAACATTTTTAGTTTGGTTCAAATTAGATGAGAGGAATCTTGCCTCAGGTGCTCAGGCTTCATAAGTCAGGCTTCATAAGTCACGGGTGTTGAAAATAAACCTTCTCTCCCATATGACAAATGAAAATGCATCATTATTGATATTCCTCAAGGTACTGAGAGCAGAAGTGGAGCCAATTTAGATCACATGGTGCCGGGCAGAGAGTCTCTCACCATGTTTAGACATCAGCCAGCACAGTAGAAATACCAAATAGGAATTTATCATAAGACTCATCTTGGTAAATCAAAACTCTTTAGATTCTTAAAGGGAATGTTGAATTTAGAGCATTGTTCAAATTTATGATGGATCAGTTTCCTGTTTGTACACTAAACAGCATTTCAGAAAATACTTCTTTTTTTCTCTGAAATGATAAATTTTAATTCTAAAATTGCTTGGCTCCATCTGCTATCTTATCAACACAATTCCTACACAACATTACAATTACAAAAATAAACTTCTGGTGCTTTCCCCCATGTCTATGGCTATGGAGTAATTCTACTGCTTTTAGTAGGGCCATTAAATGTAGCATGTGACCTTGTGGGCACCACACAGTCTGATGCCAGAGCTAAGGAACTGCTTGCTATATTTTCCATTTTTTTCTTCCTGTACAATCTCCTTGAATACATCTGTGGCTCAGAAAGGTCATAATCTGAAACCAATGAGTCGCTCAAATGCAGCTGAAAACTCAGTTTGGAAATCTAAATTCATATTGCAGGTGATGAGGCATGAGGAAAAAAAACAAACAAAAACCAAGTAACAAACCAAAAAACATAGCTGCTGAATCTGTAATTTCTCCATCTGGGTCCATCCCCATACAGCCTCAGTAAGTTCAGATGTGCACTTTCAGTGCATAAAAAAAATTTGGGGAAAAGGATAAACCCAAAGATATCTCCCACTCCCTTCCTTACCTCCCCCACCCCATAATTTTCCAAAGAAGAATCAACTTGTAACAGCTTTGCCTCAGTGACTGGGGCAGGGAGAAAAGCTTTCTTCAAAAGATGCCCTGATCAGTTTATGCCGCATTGTCGCGGAATATTGCTGATAGTTGCTGCTCATTTCTAGACAGGCAGTGCGTGTCTCTCAGTGTGCCTCCTGCGGGAGGCAGGGAGCTGTGGAATTGTGCCCTCGTCTGTGCATTGCCCAAGGTATCAGGAGAGAGCAGAGTGGTCATTCCTGGGGTCGTTCATCTGAGGGATTTCTCTTGCTGAGGGTCTCTACCTGCATGTATGACTAACATCACCTCTTTCAAGGTGAAATAATACCATGAGTGCAAAGAATCTCTGTTTTATTTCTGCTAAGTGGTTTTTCTGTTCTGCTAAGGTCTGTTTCTACCAAGATATCCAAAGATGAGAGCAGCTAACTTCCTTGCTGAGCAAAACTCACCACTAATTTTGAACGAAATTTACTATGGTTTTGATCTTCCAAAACTATAGTTTTGAAAACAAATGGCTGAATTGCTTTTATTTAGCTCTGCCCCTGACTGTATTCACATATATTGAATTGATTGGTTCTTGAGCAAGAACTGATTGAAATTCAGTATCTTAATTTTAGTTGGAATGTTAGAGATGGAGCAACCTCACCACAGAGAGGCTTTTCAGTGAAGTTATTTTTCCCATATAAATAACTCCTGAAGAAGGGAAACCATGAGTTTCCAGAAGCTTGTAACTGAAAATGATTGATCTTGTCAAATTTAATCTGGTCTCCAAAGACCCAAGGAATTAGAGGTTCTCAGTAAAACAGTTGGAAGTTACTGTTAGGTTTTGTTTTAATATTTTTCCCCCCAAATATCATTCTTGGAAGCAACAAGATTGTTCCACAACTCCTGGACAAATGCAAAGGTCAGCTTCCAGCAGAGAATCAGCATGGAAAATTTCAGCACAAACTGTTTTTACCTTTGTACATTAGGAGCACATGAAATGCTGGGTCTTCAAATAGAATGATTCAAGGAAAATTACCACTGTATCTGGCATCCACATATACTGTATGTACTTTTTTGGGCTTTCTCCATCCAAACTGAGTCCTGCAAAATGTCTAAAATGAAGATGGAGTAGGGGCGATACATTCCTGGAAGTTTTACAGGGGAGTTTTCTGCTCCAGAGATTTTCTGAGGCGCCACTGAAGGGACACCAGAGGCACGTAGCCTGCCAGAAGAGTTTCATTTGATGATTCCTGATGCTTTCATCATCTCCCTCTAAAAGTTACCAAAGGAATGACTTTGAGCAATCCAGATCTCTGTGTCAAAGCTGTCTTGTCTGCCAGCCAGATGGTTGATAGGCCAGGGTGACCTTCTGCTTCCAGGGCAACTTCTTGGGGACAAGACAAATAGCATTTCTTCCCCTGGATCCAGAGGTCGCAAGAGACAAAACACCTAAAGCAAGCAAGCCCCTGAGACATCCTTGTCTGAAATACCACCTGAAATTCTTGTGATTATTATTATTATTATTATACCCTGTGTTTAACATCACAAAGCTATCACCCAAGCAGGCAATATCTCCATTTGTGGGCACAGAGGAATGCACCCCGTGGTTGTCCTGCAGGGATTTGGCTGCTGCTGGCCAGGGCAGGCAGGGAGAGCAGGGCAGCAGGCACCCAGCTCATGGTGCTTGGCAAGGGATGGTGCAATGCCTTGCTGTACGTGGAATAGGCTCTCCAGCTTGTCCCTGTCACCTCTGAGTGGGCCATGGGTGTAGACAGGACTGTTTTCTGCCGTGTGGGTTCAGTGCCGGGACCTTGGCACAGGGTGATGATTTCAGATGCCTCAGTGGGGCTGAATGAGGGTGCAGGCACCCGGCTTTCATAAGCAACTGCTTAAGGAAATGCCCCCATTTTGCTCCTGAATGCCTGCCTGCCTTTCAGTACCTCTGGAGAGGTGAGCAGATGGGTGACCAGGTGCATTTATGTTTTAGTCCCTTGTTAAAAGGAACACACAGGCTTTGAAATATTTTGTTTTAAGCAAGTGGTTGCAAATAAGGTGTGAAGCCCACAGCCCAGGCATGCCCCTCATTCTGCCCTTTGTACTTCTCTCACCCTTGTGGTACCTCCTGCACGGCCACCTCCTTTCCCCCCTCCTTATTTTTTTTAATTTTCCGGTAGGCATATCAATTAGATGAGGGCTTTTCCTTTTAAACATTGGGATTTTCACTCGGCCCGCTAAGGCTGTCAGGTCTCGTTTGCTGCTGAACAGTTCATGCTTTGGTGCTGGACAATGCATGAATGTTTAAATTGCCTGAAATGTCTAATTGAATTATCCTCAAATTACAAATCAAAATAGGAGAGGCTGTCTCTGGCTCACAGGCTTGTTCACTGGGATGTGTCTGCCATGCTGCTGCTTTTCTTTATATTTTCTTTTCTGTTTCCGACTAGGCCTGTGTTAAATGAAACTTAAATACTGAAAGCATTTCTGTTTGCGTGTGCAGGGGGAAGTGATGCCGAACGTGAAGGGAAATTTATTCACGTTCTGGCTCTGAGTCCTTTTTGTGCTGCACAAAAATGAATTCATGAAATTTATATCAATGCATAGGAAAGGAAAACAGCCAGCTGCTATTTACAAAGAAACTTCCTTTCTCTTTCAGCCACAGTGATATATCATATAAAATACTTTCAGGCAGATATATATAAATACCATTTAACTATTTTTTTTTATGAGAGCTCGCAGATTAAGGAAACCAACTACCATAAAAAATATTTGATATATCTGGCCAGCACGCCTGATAAAATCAGCTTCTCAAAGCCTTGTCATTAATACAACAAGGGAGAAATTTAAACCCATAGGATTTTCTTTTTTAAATTGTTAAGGGTGGTAGAGCTGGGTCTCCGTGCATCACATCTGCATTGGAGGCTGTTCATGACTCTAGGCAGGGCAATAATGCTTCTTTCATGGATGCAACATTTTTAACAGCATTTAATAATATGTGATACAGGGGGGTTTAACTACCTATGTCGAGCCTCAATCATTTTTTTACTGAACCTTAACTGGTCCAGTGACTGCCTGAACCAAGGACTCAAAGGAGCTGTTGGTGCTGCACACTGTGTCCAGCACTTGCACCATCCCTCCTCTCCCCAGAAAATACCCCTTGAGGGGTTGCACACTTCATCAAGGCATTGGTGCCTCCCTCTGTGGCTCCCAGGACATCCCATGGGCTCTAAGTTTCCTGCTCAGGTAAGGAGCCCTTCCCAGGGCTCACAGCACTGCCTGGATGTTCACACCCAGACAGGCTGGGCTGGCAGGACACTCAGAAAAATCAGGAAAATTGCCAGTCCCCATGGATATATCAAACTGTGCCATGGTGCAAGACAGGAGAAGCAGGATGAATGTTTAAATGTTGTAGTGAGTGGTTTTGTTTTAACTAAAGCCAAAAGTAAAACAAGTTCAGAACATGCCAGGTATCTTGGAATTAATATTCTCAGTATTTTTTCCTGAATACTAAAAAAATTATTTTCAGGCCACTTTCAAGGGCAACTTCTCTGTAAATGCATAATTGGACAACTGTTCCTGTGCTATAAATATGGTTGAAGACATAACAATTATGAAAGAACTTTAAGGAAATGGTTTTGATAAAATCTTTATTAATGGAAGATCAGCTCTGAGGGGATATTTTTGATTAAAAAAAATATTAAAAATGTTAACACTTCAGTAACTGAAGACTAATGCATACTATAACATCCATTGTCAGTTGTTTTTTGTGGGTTTAGTTGTTTTTTTTAACATTGGATTGCTTTGTGGGCAAAGATTATACCAGCATGAATCAAACATGCCCAAATAAAAGCATCTTTCAGAAATGGAGAAAGTTGTAATTTGGAACTAATTGTACTAGGCATCTTTTAAAAGTAGGTAGACCTTGGCAACACATGCCCAGAAGAAATTGGTGAAAAGCACATAATGATTTTATATTACCAAAATCACAGAATACACATCTCTCTCCTTACAGATTTCTTGCTTCTCTCCAATAATATTAAACCCCCAGTAATCTAATTTCTCTCTGGGTGTCATAACACTGGTTCCCAGTGATGGGACAGTGAAGGAAGAGCACACCAGGCAACACCAGGCTCTTCAGCATGGTGAATTTGCTGCACATAATATTATTTGGCAAGGTTTTCAGCTATGCTCAAGACATAACCCTGGTTTCAGCTTTGGAGCTCTTTTATTATGCTCTAGTCTAATCATATTTGCACCCAATCCTCACATTGCTAGCTGTAACCATCTCATAATGACTAAAGCATGATGAGCTCAGCCAAACAGCAGTGAATTCTGGGCTGATAGTGTTAGTAGGACTTGAGGGGACCTCACCAGAATTTCACCAGGGTGTGTTCTACTCTCCAAAGTGACATCCTTCTTCCTCTGCAGACTAGAGATAAGGATGTTGATCCAGCAGGTTTGGTGCCTGAAGCAGGAGTCAATGCCTTCCAGAAGCATTTTCTTTCTCAATGGTCACATAGAGATTTTAATGTGGAAGTTTTCTACCACAAAATGTGTCTAGCATTTAAATCTGCTGGATATCATAGTCTATGGCATAATGGTTATTGCTGTAATTAAACTGCCTCCCAGTCACTTTGCATCGTAGAATCATAGAATTGTTTAGGTTGGAAAAGACCTCTAGGATCATCAAGTCCAATCACTTCCCCAGCACCACCACGTTCACCACTAATCCATGTCCCCAAGTGCCACATCTGTATGTCTTTAAAAAGGTCCACGGTTGCTGACTCTACCACTCCCCTGGGCAGCCTCTTCCCATGCTTGACAACCCTTTCAATGAAGAAGTTCTTCCTAATATCCAATTTAAACCTCCCTGGTGCAACTTGAAGCCATCTGCTTTTGTCCTATCGCTTGTTATCAGAAGAAACTGAGCTCCACCTTGCTAGAACCTCCTTTCAGATAGCTGTTGAGAGAGAGAGAGATAAGGTTTTTCCTCAGCCTCTCTTTCTCCAAACCAAACATTCCCAGCTCCCTCAGCTGCTCCTCTTTAGACTTGTGCTTCAGGCCCTTCATGCTCCCACCATGCTAGATGATTATTGTTGCTCTGTTTTATTTAAGATTTTTTTCCAGACTGGGATATGAAATAATTCCTAAGGGACCAGCAAAAACTGTGCCTGAAGAGGCACTGCAGCCATTCCCCCGTCAATGCTCTCAGCTACATAATCAACAGTACACAGGAAAGTTTTTACAAGTACATTTTTATTTAAAATAAAAATTAATTATGGTGCCTTTTTAAAATAGGGTACTGCACAATCTGTATATGCAACACAGTTTTTGGTACAGAACATACTTATTGAGCAATATCCTTAAATACTAAATATACATTAATGGCTTGTTTGAGAAACATGACAACATTAATTCTGGTATTTTTTTTCTCTTTAGTAATTTAACCACTGATACAGATTTCCTATAAACAATATTCATTTTCATCTGTACATGTGGTACACAGTCAAGAAGGCAGATCTTAGAATATTTACATTCATGCATTGATTTAAACACACTATTTTGCAGTTTAAAATAATATATTTTTGTTTGTACAGGTGCAGGGAGTATTGTAAATACATATCTACCATAGGCCTGATTCTCCATTGCTTGGCAGCATCTATGGCCATGACCTGGTTGGAGCAGGGCGCCCACACTTTCTTCACATGCTGTGACCATATGGCATGCAAGACTGGACAATTAGGTCTCTGTATAGATATATATCAATGTATTTATATTTTATACTTAGTAGAACTTTCCCATTTCTTTCCATGTCTGTTTCTGCAGCATCTGTTCAAGGCAGAAATGCTTTCCTGGGCACACCACTGTGTCAGGAGTGCGACAGGAAGGGCAGCAGGGCTGGGGCTTCAGCTCCACCTTCCTGTCTTCTGAGGAATAAGGAAACTCAACACTTTGCAGCTCAGGCCCTAAAGTGCATTCCCTGCAAGTGGTGATCCTTGAGAAGAGATTTGGAGCTGCTGCTCTCCTTCAGACTGAGGGCAGCAGTTTGCTGAGCCTGTCTGGTGGTGGTCAGAGCACACAAGTACCTCCTGTGTAGAAACTGGCCACCTTCACATCTGCTGCAGATCTATCTGGTTGCTCTGTGAATGGAACTATGCAAGTCCTTTCTACCCCTGATATTTTAGTGGCTAACACAGAACTCAAAATGCTTGTAAAGCTGCATTTTGGGTTGCCAGTTCGCCAGATCCAGGATCACTGCTGAGTGAAGCGTTTATGTATCTGGCCTATTCCTTTCCCTTTGTATTTAATTATAGTACAATAAGGAAGCAAAGAAGCCTCTATAAAAGCTTTGCAAGTAGTCTGTAGAGTGTTAAACACAACCTTAAACCACATTAGCCTCAGAAATCACTCCTCAGTGACATCCCCTGTCTAGCCTCCCTCTTCTGAAGAATTACATCTGATTCCAGTATACTTTTCCAAGTGCCTTTCTCAAGACCACTTTAAATTTCGGTGCAATGTAGTCAACTGTACTTGGGCAGGAATCCAAAGGCAAAACTACCCCATGCAAGATTTCCCACCTCTCCCAGCCATGCCGCAATGTGAGGGCTGAGAGCAAAGGGTTTGGGCAAGCAGACGAGCAGCTCTCAGCCTGTCTGCTGCTGCTTTTCTGTGGCCAACACGTTAGAAAAGCACAGGGGGAATGTCTGCTCAAAAATTATTATGGCAATTATGTGCCCGATACATTTATCAGCATGTTGCATATAACGACAGTGTATATCTGCCTACGCAAATAAGCTACATGTATTTCTCTCAAAATACTGCCACAGAGCTGGTACCTACTTTTATGTTGATTACACAGATGGGTAAACTGAGGCACAGAGAGGCAAAATTACTTGTGAGTAAATGGCAGATCAGTGGCAGAGCTGAAAACAGATCCTAGGTGGCACGTTCTGTGCCTTGCAATGCCCTGCCTCTCCACTCTCCATGAAGTTTTTAAAGTTTATGTTCTCCTGAGGAGCTCTCATGGGGCCGGGGGTGGGTTTGCTTGTGGGTTGTGTCATGCACCGAGGGCTTCTCTAGTGAGAACATTTTACCATTGATATCACTGAAAATCAGACAGTGTTTGGTGACCATCTCTTTTGACTCCTTTTCTGCAAAAACAGACATATTTTGAGGGACATAATAACCTACAAATCCCTTTTGTGATTTTGACCTTACAGAACATGCCTTTAAAGCTGTATTAGGAAACAAATAAAATCAACAACCCTTTGGAGAAGGTGCTAATCCTGAGCCCATATTATGCTAAACTTCTCTGCATTCATACATTATGCTCGCAGATAAACATGCAACCAGTCTCAAACTATGCCACATTTCCACATTTAGGCTGAAACAACCAGAGTAAAAAAAGAAAGGCAAACATAGATAACTACACCAAAATAAATGTTATAGCTTAAAAATATTCTAGAAATATACTTGCAATATTTTTATTATAGTATTTAGGGGCTAAGTGCTTTAGGTCATCAACATTTGGGATACTAGACTTAATGTGTAAATCCTGTCATTTTAATCCCACTTTGGATCTAAGAACATATCACTGTGTCTTGCACAACCACACAACATGAATGTGGCTGGGAATGATCATATCCTTGGGCAAAGGGGTACTTGCTCCCTTTCACTTTTGTAATAGCATTCACCTCCCACGAAAGTTTAGCTTTAAAAAATAATTTTATGCAGTTAAACTTCTACATAGTGATGACAGACTAAAAAGCTAAATGAATAACTACATAAATTTCTCAAGAGCAATATATAGCAGCATTTCATTTTATAATTGAAAAGGTACTTATATTTACATACACCCTATTGTTCAATAGGTAATAGAAAACTACAGATGGGCCTGAGCTGAGACTGCTGATTTGAACATCCCAGAGCATTTTTGGGGAAGATCTACAGAACATCATCTTCCTCTAACATCATGCCAAATTCTGCATCCCAGCAACAGACGGCCCACAGGCCGGAATGCGCTCAAAATCAAGGTCTGATTTCTGCAGTTCAGGCACATCCTTATATAAAACTGAAAGTATTGGTGTGTTGCAGTACTGAGGGACAACACAGCTGGGGCACAGCCAGGTCCCAGAACAAGACCGCATGGGTGCCTGGAAATTATTCACAGACCTGAAGACCAAGTGGTACCAAAGTTTTATATCCAGACAAGAAGCCAGGGTGTAAATTTGACTACATCACTACTTTCAGCACAGAGGTAAATGGAGACATACATGTGGAGGTGTGACACAAAAAAGTTTTCAGGAGGTGGGGAAAGACCAGCATGTCAACTAGTCTCATCACCTTTACACCTTTATCCTAGGGGCTACTTACTTTTCTAACCTGAGATCCTACGTGAAATGAATTTGGGTAGATTCAGCTTTCCTTTAAATAATCTGCAATCCATGTCACAGAAAGAACACTGAACTCTACGCTGAGCTCGGCACCATCGTCAGTCTCGGCTCAGGAGAGGCAGAGACCGAGTTGATGTGGGCACAATCAGCTTACCAGACCATCAAAAGTGGTCCTACAAGCCAGACCTGCAATGTCCTTAGTGGGTCAGTTCAGGAGACTTAACACTTTCAGGGAACAACACTAACCAGTGAAGGAAGAGAACTTCAAAGGGCTGCTAGTCCTTTCAACACAGTCCCACCCAAAAACTCACACCAAGATGTAAACAGCATCTTTCCTGTAGGAGCTTCCCTGGGGAATCAGTGTGATGAAAACACAAAGAAATGTGGAATTTCACAAAGGAATAACATTTTAAAACATAAAATAAAAGCGTGGTGCAAAAATGGAGGCTGATTACAAAGTAATAACGTTTAAAGCACATCTTAGTAACATCTCTCTTTCAATAGCAACATTAATTGCTGAAGTCTTACATTTTGATTTATTTTGCCTGAAAACTCTTCAGCCATGAAAACTGCATAGTCACCAGACCACAGATAAATTTTCTGGGATAAGTCAGAAGTTCAGGCCAATTTTGCTTGATTGCTTAACAGAAACCTTTGTTCCCCTTTTAATAACAAAATAATAAGAATGATAAGAATGAAACATCAGCATATGAAACTGCACAGGCTGGAGAAGCACATATGCGACACCTCTCACCATTTAGAGGGAGGTGTCCTCCCATTTAGAGGGAGACACCTCCCTCTGACCCATCTATGATAAACTGCTGCCACTCTGGCAGATCACCCTCTCCTCAAAAGATCCTACTTCAGCAGCTTTATGTGGACACTCAATTCAATCGTAAAGTAGGGGAAGGCAGGAAGAAGACGAAGCGGGAGGCATCGCAACATTGCTTTCATGGGATGCAGCATGCAATGCTTATGCCTTCGTGAGGCCTTTTCTCTGGGCAGCCCAGGTGGGTGAGTTTATCCTCCCTTGGAGTAGCAGCAAGCCTGGAGAGCAGCCTGCTTTTCTCTTCTGGATCACTGATGCGTGCGCTGTTTCTGAAATGAAGTCCTTGGCCACACAGCTCCTTTTGTTGCCTCATTTCACCCACCTTGCATACTCCGTGTGTGTGCTTTGAAAGTTTACCACCTCCTGCACCTTGGCGGGGTTCCGGGGATTATACGACCGCATTGTTATCAACTGTTTTGTTGTTTTGGGAGGAGGTCATTGCATATTCTGACCGACTTGTTCCGTTCTCTTCTTTTCTCATTGGTTTCCTTGGGTGATCCCAGGTTCAGTGACGTACGGGCAGGATGGGGAGAGAAGAAAGAACAGAGATAAACGTCTTTGTCAATACAGATTGAAAGAGAGGACATGTAAGGTATATAATATAATACTGAACTTTTCCTGTCTATTTTTTCCTTTCTGAACACAGGCCAAACCAGCAGTTAAATTTTGTCAAGTATCATAGTCCACTTGGAAGGCGAGATGCCTGATCCTAAGGTCTCATGCTGTACTATTGGTGTCCCATGCTAGTCTGTTAATGGATACAGGTGTACCTGTTGCATGAGATGAAGGCTGCTGGAAGGAGTGTCCTCCACTCCACCTTCATCTCTGGAACAGAGGCTGGGATGCTGGGCTGGGTGCTGGGTTGGGCTCTGCCTTGGGCAGTCATGTCCTTTCTCCTCAAAGTGTCACATCATTCAAACTGGGATGTCCGCTGAGGACCCAACTCACTCACCAGCCATCATAAAACCACCATGTTTGGTCACTAGGTGTGGACTCATCTGACCAGTGCAGATATGCGCACCTGTGGTGACCAGCCCAGACAATCTCTACAGCCAGTGGAGAAAAAAAAGCATTTATAAAACCCGCTTCAAGTGGATACCCAGAATACGTCAGATGCTTTGTGCCCAAGGCATTTGTGTTTCCCTGCACTGTCTGTGAAGGCAGGCTAGTTTGCTAGACCAGACACAGATGTCTGTGTTCTACGTCTGAGTGAGTGACTGAAACCTGGTGCCTGCTGTAACCTACTACATTTCCAACCCTTCTTTTGTTTAGTGGCCACTTATACTATTTGGTACACAGTCCAGGACCATCACTGTTAATGGTGAGATAATTCAGGAAATGCTCAACAAGTGCAGAATAATATCAAGCATCTGTACATCACAGAGGAAAATAATTTATTTAGGATTTCATAGTTACTCTGAAAAAGGAGACCTGAGCTTAAGCCCCATAACAGACCACGTTACATATTGTACCATCCCCCCACAACTTCCCTTCTCAAAAGTGGCCTAAATAGAAGCTTTAAACATAGTAGGAGGAAAAAACTTTGTGCTTTCCACACAGATATTTCAGACATGAGTATCTTGAATTTAAGGTGTTGCCGAGGGCAAAAAGAGGACCAGATACATGTATTACAACGGTCAGTCTGTGCTACTGTTCTCATCAATGTTTAACAAAACAAACAACAATAATAAAAAATGGTTAATGACATTTAATTTCAGTGAAGTATTAATGAAAGATTTATGGAGAATGATTACAGGTAGGTAAATTTGTTTGCTTGTAATCTCAAAGAAAATACTTCTGATTGTGACATTTTGTGCCTCTCTACCTGCTATGAGTTAAAGCTTGTTAATGTTAGCCATGATTCAGCTGTTAGAGAATGGAAAAGGAAGGTGAGAGTAAGAGTTATTGAATCTAATGGGTTTGATGAACTGTTTTTCAGTCCTCAACATGCAGTGCCTGTCTGCATCTGACACGAGGTCCTGTCGGTCTTTCTTCTGTGACGTTGCAAAACACCTATCCACAGCACCACGTCCCTGACAAGAGGAATGGAGAATCTGATGGCAATGCTTGTTTTTATTTTCAGGGCAGGAAAAATGGCATGGCTGTCTAAACTTCTCTGCCGCTTTCAAAAATGCTCTTGTTTTTCTTTTCTCCCAGTTCAAAACCTATCAGTGGTTAAAAAATGAAGACATTTTGGCCACTTCTACTTGTTGTTTGCCTCCTATTTACCCATTCTTTCTTTGGTCTCCTATGTTTCTTCACCTCTCCAGTTCCTTTTTTTTTGCTGTTTGGTGGTTTGGTTTTTTTTCTTTTTGTTTTTGTGGGTTTTTTTCCCTTGTTTGGTTTTTTTTGTGTTTTATTTTTGTTTGTTTGTTTTGTTTTTGGGGTTTTTTTGTTGGTTTTGGTTTAGAGGCTCTCCTCTGACAGTGAGATCTCTCTGCAGACCCTGCTAGACAGGTTGCCAGGGATATCACACCACTGGCACTTGCATGCAATGGAAGGGTATTTTTTCAGAGCCTGCAGATAGGGGAATGGAGATTTTATCAAGGTTCTGCTTCTGCCTTATCAATTGCTCAGGGTTAGTGCTAGCAAAACAGAGCAGTTATTTTCTTGAGTCTCAATGAAAAGACTGTTGTCAGATGCAAAAGTTCAGGCTTGGAGACTGCTCCGTTTAACTCCTTAATTTGTTTTCAAATGCACAACAGGCGGGGATTTGGAGTCAAAGCTGCCCAAGTTACACCATTTAAATCACTGGCTTGGCATACTGGTATACACTTGTCACTGTGATTAAACTGACCCATGTGTTTCGACATACAAGGCCATTTTAGCTTGTGATTTTTCAAGTGCCCTCTTGCATTAAGGCATTGGCTCTCTGTGTGCTACTAGCTCTGTGCCACTAACTCTTTACTCCAATTTTTGTTGACTGTTGAGATCCAAGCATGCAAATTTTCCTCTTGCACACCAAGGGGAACCCTTTTATCCTATTTTCTGCCTAATAAGCTAAATTATGCATGATCTTCCAAAGTGTAATACTCCAAGCCCCCTTTAAGATGATAAGCTATGACCACGCATTTATGCATTTCCATTCCAGGATTGCTATTCATTGGTTAAAAGGATGTTTCAAATTAGTGAGGAAATGAGTAGGGAACTATTCATATCCGTGACATACTCACTTGGTGGCAGGCGAAACAGGCTTTTCACTAATAAATGCTTTGCATTGTTTTACAGTATAATTTTCTATACATTGTTTAGCAAACAAATTGGGTCTTCATGCCAAACATCTGTGAATGAAACTCTGGCCATGCAACTCTGTACAGCTTAGCCTGAAATGATGCCTCAGAGTCCATAATGACCTCTCCACCATGCATGCATTAACTTGCGTGAGTCCTAAAATCAAGAAAGCATCAAACAGCCATTTAACAGTGCATTTCACACATCAAGCTTAGATTTCAGATCAGGTTCTGATCACATTATAAATCTTATTTATCAAAGAATTTCATATTGGCTCATCATATTGGCTTGTACTAATCCTCTGCAGAGTCCTGGGTAAACATCAATGTACTGATGCACATTCAAACACAGTTTTTATGTTCTATGTTTAGAGATTTTTTTAGAGAAAACGTAGGTTTTGGCTCTTTCTTGTATCTAGTCACAAAACTTACCTGGTATATTTGACAAAACACTCCTTGCCAGCTTTGGCTACTGTGTAAATTTGGCATAGACTATTGTTTGTAAAGCAATCGTGTGGTAGAGGACTAGGACAGGGCTTTACCTTGTGGCTCACTGGTACACACCTCAGAAAATCTCTATCTGTGACTACTCAAACAAAATCTGGTAAAACCAGAGCAGACTATTCATTTAATCATGACTTTATCATGCCTCATTATATAGGTTATTGAAGCTTTGATAAAAGTAATATCACTTAGACATGGGAATAGAAATTTTGTCCAGAACAGTAAACTGCAAGAGTGTTTAAAACTCACAGTGCAATTCACATCTTATACACTTTTGGGTGCTTCATGCTTGAAAGGGATGAGAGTTTGGAATAAAAACTGATTTCATAAGACAACCTGAGTGTTGCAAACCTGCTTCTACTCCCTACCTCCATAGCAATGCCTCTGTTGAGTGCCAGCGCATCAAGCCCAGCATCTGGGATGGCTGGGTCCCAGGGAAACCCAATCAAGGGAAGGGGTGACCTTGGGCTGGCAGCAGAGACATGACAGGATCTCAAATTCATCTCCTTCTGGAGTTCCCATACCCGACTCAGCACTGCCAGGAGACACCTCTCTCCACTTGGGGATTTGCTGCCCTGGATTATTCTCTGGTGAAATACATATCCTATTTCTTCCCAAACAGGAATACAGTGTCATCTTTCTTTTCAAATATAGTTAGAGGAGCAAAGTCTGGTTTTTTGGTGTGCCTTGTTGGAGAAGATGACCAGTGCTCAGAAGATCAAAGCAAACTTTACTCTTTGCTGAGCAGTGGTACAAAATTGTAAATCGTAAAAGCCACCAGCAAAAATCTCTCTCTCTCTCTCTATGTATATATATGTATATATATACACATATACATGAAAGATTGCATTGTATAGGTATCAGTATCAACTGACAGAGATTTTACCAAAGGCAGAAGCTATGAGGCATCTTTGTACTATCTTTGCACAACTGTACCTGTGCCAATGCACAAGGTACTGATGCGAAAAACCACTTCGTGTTTTCAGCTCCTCTCAGGAAGGTGATTTTAGTAGCACATAAAGAACTTGTCTCTCTCCTCATTACTGTTTCATCCCTGAACAAAGCTCTCTGGGCAGCCCTATTTCTGGTGCTGCCATGCTCCAGGCTGAGTGTGTGCCTGCCGGTCCCTGGGGAAAAGTGGCTGAAGGGAGGAGGCAAATCAGACAGCTGTTTCACTTATATGTTCCATGATTTCAAAGCTCTTCTCCATAACGATATTTCATTAGCTATCAGCACATAAAAGATAATGATTTTCAGTAAAATTGGGTCTCATACAACACATCCATTTACTTCACAGGATTGGTCTGTCCTCAGGGGACATATAAGTAGAAATACCCAGAAATATCCACAGAAATATCCAAGCTACCTATATACCAGTAGAGATCAAGCTGCAGTGGCATCTTCCTGGATTACAAAAAGTTGTCCAAGAATGAAGGTAAATACCTGCGTAGTTAATTTTCACTCAGCTTCATCTCCAGGGCTAGGACGCTAGCAGTACCTATGGCAGTTCTGTTTAGAGCTCTTGGCTAGACTTCACTGCTGGAAGCCCAGACAAGATGATGTGCGGGCTATAGTCACACTTCAAAAACATCCTTATTTAGCAGATAGGAATGGAAGAATAAATTTCGTAATGTTATTCAATTACTAGACCATCAATCTGCATAATCTGCATGTTTATAAGAACATAAAGAACATGAATGGAGGCTGTTTATATTTATAGTTATTTTTATAGTACCAGGGGTGTTCATCAAACAACTGTTGGATTCATACTGGCTGTCAGTCATCAGAGGTGAATCACTTTCCACAAGAGCAACTGGTGGAAGAAGTTGCTTTCTAAGACTGGTTTTGAACAGGACTCCTGCTAGAGGAGCTCAGTGCACTGAAAACTGTTTATTTCATGGACACAGGCATTAAATTTTTGTTCAGCCACACACAACGATCCTTGCTGGCCAGCCTGCTGCTATGGCTCAGGTGCATGGGACTCATGTTGGAGGAGGACACTTCTCTGGTGAAAGTCTTCAGAATCATGGAAAGAGTCATGTTCTGACTTCTACCTTTGATGTTCTCAGATAGACAAGAAAATATCAGTCTGGATATATTTTATATGACAATGTAAAGACAAAAGTCAAAGAAGAAACCCTAATGATGAAAATTCTTTGAAACCTTAGTTTTTCTCTATTAAATTAGTTATGGCCTAATTATTAAATTAGGCCATATGTGGACCATCTATTTGTCCAGAAAACAGGCAGTATACTATTCATTACTCATAGGAAGAGGTTACTGGCTCTACTACCTCCCACCTATAAAGCAAATGTTTTACAGTTATAATAAAAAGCAGCTCCATCTGGACAACTTTTAGCAACACCCTCACTACTGCTCAGTGTTTGTCTCCTGAGACTTTTACATGTATCTCTCATATTTCCATCTCCACTGAGGTATGTTAGATAGTCCAGCATCTAAAAGACCAACACACCGTCTTGTCCCAGTATTTATTACTTTTTATCACAATATATGGTATTTTTTACTTACTCTTCCTAACTAGAAAGTTTTATAGGTATCTTGGGTGATATTATCTGCAGCATTTGGAAAGACTATGTATATTGTGTTATTTTCAGTTTTAGACATTTGATGGAGTTCTCCTTCCTCAAGCTGCATTGCCCCTTTGCTCCTTATGAAAACAAATAAAAAGTCTTGCGTGAATCAGAAAAGGCCATTCTTTCCCTAGAGACCTTTGAGTACTTCAGTCTTAGCCAAACTGAACCAGTGGTCAGATAACAAATAATATTTAAAAGAGCAAGTAATCATACAATTTTTAACGTCTTCAAACCTTTTCTGTCTGTCTTGCATGGAGAAGGGGGGAAGATTTGTGCAAGTGCTCTGCATAGTGCTAGGACACTTATGCAAAAGGAGAAAGTCTCTTTCACAGCCCTGGAAGTCATGTTGCAGCACAGCTTTAATGTAACTCCAAGATACCATCTCCCAAGAAGAGCTTCTTCTTTTCTGACTGTTCATGTGAGCATTTTGAAGCCTGCGATTTACAGCTCACTCGACTCTGCCTCACAGACAGTTTTAGCTGACCAGTTTCTGGAGGATATTTAAGCAAGCCCTGCTGGCATGTGGGCGATTTCTGTTTTGGGATGGTTCACACTCAAATTCCCCTCTCTGTGCATGGAATGAGCCTTTGCTGAGTGTTCTCTCAGGGGAAAAAAACAAACAAATCCATACTGCTCTGCAGCCATTCATCAGCACTTATAGGTTCCCTGAGCTGGTGCACTCGGGCTGCAAAGTGTGGGGGGCAGATCTCTTTCTGCAGAACTGCACCTCTCTCAGCCTGCTGAAATCACTCTGGGTATGTCTAAAGGGAGGATTGGGACTGTTCAGATTGCATGTAATTGCAGTAGATTGCTGAGCTGCATGTGAAATTTAAGAAGTGGAGTTTAGTCTTCATTTATTTTCAGCAGTGCAAAGTCAGAGTAATTCCACAGACTTTGTTGGACTTGAGGAGGATTTGTTCTGATGTTACACAGGAAGAAGATCTGTCCCTGGGAGACAAAGGTGATGGATGCAATCCCATTTCCTACTAAGTCTTCAATTAAGCAAACTTTAGAATAATGCATCTACTCAAAACCAATCTTAAGGAAGAGAAGCAGCTTTATTATTAGGATATAGGACAATTAACCGGCATAATTGATAAAAGTACTTTCAGTGACCCCTCACATAATAACCCATTCTTTGCATTCCCTCTAATGATCTTTAAAAGGTTTTATTGACTCGTAGGATATTACAGCTGACATTATCTGTCGGGTGTCCTCAGTGCAGAATATATTGTCAATATGGTTTGATTACAAAAGGAGAAAAATGAATGGGACTAATGTAAAAAAATGAACTCACTATGCCAGCTTTTCAGCCTGGCAAAAAGCTACTAAACAAAATAAAAAATAAATTAAAAAAAAAGACACTAAATGCATGGAATGAAGGCAGCTTTTAACAAAATTAAAACACGTCTGGAGGATGGTCATGCCCATGGCCATGGCTGGCAGTGGACTGTGCACTGGCAGTGCCCTTTGTGGATGAGGTGGGCACACTCCTGCTCCTCAAAAGCCTGTCCTGCTGCAGAGCAGTGCAGGCAGCTAAGGCACAGTCATGGAGCCCAGTTCATGGTGCACCATGCTCTACTAAGCAATGCAGAAGCAGCCTGGGATTGGAAATAGGTATACTCCACCCAGAAAAATGGGATTATTTCTAACTCTACTGCATTAGGCATGATCTGCCCCCACAAAACTGAGACATGCATGTTCTCACAGGTGCTGGCATGAGGGCAACAAACTTATCTGCCACTCTGTAATACAAAAACACCAGTGGAAGCTCAAATTTAGATCTCTCTCTTACTTCTTTAAAATTCTGTAGACCTTCTGGAACAGATTGAACAACTCAATGCTTGCTACCTTCAAAGTGCTTAAGAAACATTAACTAGGAAAACTGGAGAAACATTAGAAGGTGTTTTTACAAAAAGATACCCATATTGGAAGGGAAAGTGGAGGAGGAAAAAGGAACAGAAATCCCCTACCATGTTTGCAAAATGAATGGCTGTTGGTGCCTGTGCTCTGGGTCAGGGTGGGCGTCAGTACTAGAAAAATGTGGGGTTGGAATAATAAGGGATGGAGAGAGCAGATGAGCAAAGGCTGCTCTTCACTGCTCTCTTGCTCTCTCTCAAGGACAGTATGTCTCTCACCAGTCAAATTACGGTAGATACTGCCATTTTAGGCAATGGGCTTTTTCATCCCCCAAATTATGGTACTTTGTATCCAGATTTTTTGCTGAATGCAGATAAGTACCTTGCCATTTAATCACTGTCAAGCACAGGCAACAACTTGAACGATAGACTTGATCCATACAGAAGAATGAGGCTACTGCTATTTCACAGAATCGTTTAAATAGAATTTCACAAAATTATTTAAATAGTATGATTAATTTCTGTGCAGATGAACAAAAATTCTCTGCAGATTTTCTGTTACAGAAATGTCTTTGAAAGAAGAGTGTCTGCAACACAAATAAATGCAAGGAGCTGAGAAGAAAATTAAAACTCATAAAATTAACTGACCTTTGCAGCTATCTATATCACTTTGCATTTGAGGCAATCTGTCTCTGCCTTCAACCAGACTGAGAACACTGATTTTGAGGCAGCTGCTTTTGTCTTTCTCCACTCACAATGAAGAGTCTGCACAGCCAGCCCCTGCTCTCTGCAGGATAAATGCAGACCCAATAACCATGGACTTCACAGGATTGTCCCAGCCTTCCCATGCTCCAGGTGTGCAATGGGGCAAGTCCATGAAGAAGCAGAGAAACCACCAAGTCCTGCACACCTTGATTTCTATGCCAAGATTTGGTTTTGTGCAGCTTTAGACAATTGTAACTGGGGACAATTTCTGAGGAAGATTTTGAGTTTAGCCTGTCTCCACACTGACTTCTCAGGGCTCAGAGAAAGTGAAGGGAAGAAACTACAGTTACAGCTGCTTGAGAGTATTAACATTTCTCATAAGGTTTCCTGCCACTGCCTCAAAAAGTACACATCAAAGGCAGCACTATTTCTCCATGTGGGTCCTCTTTTCATGGCCTCTTTCAAAGGCCGGAATGAAGAGTGATTGTATTTTCCCTCTCCTACCTCGCACACAGCTGGGATCAGGCTCTTTACATGCACCTCTTTACACACATCATAGCCCTCTGTTAGTGCTTCACTCCTGGCATTAACTTGGGGAATGGAGGCTGTGGTGTTCATCCCCACGAAAGCTGACATGGCTAATTAGCCAACTGCTCTCCGAGACAGACAAACCATCATTCTCCAGCCCAGCCATACCAGAGGGGCTGGCCATGTGCCTGCTGATGGAGGGGATGCTGAAGTGAGCAAGGCAAGGGTGTGGTGGAGCAGGACCACCCCAGCACATGCTATCTTCTCCCATCCCCAGCTCTGCCCACGCTGACCGACTGCGTGTCTCGCCTTCACGGCAAGGCTCTCCAAGCAGGGAGATGTACGCTGCTTAGCAACCCCGCAGCACAATAAATATTGAGCAGTAAGGACGGGTTGAAGAGAAGGAAGGACAGAGGTAGCAGAAATCAGACCATGCAGCCCCTCAAGCAGTGGCAGCACAGGTCCAAGGGGCTCAGGTGTGGCTGTGCTTGATGTGCACCCCATGAGCGTCACAGATATGCAGAGGGGGACCCTGCCTGCACCTTTTCCCTCTAGACAATGTGGCTGCAGGGCAGCAAACAGTACAACAAGGTGAGAGGGTATGAAATGTGATCTCCCTTCAGTTGGGACCCTCAAAACCAGCTCAAGTTGACCAGCACTGCAGAGCCCTCCTTTATTAACACCTGCTCTCCAGAAGGGCATGGTAAAGCTTGAGACCTCATTTGCACACCAAGTGGTGACTAACTAGGCAAGGGTGTGAAATGAATGTGCATAAATTACAGTGGGAAATAACATTGCTGTGGTCAGATGCCTCGTTACCACTGGCTGGGATCCCCTGCACAGCAGGCAGTGCTTCTGAGTGCAGCTCCTGACATCGAGCTCTGCCTGTCCTCAGGGTCTCTGCACACAGGAGCCAGGCATCAAAATCAAAGCCATCAGAAGCCATGAATTAGAGGAGATAAAGCTGGCACCAAGGCAAGGCTTCTGGCCAGAAGGATGCCAAAAGGTCAAGCAGGAAGGGGGTGTCTTCCACCTGGGCAAATGCAGGAAATAAAACTCTATAGAAAACATGGAAGAGCAGAGCCTGGAAGGGGGCAGAAAGGCATGTACACAGGCCTGAGAGGGGTGTGAATGGTTTAGTCATCTCCAAATGGATGGATGAGTGTAATGGGTGGGGGATCAACTGGTGCTCAGCTGCTCCATGGTCAGGTCTGGCTTCTTGTCAGTCCAAGGCAGAGCAGAATGACTCTGGCAGAGCCTGCCTGGGACAGCGTGCAGCACGCATAGGAACTGCTGGGCACTTCCATACTTTTCTTTCTTGTTCTAACTTTTGGGTTTTAGAACTCCTGCAAATTCACCATGTGCTCACCAGGAGCTGCAGTTTTTCAGCCACTGGAGAAATCAGGTTTTACTGCTTTGACTCAAAATGCACTGCAAATCCCTTGCAGAAAGCACAAAGGGACAATAAGGCCACAAAGAAGGTTTCTATGGGATTCTTTTTGTGTAGAGGGAATTACTGGGTGATAAGGAGCTGGAGAACAGATCTACATCCCCACCTTATGACCATGTGTACAATTTCCTCTAAGTCATAAAAATCCAGGGACCCCAAGCTGCTGCTGCTGCTGCTGGGTTCTTGCAGGTTGTAAAAACACAGTCCTAAGCTCAGATACTCCAGATAATAAAGACAAAAAGTTTTTTCAAATGTCTCTGCACACTGTGCTGGGTATGCCTCAACCACAGCTGCGGCTCTTCACCAACAGGGTCAGCCACAAACACCCTCACATCAGCTTGCAGAAACTGTAACTGGCTTAAAAATTAAGTGAATGCCTAAGAAAATTTTATTTCTTTGTCTTTATGAAAAAATGTAATAAAAACATCATGGTGGACCTGCCACCTTTCCCATATGTTTCAAAGTTCTGGTACAAACTTGTATCTTCTATTTGTGCCAGGGTAAATCAGGAATGCTGCAACCAATATAATTAGAGCAGCATGAGCATTATATTCTTTCACAAGTGTGTAAAATTCACCCATGGCTATCAAAGTTGCACTGAGGCAGTAACTCTCAACAATACTTGGCTGTAAGGGTAGACTTCTGCCCATTCGATGTGGTACCCTCATCTGCTGTAAAAAACAGAAAAAATGGCAAGCTTATTTCTGGTCACACTGAAAAATTAATTTGTCACAGGACAGACCATAATGCTCTATAGATCTCTGTTGGCATCTTTGTCAATATATCACAAATTAGGATGCTTTAAGTGCAAAGTGATCCATAAGAGAGTATTATGTGAAACATTTGGATCACTTGTTTTATGCTAAAACTAAAGCCTCCTGAAGGATTTCAGTGTTCCTGGCTATGAGAAATAGTGGGGGCATTTTATCCATTTATGACCACAAACTTTCTCCCTAGCAGAATCTGTGAGTTTGTATAACTTAGAAGAGACACAGAAATCCTGCTCTACAACAGTTACAAAAACACAGAGAACTCATAAAAATCCCAGATTGACGGCACTGGAGAGCAGATCCTTCTGCTTTTCTGACCAACACATTCTGCACAGGCAACAGCAAAACAAACTGTTCTGCACAGCAGTGCCCATGTGGCTTGGCTCAGCCATCTCTCCAAGTAAAAGGCTCTTTTATCCACTTCACTCATCAGTCTTTGAACTGTCAAAGGAGCCTAACAAGTAGTTGCAATACTTTTGCTATTCTACGTAAAAAATGACGCCAACCCTTCTTCATCTTGATGCACTGAAAAAACATCGGGCAACACCAGCTGTTAGTTCCCTGGCCAAAATCCCCAGTGATGCCACTGAATCAGCAGAATAAATACAGCAGAGCTCTGGCATCTCCAGTGGGCTTGGGTCAAGCTGTAACACTGTTCAACAGCTCATCTCATAAACACTACCCTGGAAATCATTGCACAACCAACATCCAGACGTCAATACTGTTTGGGAAAGAAACCTGATTTTCCTTGTACTAGCACTCAGTTCTCTTCAAGCAGGGCTACATTTAGTTTAGTAAATAGTGATAAATTTGAAAGAGCACAAGAAAACCAACAAAAACTCCATCTGTGGAGATATTTACAGAACCCAGCAGGACACAGACATAAGCAACCTGCTCTAGCTGACTCTTAGAGCAGAAGTTTGGATTAGATGCTTTCAAGCTGTCCCTGACAACCTGTGATTCTACAAACTCCTTTCTTGATGATTAAAAAATGGGACTTCCTGCAGAAAGATTGGTTGCTCAGGGTATTTAAATTGTCATTAGCAGATCATCTGCAGCCTCATTCCAAGGTTGGGAGTCAATTCACCACTGGGAGATGATTAGGCATAGAGGCAAAGAAACACATGGGGATGCTGGGCTTTGGTTAGAGGTGACAGAAGACCTGGACAGTGGTGTTCAGTAGGAAATACTAATCCTGTTGCTGATAAACATCAACATTCAGACAGTGGAATTAGGCCATAATGCAAAGGTCTTTTCCTTACTTTTCCAAAATGTTAAAGTTTGCCTTTCAGCTGCCCCCAGTAACCTTTCCAAGGTCTTTCAATGAAGACTCTATTCCCTTTTGAATGGCATTTCTTAGGGATTGATCCCTTTTGCAGAGCTGAACTGGTCTGGCATCAATGAACAGCATCAAAGACACATAGATCTGTCCCCACAAACCTTCTTCTTCCCCTTGGGTGTCTCAAACAGTACTTCTAAAGCTATCTTTCCTACCAACTATCTCACTGTATCTTCTGAGTAATTACTGTCTTTCCCTGCACCTGCTGAGACTTAAGGCACCATTTCAGTACAAACTCCTCTAATGTGTCAGGGAGAATAGGAGAGATTAACAATTTCAATTCTTCTTGACCTGTCTGTCATCAGTCATGTTGCGAATTGCTCTTCAAAGCAAATAAGTACGTTTAGGATTCTGTCTTCTCTGCTCATGCTAAACAGCACTGTTTTGCTGCAATTAATATTGATTTTGGTCTAGATCATGCTTAGCCTCAGCGGCTCATAGGAGATGACCACATAGAGGACTGCACAGTTCTTGGTCTTTGGGGGAGTGAGTGGTACAAAATGGGCTGGGGAAAAAGTGCAGGGCCATGGCTGGTTTAGAGGGAGATAAATCCCTGCACCATGGGACACCCTTACCACAGCCCCAACTCCCAGTTCTTTGCCTCCTTAACAAAGTCTCAGTGTCTTCCCCTTGCAAGTATCTTGTTAAACAAAGCCAAATTTCAGAACCTTGCTCCTGTTTCTGAAACAACACTTTGCAGTATACTGGGACCATAAATCATACATGAATGCTAAGCACCCTAAAAATACCTTAGCAATGAATTTTAAGACAGTTTAAATATGACCTGTCATTTTATTTCAGTACAATATTTTCTTCCATTTAATTATTATTTGAAGGTGAACTCAGCACATATTTAAGGAAGTGCCTATGTAGGCATTTACGGTACCTTTCTCTCCGGCTATGAGACACATATAAAACAGTGGCTTCTCAAAATTAGAACAGTGAATAAAAGGTGTATCATGTAAAACTTGGCTATCATCAGCCTGCTTTCCCTGCTGACTTAGCAGGAGGACTCTTTGGCAGCAAACCCTGAAGTACCTCTGAAAACAGATGTATCCATCCCACCTGAAATCCAGCAGAAGCAAGGAGCCACATCACTAGGCACAACAACCTGCTCATGGGTCATCTCAGACTGTAGGGATGTTCCAGAGATACTCAGTACACATTTTTCGCATTTTGGAAAACCGTCTGAAACACTCCCTGCCAGGTTGAGTAGCTGGCAGATCACTTCTCACAAAGACCAGGATGCTCAGCTTTGCTTTTCCCTTCGAGGTTTGACAGATGGCTCCGTTATCTTAATTTCATACAGGAAGCCACGGATTTATTTTTCCTTTTTATGTAAATGTCTTACTCCCCTCACAGACATTGACACACCAGTGAGCTGCAGAAATAGGATTACACACTGCATGTCCCGCTCTCCCCCATCTCAGTTGTTTATTTACCAAACAACTCTCGTTAATCCTCTTTACTGTGTTTACTTCCCACTTCCCTCCAGTCTTACTGTCTTACTATTATTCAGGTACTTGCAGATGTTAAAAAAAGCTTAGGAGACAGTCACCTCCAGAGCTGATTAAAATGAATTGAATTCCACTGGTTGTTTTTGAATCTGCACTGATTTACTCCAGATGAAGGTTTGTTAGAGCTGCTGGCATTCACAGTGCACTTGCCCAAACCCACAAATCACATAATACTGAAATGATCCAGCTTTCTCCACCCTGTGTTAGTTTATGAACTGTCTTTGGACTTCCTGCTTTTTTTTTTTTTTTTTGATTACAGTCTTTTGGGGAAAGAGGGAGAATGGCAGGTTTTTACAAAGACATGGTAGAGAATTACTTGGAAGTGTTCTCGATTTTGAAGCAGTTATTCACCTCCTCTTTCTATGTGTTACAAAAATCACTGGTTGTGAGATCACTTTTTTTATCCATGAAATGTATGGAAAAGTCCCATGCTTACACTGAGGCTGAGCCCCAGCCAGTGATTAAGCCTGTCCTAGAAATCTACAAATGTCACAGATGGTGCTGACAATTGTTAATTTTTTTTTTAATGTGCTATGGGAAAATATTCTTAAGAGAAAAATTAACTTCTTTTTTAAAAAGTGGAATTACCCCTCTAACACAAGACCATAGAAAATAGCTATTTCTCCACTGCCAAACTGAGGGTGCTATCATCACATACAGCACAACATAATATCAGGCGTGGTCTCCTCAGGTGCTTGATCAATGCAGCAGCACACATCTGTACCTGCTGTGCCAGTCATGCAGCATCCAATGCTGCAGCCACCAGCAACACACACAGGAAATTTAGAACTTGTTTGAAGCACCTTTGAAGTATCACTCCATATGTATCTTTCCAAGGGTTTAACCCATCTGAGTAATAAAGTTGATGGACATAATTTGGTAAAAGCTTCCTCACGGACCAGAGAAGTCAAATCCATTCCCTGGAATGGTCTTACGACCATTTCATATTGGGAGAACCTAAGCATTTCCCGGGTAGATGCAGGGATGGAGGTAGCAGCACACTTGCTCGGTTCAGGTAGTTATTATATACAAAGAAGCACCAATTCACTAGGCTGTATTTTATTACAAATCACCTTAGTGCTTAAAATTGGTGATATGCTGAAGTTGTAGCTTTTACAAGGGAAAACAAACTACCCCAAGAGACACAGTTTATATATAGATGGAATAAAAATACAGTTGAGTTATGATACCTTGAGGATAGTCACGACCTCTCTTCCTGCTATGGAAAAACAGACAGAAGAGAGTTTGACTGGGTCTGGCCCTTTGAAACCAGTAAATGAGATTTCAACTTAAGCACAATAGGATTTTTCTTTTTCTTTTTACTTCAAATTTGATTCTTATGAAAGCGAGGGATTAATACAACAGATCCAGACTCAATGCAAATAAATCCCTGTCTGCACTTTCCTACAAAGCATTTAACCCTTGGTACACCCTACAACCAGATGACTGCTGTTACTTCACACTTCAGCATCTCTTGCGTGGAGGTAGGAGACATATTTGTCAGAGATGCTGAAGTGACAGAAATCCCAGTTCCTGGAAACGTGCAGGAAGGAGGGCCCAGGAGGAAGAGTGCAGAGGAGAGCTAGTGGGATAAGGGTGTGAGAAAGAACAGGGCAGAGCATGGTTATGGAGCCCGAAGCTGGGAACATACTGGAGGAACTCTTGGCTTCAGCATCACCCAGATTAATCCCCTTCCTTTTTCTCTAGTCACTTCTGCCTTCCAGCAATAAACAGAGTGAAGGATTTCTCACACTAGCTAAAGCCAATTCAGCTCAACAATATGTGATAATACTGTGTTGAAGGGAGAGATGCTTTTCTTGTGAAGTGTCTGATCTTATTTCCCAGCATTTATTGATAGATATCTTTTACAGTGGATCAAGAAACCTGAACTACTGGGGAATGCTGCCAGGCCCTTTAGGGCATTCTTTTAGCAGAGCTGTTTTAGGAAGGACTCATTGATGAAAAGAAATTTTCTAGTTACCCTGTAAAATTATAATTAATAAGATTTTCTTTCATAGCTGTCCATCCCACATCTGAGCAGTTTCAGCTTAGCATTTGTCAGCAGTGTGAATGTCAAAAATAAGAAGATCTAAGCCTAATGCCTGTTCAAGCAGCTGACTTGTAGGTTGATGTTCATGCTGTTGACAAATAATGAGTGTCTTCATCAAGTATCAGAATTATTCTTAATTGACACAAAGCAGGAGACTGTATGTGAATTCCCCAAACCTTTGCAAGGTGGCTCTAATTTTGTCTCTTCAAATTTAATTTCTGTTCCTCCCATCTATTCCTCCCATCACAGCAGATTTGAAAAGCAATTCCTTGTGAGGCACAAGCTGCCCTGGAGAATTACTGCTCCTGTACATATATTTTGCAGCCTTGACATAAATCATTCACAATTTGGCAGTAGGCAGACAAATACAAATGAGCAGCAATGGTAGATCAGCAACTCCAAGTGAGAGATTTTGCACTGTGCTACCAGTTCAATTGGACTCCAAACTCAGACCTCCAGAGATAATTTTTTAGAAGTGCAGTTGCTAGAGTGAAAGCTTTCCAGCTCCCCCAAAAGAATAAACGTTCACTTTGGCTAAACTAGAATAGCAAAGATACTTATGTAAATTTAATAAGAAATAAAATAGAGACTTCTTCTTCTTGCTGAAATTCTCCCTTTTTGATGCTCTTTCAAATCCTGCATAAATTTTTCAACAACCACAAAACATGTCCAATGCTCCACCACTGTGATATCCCCACTGAGGCTCAACAAAAATCTTGCAATCACTTTGCATGCAGATAACATTTTTCATGAAAAGCATTTTCATTTATTTTCCCTTTTCCCTCCCTCCAAAATATTATCACTCAGAAATCATGAAGCTGAAAAAATTGTCATTTAATGCAAGCTGAGATTCAGATGTCACTACAATGTCTCATGAGAGCTATGGATGCGAATATTGCATTTTTTACTGCAGGCTTGGTCACCTGGATATACTAACACTCCCACCCTAGACCCTCACAGTATAAAACAGTGACACCACAAACACACAACTGTGAGGTGTCAGAGCCATACTAAAAACAGTAGAGGAGAAATGAACCTTCATCCCTCCCACCTACAATTCCCACAAGTTATTTTCTCTTCTAAATCAACCCTTTGGACTTGCATTTGGAACCTTCATATGGAAATGTTAAAGTTTTGACCTTTTCCACCAGAAATATGAAATGTTGTTTAAGTGAAGAAATTATTTTCATTCGTATTTTTCTGTGTAACTGAAGTCAATACTTCCTAACTACTCAAGGCCTAGGCTAGTGCAGCTATTGCAAAGACTGACGTGGCTACTACACACTGTTGTACATAGGCTTCACAGAGGCTTTTATATTAAAAGAGAAAGGTTTTGAATTTTGTTCTGTAAGTTGTAATTTTGAAGCAAGAATAAATCACAAGTATGGTCTCCAAAGGAAAAACTACGCATATTACCCTAGACTTTGAGTTAGAAGATTTTGCATTAATTTGAAATGCTAAAATTAGTAATGGGCCTGGATCAAGAATCTCACATCCCACATGTAAATTTTGAACACTACCAGAAGTGCACAGGACAGTGTTTCCTACCACTACACTTGGCCAAGCCAAAGCTCTCCACATTCACCAGCAACCTTCAGCAATTTAACTTTGGGCAAGTTCTTATTAATCTAAACACTGTAGCTCTATCCCATTTCTGTTCTGACAATTGTTAATGCCCATGATTGCATTGAATTCCACCCTTTACACATGCAGGATACGGTACATAAAGGGACTTTCCAATGAAAATGCACATTGGCTACCGGATGTATTTTGCCTTTTGGACACATTTAATGTAAAAAAGATGTCATGAGACAAGTCAGGTCAGCCTCTGTGGGGCTGCATTTCCCTAAGCACAGTAAAAGCATCTGGAGTCTTACCTTTTTATGGCTTTGTAGCAAATGATGACAACTACAAAGAGGAACACTAATGTGGCGCAGCATACTGCAATGATAATAACCAGGCCTGGCCACCAGGTCTCTTCAGTGGGACAAAAGGTAGACTTGGGAGCTGTAAAAAGAGAGTGGAAAAATACATGAGTTCTCCCAAATCAAGAGGGTATAATCAGATATGCTTCAGTCACTCACGCAGCAGCACTATACCAGGACCACAGATACATGCAAAGATGTTATTTCATATTTAGGACCTGTTTCTTTCTTTTCCCCAAGCAATCAATTCCTCTTATTGGTACTAGGTATTTCTTGTCCTGGTCCCCAGATGACCAAGTTCTCTGTGTCAGTGCTGTCCACAACCTGGTACTCAGCACAAAGGAGAAAGGCTCAGCTCTGCTACTCAGGGGAAACATCTTCTTCCCCTGCATTTGCCATCTCCAGCTGCATCAGATTTACTTTTAGAGAGAGATATGCTGGTAAGAGCACATTTTCAAGCCCTGTTAGGGGAGGTTTGTTGGGAGCTGAAGCAGTGCCTACCAATCTGTATTGTAGCTAATATTACTGTAACCTTGGAGTGAGGAAGGGGGATTTGTTTTAAAAGAAAGGGAATTCTGTTATATTTATTAAATGCTTTCAGCATATTATAGTTGACAAGCTTCTTTTCCATTTCACTATCTTTGATTTCTAAGTCAAATAGTCAAGAAATGTTAACAATAAGAAATGTTAATTCATGGAAATATAAGATATCATGATTACATTTTTCTTATTACATTTGGGGATAGAATTGTGTATTTAAGTATCACTCAAAACAAGAAATATTTTGTATATGGTGACATTTAGTAATAATATTTTCCTTTAGGGCTATGTTCCTTTTCCCATGCTTTGAGGGGACACATTTCCTGAAGGATGGTGAGTAACAACCAATGCCATGAGCGGTAGCAGTGTATTGCAGAGGGGAGGGAGAGCCTTAATGCAGCCTGTGCAGCCGTGTAAATTCCATGAGAATTTTGGTCACCTTAAGTGACATTTAATAATGAATCAGTTGATGGGACTGTCTAAATCTACATTCTCAGCTAAGTAGGTGAGAGAATGAAATATAGCAAAAGGCTATTTTTCTAGTCTAATTGTTTAGTTTGATAGTCTGAACTTCCGGTTATACACATCACAAATAGCTGCACAAGTTAAAATATGTCATCAGTCCAGTATCATTTATTGTGATCGGACATCTCCTCTGAGTCCTGTGTTTGATTAGGAGAAGACATACACATACCTTTGGATTAACACTCAATAGATTAAATAATGAATTACACAATTACTGAGAAAATTTCTTTTTTCCAGTCGCACAATGTATAAAGGAATTGGCAACATTCACCCCAAGGAATCTGCAGGATCACCTTAGGAAAAGACTAGGTAAAGAACAATAAGAATCAATAAAAATAATAAACCCAACAGCTTGACACTAGTGGTTCCCAGCTCCTCCTTTTGCTATGTTCACTCCTAGACTGCCCCAGCAACTGAATTTCTACTTTATTACTACATCAATTGCAGAAGAAATTTTTTAGTGGGTGATGGAAATATTTATTGTGCTTTGATAAATCTAATGATTTTAATATTCTCTGAAAGTTTTCAATGTTGTAATATTCCAGAACAGAATGCATTTCAAATATGACAAAATGTTTGCACAAGGAGCGGGCAGTGTCAAGGTCAACTCTACCCTCCTGGTGCCATTCTGAAAAACACAAAAGTTTGCAGTGAAGTCAAAGGAAAAGCATCGATCAGCAGGTGCCCTGTAAAATTTGATGAGATCACAGAAGATGGGAGAAGTGGGGCTGTCCTTCTCTAGCCCTTGTTCTTCTTCAAAGGCAGGATCAACCAAACCAGTCATAAAGTAAAATGTTGGTGAGACTGGGCTGCTCCTCAGCACAATAAATGAGACTGACAAATGGCAGAGACAGGGTATACATCCAAGCTTGTCACATGTTTGTACACCATGTACTCCTCCATGGTTTATCACAGTATTTTTACATGGAGAATAAACAGATATATATGGGATTGAATAGTAAACATTACTCTTGACAGGTTATATGTGGTCATTAATGACAGGAAAATAAGAATTGCTAATGCGGAGGTGACTCCTAATCCACCTGGCTCAGTTCTTTTCCCCACTGTTCCAGACTGGGCACTCAGAAAGAATCACAAGAAATCACACTGGAAGCAACCAAAGCCTCTTTCTCAGTGGCTTGTGGTTTCATGCAGCTTTAAAAATTATTTTCTATTTCTACTCCTTATAAATGCAGTGCTAGGTAATCTTGTTTTCCTTTGAAATGTCCACTCCTTTTTTAATAAGCTCCTAGTTACATGTGCTTTTCTGCTTTTCTCAGTATGTGTTCACATAGTCCTCATAGCCTGGCATTTCTACATCCTTAATGCATTTCTCCTCACAATTATCTTCCGAGGAAGAGCAGAACTGCAGTTAATCCCCTTATGATGATGGGAAGGCTGAGCCTGGCCTGCATGGATGACTCTTCTGTGTGCAGCTAGAAATACCAGCTGAGAGGGGAACTTCCCAAAGAGCCAGCAATATGCCTGGGAAGCACCATGTCTTCAGAGAGGAGCTTTTCAGTGAGTCCCACACTGAGCTCCTGATGCTAGGGATGTGTTGATATCCCAGTTCCCTTGGGCTGGGGCTTACAGCTTTTCCCTGGGGCACCCTGGGGCAGGGGAGGCTCTCCATCCTGCGATTGATTCCCAGATCCCAGCTTATCACCCACACCTGGGGTCACACCTGGGAAGAGCCTGCACGTGTCATTGAGCCCTCAGTGATGGGAAGCCATCCTGGGTGAGGGCACCTGCAGCACCCTCTTGCAACTGTGAACTTTGCATGGAATAACAATGCATTCCTCAGGCACTGCCTGAAGGAGCAAAGCCCTGGGTCCCAAGCCCTCCTCTAAGGAGATACCGAAATCATTACAAAACACTCTGAGCAGATGTCCCACACTACCTGCAACAATGTCAATGTCCAGTTGTTTCACCACCTTACAAACCGTTTGATGAAGTGCAGGAAAACAATTCTCCTGCTTGCCTCCTTCTTGGTGCCACCTCTTTCAAACACATTATAAACTCCCAAAAGCTGTATAGTTTCAGAACCAAATTGTGCCCTTTCCCTTGAGCAAAGAAAGAACACTCCACATGCTGCTGTCACTCACAGAGGTGTACCTGGGGAGCAGAGGACATCCCTGGGTGCCCGAAGCCCCTTTGTCATCACCACTGGGCTACTGAGAGCTGAGGGCTGGCCAGCCTGACCACAGCAGGTGCTCCCTTGGCACTCACCACCATCTCATGTGAGCAGCTTCAGCTGCTCAGAGCACAATTGCCTCCTGGTTTGACTCATTCCTGGCTGTTCTTCACTGCTCTCAAAATCGGCTAAATGGAGAAAATTATTTTCACAGAACAAAACAACTCAAGGAAAATTTGCTTTTTCTGCTAAACCTTAAAGTGTTGTTCTGGACATTGAACACACCTCTGAGTGGGAAGTGGTAGGAAAATGATGACATTGTAAAGAAGATAAGCAGGTTGAGCTAAGTAATCACAGCCTGACATCCTGACAGAAATCCTGCAAAAATAATGGAGATCTCATTCAATTAATAAAATATTAAAACAAATAACCGATTATAAACAGCATAGATATAGCAAGACACATCTTGTCAAACTAACTAGATATTTTCTAAGGAGATTACAAGTTTGATATATAGATGTATTAGAGCTGGTGTGATAACTTTAGACTTTGATATGACATCCAACTTAATTCCATGTGATGCTGGGGTTATGAAACTATAAAGCTACACACAGAGTACGTGTGGAACACATAAATTGAGTTAAAAGCCAGGGAACCGCTATGTCTCAAAATCTAACTATAAATGCAAAGTCACTGCTGGAAGAATGTGGTTTTTAACAGTGACCTCCCTCTTCCCCCCCAAAATAGGGTGATGGATACTGATACAGTTTGCAAATAACTCAGGAATGTACTCAATTACAAGTGGAGACAAACATATTTAGATCCTACCCCAGAAGTAGGGTAATTATTATCATTAGGGAAAATTAATCATTACCATAATCTATCAGTTCTGGTTAAGTACTTCAATGAAAAACTTAGTTTAAGGTAGACTTTGTATTTTTACTTTAAGAGGTCTAAATTCAGCTAAAGATATTGGATTCAGAATAAGAATTGAGTAAGTAAAGAAAACGTTTTGTCTCTGAAAAGTCCACATGAGTACAAGGCCTTTTATCTCCTGGCCTTAAAATTTATGAAGTACAAATGTTGGTTAGGTTTACTTTTAGAGGGCCATCACCTTCTCCTATTCCCAACAGCACCAGGCCTAAATAAATAAAATGAGCAAATAAATCCATTTCATGCCTCCAGTGGGTAGATGGATCCAACTTACTGAAAACAAATTAATGAAAAAGTGCTTTCAGAACAAACTGTTTCAGCACCACAAAAATCTTACACCTGCTTTTTTTGACTAAGTTTGTGTTGAAGGCTCAGCATAAAGACAGCTCCAATTCTAATGTTAGAAGGTATCTCTACACAGCTGGCTCTAGCCAGAAATGCACATACCAGAAAAGATTAGCTCAGCTATTGAGGGTTTCCCTCAATGTCTAAGCACAAAAATAGAGGTTCTATCACTGGAAAGAATGTTTCGATAAAATTCCCAAGAAGTTCTCTGTTTTCTTTTTATCAGATCTCAGTGGGTCATTCTCAAAATTATTCTGAGCTTCCAACAAAAAACTGTGATGAAGCTGTTTTAATCTTCTGGGCTAAGTATTAAATAGTTTTGTGTATGTTATAAAAGCGACACATGCGTTGCCTGAGACAGAATCTAGAAACAGGACTTGGAATCCTTGGATACACAATCAGGTTATCTTTAGTGGTCATTACTGTAGTTTATAAAGCTCATAATTTCAAAACCTAGTGGTCCCACCATTTATTTTGATTAGGGTTGTTACTTTCCATTACCATTATGGGTTTTAGGCTAATTGCTCTTTGCATGGGAATGCTGGACTTTAACAATAACACAACCAAAGCTGTCAGGAGACAGAAAGTGCCCTCTGAGGGGACCGTGCTGAGCTGGTGCCCCTGTGCAGCTCTCGGCAGTGATGCTGAGGCAGGGAGCCTGCACCAGGGCACCTCTTCCCACTGCTGATCCCACAGCAGCCAGCCCTGCAAAACAAAGCAAAACAAAACAGAATAAAGCAAAACAAAGCAAAAAAACAAAAAAACAAAAAAACCCAAGAAAAAATAGAACAAAACAAAACCAAACACAGGGCTGAGCTGGAAAATAGCTAAGGGAAGCAGTGACCCGTGCTCCCACATGTAATTCCAGGGGAGGTGTCTCCAGTGGAGGTCTGTCAATTCGCTCACAGGCTGAGTCCCAAGCAGTTGCTGAGTGACCACTGATGTGATGTGGAAGGGTGACAGTGACCCCCATCACCTCTCTACAACAGTAACTTCATGCCTAAAAAGGAAGAGCGCTTTCAAGATAAATAAAAACTGATTAATGTTTTTCCTTCTGCTTTTGTTCCTGTTCTTGCAGAAAGGTCAAGAGTGCTGTCGTAATCATCCTTATGAGACATCTGCCTGTTTTTAATATTGTATACTCACAACAGGCTAAACCCTGCCATCTCTATGCCTGCAGCATTTTTCTTGCTATTGTAGGGCTGCCTGAATCAACCATGCACTTTTAATTAGCATCCTAGGAAGCAGGATTGGATTTTATTTTGAAGGCAGGCTCATATTCCAAGAGGCTCAAGTGTTTTATCAGGCTTGGTTGGAAACTAAAAGGAATTGAAGATGCAGACAGTGTGTTTTCAGCAACCCATACGTGTGTCACATATTCTAGAGACCTGTTAATCTGGTGGCTAAGACAGGTTTGGGGTCTTAGTCTCATCTTCACCCTTATTTATTATTTTGATATTCACATTAGTTGCATGTTGACATCTCCATTTGCAAGACAGAGAGAAGATACTAGTTCCTACAGCCCTTATCACACTGGGATGCAGGGACGAGCCCAGAAAACATGGAGAAGTTTAAATGTGATTTCAAACGTCAAGGTACACAAAAAAGACTCTCAGGACACTCCAGTACCCACTCCAAACTCCCAGTAAAATTTTGGCTCTCTTCACATCAAGATGCCTCATCCAAGCTCCTGTGGAATGGAGGACTTCAATAAATCCCCTGATAAATACGAAATAATTTGGGTTCTGTGAGGAGAAACCCTACAGAGGAACAGTTACACAAACATCAAGGCTTGGACATTTACTCTGTAAGCATTGTGCTGTGTAAAACATGAGAAACAAGGAGACCCTCCATCACATGCTCATATCTTTTTTGAGAAACCTGATTTCAGTCCTGAGCCTGAGGCCTCTTGTCTACTTTTGCATAAAGCCCTTCACACCCCCAGCAGTGTAGTTTTACCCTAAAGTGAGTGCTGATTAACTTAATGCTGATTAACTTCATTGTATGCCAGAATGAAGCCTCAAGCAGCTAATAGAAAAGGTCCAAGGGCTCAAGTGATGTAAACCAGCAGAAGTCCACCCAGCTGTGAGACTGGCGTCAGCTGAGGACCTTGTCCCCGCATCTGCATGATGGTGCTCAGAAGAGAAATGTAGCCAAAGGTCAGGATCTCAGCCTCCAGAGCCCTGGAGGTGGCGGGCTCTCTGGGAACAAGATTGGTTACCTAACTCAGGGCCATGGGGAGAGATCTGTGAGTCAGTGTCAGCTCAAGCGTCCCCTCTGTTTCCTGTATTTCATCACGTAGGGACTGCTACAGATGTGTTTGGATAATGCATGTGGTAGGAACGTGCTGTGTGTACCCAGGGCTACTCACAGTGAGAGGCAGCCGGCACGGGAAAAACAAATCCTTTAGAAGAGCCTGCCAGTGGATTTTGTGGTGCTGCTAGACTTGATATAAATATAGATCTTCAGCTGTTATTCTAAAAGGCATTTTGAGAACAGGCAAAGTGTGTGTTCCCTTCCACGCTCTTGGATTTAAGTGGAAAATTTCCTGGGAGGATGGGGGAGAGGAGGCTGACCAGGAAATGGGCAACCTTAGTGTCTGTTCCTGGGGCAGAAAGCCATGCCTGCAGACATGACCTGTATCCTCACGCTGCCCCAGTGCACGGGCCCTGGCGCTGTGCGTGGCCAGAGGGAACCCTGAGCTCGCCTTCACGAGGCAGCCAGAGATGCTTGCAGAAGGCAACGCTCGGGCTGGTGATCAGGGACAGACAGGCTTGCTGAAGGAAGGAACGATTGACATTTCCAGATTGATGGAGAAGGGGCTTGTGTAGCCCTGTCTAGCCCTTCCTCTCATGCTGTAAGAGGAACTCCCTGGTGTTTGCATATATAGATATATATATATATACACACACACACACACAAAATAGATGCATACACATACATGTATATACATGTATATGCATTTGTATAAAAACATACACACATAGAAAGGAGATATATATGATATACATATTTAATGTATGTCTATAAAGGGGTATACATAGGCATCCATATAAATGAAACTGCTGCTAATAATTTTGTTAAACGTGTTTGCATTCTGAGTGGTTCCTCAAGATTTGTTAGCAACTGTTGGTGACAGAATATATGAGAAAATCAACTCCTTTTTTTCTTCACTCTCTTTCATGCAATTGAGATTTCTTTCATCAGCTGAACGTATAAAGGCAAACATTCACATTTGGGGCACCTCTGTACGTGTTTGAAATGATTAATTTCGAAGATATAGGAGCTATTAGATATGAATGGATACACTTTACTGTCTCCCAGGCAGGTCCAAAAATCAACTCATCAGCTCATCAGCTTCACAGCGGTTGCTGGCAGACAACATATATAGCCATGCTTGAACTGCTGGAGGGGAGATGCAGGAGCACAACTCATGAAATGCTAAAGGCAGTGCTGGTATCAACAGGAGACCCAGAGCTGGGCCAGCCCCCTCCCTGGCTGGCTGGCCATAGACTCAGAGGCAGCCTGCAAGAGGCCATAATCCCACTCTGCAATGCCTTCAGACCCCACAGCACAGGCAGAGCAAAGTCTGTGAGCAGACCCTGGGAAGGAAGGGTGGAGGCGCTGCCAAATTTCAGCTATGGTGGAGTCAAGAGAGGAGGAGTCTGAGCAGGTGTGGCCTCAACCACATGAGCTGGTGGTGGCCCCAGGTACTGTCACCAGCAGTATGTACAAACAATTAAACCCTGAAGGAAGATAAAATGGATTTGGCCACAACTGCAATGGTGCAGCATCATTACCCCATGGTAAGACATGGTCATGAACAAAATCATTTAACTGCTGGCTGGAGGGCTTTGGGGAAGATTGCTCTGCTCCTGGCACCCCAATGGCAGCTAGAGTTGGTCCCTGGGAAATATGAAATGATGCAGAGGAGAAACCCGGAGCAGACCACCCTAGAGAAGCAGGATGGTGTCACATGCACTGCTGGACCCTTGCATACATCTGCTCAGAGAAGCTATGGATGCCCCATCTTTAACTGTCCCTTCCAACCCAAACCATTCTGTGGTTCTCTGATGTTTCAATGCCCAGCACGGAGGTGCTCTGTCATTGCAGCTTCTTGGCACAGCAGCTGCGATGAGGCCCCAGCCCTGCTGCTTCTTTGCCACTCCTTCCGTCGGAAAAGCAGAAACAAAGCAAGCTCCAAAGGAGAGCTCCAAACACTAAAACAGTATTGAGTGGCATAACTGCAGGAAATACAATAAAATAGGAGATTCCCACAGCACTGTGGCTTCCCAGGACTGTTCTACTCAAAGTGACGAACACACCGTTTCCTGTTTAGAGGGCTGGGGGGAAAAAGGGCACAGGATGGACACCACAGAAAGCCAGTTCCATTAACAGCCATCACTAACACAAGGGACCAGGCTAATGCAGCAGGAATATAAAGCAGGAATAGACAACAGCTTCAATAATAGACAAAGTCCACTTGGGGCAAGTTCACCTCCAGTAAATCCAAACATGATGGAAAGAATCTGGATTATCACAGTCTCCAATTAGCAGTGACCCAGAAAGCTGCTTTGCTGGACCTGTTCCCTCAGATCCTGCCACGCAGAACTGGCACAGGAAGAAGACACTACCCAGCAAGGAAAAACTGAAGAACAGCAATATCCTATGCCATCACAGTCACCTTTGGAGCATGGCTGTAACTGTACATGATGCACAATAGACTGGCTCAGACAAAACAGGAATCACCTAATTTTGGAGAAAATTTTATTCCAGAAAAAGAATTATGCTTGTTTTCCTTTTTTTTTTTTTTTTAAATTTTTTACTTACACATTTCTGCCCTTCCTGTTGCCTGTAAGCTTAGGGGCATTTCCAGGTGCCATGAGCCAGTTGGGTAAACAACCAGGCAATAGCGGTGTGCTCAGCAGAAAGCCTGGCCTGATTTACGGCCTCCCTGGAGTAGCTAGGTTAAATAACACTGGCAGAAATCAGCTATTCCTGTAGCAGATGATACTTCTGTTTATCACACTTTGTTGCAGACAAGTTTATATCATGCAGCTGCTCCGTGCATATGTTCCTACTACACTTTTAAAGGGGATACTGCAATCACTACGCAGAGGGAACTTCTGCTATAATAAAAATGTGTGGGATTGATGCTGGAGAAATTCCCTCCCCCGCAGCTCTTACACTGTAGACACTTATTCTACGCTCTCAGTTGCCTCATCTCCTTAGTTTTCTCCTCCTTTCTGAAAACGCTTCCCTTTTGAAACAAGAAACACACTCAAACACTCAATTTTGTGCTTAGTTTTGGAGACTGGAGTGTGCAGGAGGTGAAGGAACAGGGTAGTTCTGCAGGAGTTTTCTGAAGGTCACAAGCAATAGAGAAGTGCATGGCTCACTGCAAGAAACAGAACTGGAACTGCAGGTGAAAAACCTGAGCACAGATACAGTCAGTGAGGATGAGAGCAGCTGGGTGGGGGAGGTTAAGTGTGATGCTCAAGATCTAAGCTTTAGGAGTTATTGAACCACTGGATTTCACTAAAGCCCCATGTTACTATGCTTTCTTGGTAGGTGTCATGCAGCTGCTTTTCCTTGCCAGATTTGAGATTGCTACAGAAAATGAACACATTGTTAGGACCAAAATAAAATAACAGCAGGTGAAAATATTTGTTATCTAGACATAAGTAAAGCATGGGGGAAGTTGCGGGGAAGTAAGTAAGTAAAGTTGTGGGGAAGCAGCTTGTGCAAAGTCACTGCACCTCAGTGAGAAGGCCAGGAAACAAAATGTCTTTTGATTCCTGGCCAGTCCTCCCCTCTGGATCATGTTGCCTCTTCTTTTGGAGTAAACACAAACAACTGATTTGGCCAAAATTACATTACAGGGGTGGAAGCAGCAAACTCCCTTTTTGACATCCCAGGCAGGCGCCAGACCTCTGCCCCAAGCCAGCACAGTGACACCATGCCAGGAGATCTGTGTGCTGAGCCCTACGGTCAGAACCAAGGTAAAATCCCACAAGGTGCCCTGGAATGGCTGTGGGATACACTATGCTTGTGGAATAACCTGTCTTGGTTTTGTACAACTGCAGAGGGAAACTAGGGAACAGTTCAGAGTTGTACATACATATGGAAATACGCCGATGCATAGAGCAGAGCAGTCAAAGGACTGTCAAACCAAGTAGGAATGGAAAGTCTCAGCTCCAAATGGTTTACAGGCTGAGGGACAGACCTGCCAGCCTTAATCCTATTAGGTTGTTGGTGAAGACGATGGGACCCACCAGAACTAGGGTACCCCTCAAATGGTTTCAGCTGCCAAGGTCTTTTGAAGGAGAGCAGGGTTAGAGAGCACAGAGGGAGAATCTGTTCTCTAAAGCATGATCTGGAGAAACAGTAGCATTTATAGACCTTGTGGAAAAAAGGCTTTTAAGGAGATTACATCATAGCTAGCTTCTGTGTTAATACTCAGCTCTGGCATTTATCTTTACAATGCATGCTCACATCAGCGACTGCCCTCTGATCTGACTTTGTCCCATGTTTTTCTAACCAGCAGTCTCCTAATGAGACACCGCTTTTCACTCACCATCTGATTCTCTCTCAACATAAAGAACTGAATTGTTTTTACCCCGATTATATCACACCCTGTCGCTTTCTGTCCCGAGAAAATGAGAACTGAAGCCTATGCCTCGCAAGGCAACCTCCTCCTTGCAGCAACGCAAGCATTTGGGAGAGCCTCATGGGCATCCTCACATTGTCTGATTTCCACAACCCAGATCACTGCCAGGCTGGGCAGCACCCAGACAGTCCTAGTGACACCCCCAGGTAGTCCTAAGTGTTGCCTCTCCACGGGAGCCATCACTCGGGCGAGCCCAGCCAGATTTGGTGGCCTGTTTTCTGAAATGCAGGAGATGTCGATTGGATTAGTGGGTATCTGGTGCCTCTAAGAAACAAGTCACAAGTGCCAGAGCATTTGCTGTTAAATTAGTACCCTGGAATTTACTTTAGAAGGTAACGTGGTTTCCAGAGGTTCTTCACACTGAGAATCAGGATGCTTTAAGCTTGGTATGTAGATATACAACCTTAAGTTCAGTCTTCTGAGTTTCATGATACAGGCTTTAATCTCTCTGTACTTAAACACCACGTCACTGTGGAAGACAGAAATTCCCTCAGGATGTGGGTTCCAGGCTCAGTTCTCCCCCTTGCTTGCTGGGTGATTTTGGGACAGTCTCCACTCCAGCCTTGTTTCTCCTTCTCTGGGATGGGAGCAGTAGCCCCAGCTTTCCAAATGGTTGCAAGGTGTAGGGATAAAATGTGCAACATAAGGCCACGTGTCAGCACTGTTGCTATTTCTTCCCCAATTCTTTAATAGAACAGATAGGCCCATTTACAAATCTTCATCTATATTCCTGTAAGAACTAGCTATATTTCTCTGACCTTCTTGTCAACCAACAATTCAAGGAAACACAGCAGCAAGGCCACGGTCTGTGACAGAACAGCAGAGCACAGCACTGACCTGGGGACAGTAATTCTCAGTTCTTTTAAACAGAGACACCACTGAGAGACACAGAGATGCGCCAGCACAGTACCATCCACTTCATTGCACAAACACACAGTCTGACTCTCTAGTGGTGAGTGATGCGCACAGGCACGTTACGAGCACTGGCAATTATTCAGTGGGGAAAAATCAGTGCTGGACATCATCTGCTTGTCCTGCCAAGCTGTGGGACCCCATCATGTTACAGCACTGAAGAAGCATCCAGAAAAAAAGAGGCCTGAAAACACTGAACCTTCGTTCTAAGTCTGCCTTTGCCCTTTCAGCACACTTGGGCATATTTCCATCAACAAGCACAAACACACATGCACACAGACATGCATCCAAATATCTGGGCTTGTTTAGCCTGGAGAAAAGGAGGCTCAAGGGAGACCTTATTACTCTCTACAACTGCCCAAGAGGAGGTTGCAGCCACCTGACCGTCAGTCTCTTCTCTCAGGCAACCAGCAATAGCACAAGAGGACACAGTCTTAAGCTGCACCAGAGGGGGTTTAGGTTGGACATTACGAAGAAGTTCTTCACAGAAAGTGTGATTGAGCATTGGAGGCTGCCCAGGGAGGTGGTGGAGTCACTGTCCCTGGAGGTGCTTAAGGAAAGGATGTGGCACTTAGTGCCATGGTCTAGATGACAAGGTGGTTTTGGGTCACCGGTGGGACTTGATGATCTCAGAGGTCTTTTCCAACCTAAATGATTCTCACTCCTGACACAGTCCTCACTGTGTGATGGTACAGCCTCCTCTTCAATGGGACAGGACACAGCTGATCAACTCTACAGCAATTACCATTACTTTTGAGCCTAATAATAATAATAATAATCCATCATCATCATCATCTTCAGTGCTTGATATCCACTAGTCTCAAATACAAAGTTTACAGAGATGAAAACATATCTCTGTTTCAGATATGATAATTCTGGGTGTCTGATATTGTAGTTGACTCTCTTGGGATCTCACAGCAGGTTGGTAGCAGAGGGAGAAGCAGCACCCTGGACATTCTTTCCACCATTCCCCGGAAGGTGGGCAAGATGTTTCCTTTGTGGGGGTCACAGGACGTCCCCATCAAGTCTTCTGAAAGAGTATCAATGTTTCAGCTCTTACAGTGAACAGACCTTCCAAGAAGGGATGATAGATGAAATTCAAACAGCTGAAATGCAGTTTCAGGAGTCTATGCTCTTACAGTGATGACCAGTCTTTAACTAGCAAATGATTAATAAGATACCTCAGGGCTGGCAGATTCAATCCCACAGAAAGATGACAGATTTTCCTGATAAAATGTTTTATATACAGATTGATTTAAAGTCCAGATTGGCACAACTTCTTAGAGTTCAACAGTATTCACACGAGGGGTGCCATCAGTCAGAAGCTATGCAAAGTGAATAAAACTCTGTATTATTGGCATTAAGACATTATCTTGTAGATCCTTAACAGCTTTTATAAGAGCTTAGGAACCTCCAGGTAATAGCAAAGATTGGACAAACCTCACGTCTTAGCGCTGACATTTTCTCAAAATTAGTGCCTTCAGGGAAGTCTGAGACAAAACCGACCACAGATTGAATTTCCTAACACAGATTGTGGAAGATTTGGAAATACTCTACATATTTTCCTAATGTGTTAATAGGACAGTTTCTAAGGTATGGGTTTGTGTCCATCTCTGAAAAATCAATGGTTTGCCTGTTGGGCACTCCACTATATTAAGAGAGTGACTATAATAGACATACATTTTAGACTGTTAAGCGCAGATGGCTCAAAAGAATTCACTTTACAAAGAAAGCCATATTGCAAGTCATATGGCTAAGTTTTAGGGAACAGTTGGCTGACTGTGTAGCTGATACTTCTGTTGATGTATGGCATCTATATGAACATAATCCTCCTGTTTGGTATTATGTGGCTTATTCCTTGTATCACTTCAACAGCTAAGTTATTGCTGGAATTAATGGCTACAGTGATCACTTAAAAATGTCTCTGAGGATATCAATTAATAATTCCCATACCTAGTGCTCCTAAGTTTCTTTTCCAAATTGTATTCAGGCTCAACTTAAGGGAAATTAAATTGATGACCCACCCAGAGTAAAATGGAACTGAAATGTGAAATGCCTTCCAAACCAGGTGGGGATTTAATTCTAACATAAGTAAAATTGCATTTATCAACTAGTAATTTTTCATGCAGCTTCCATAAAATACGGAACTTAAAAAGGCAATTACATAACATTAACAGATCAAGGCATTTCACCATGCCAAACGCCCTACATGAAGTCCTCAATCACTACTCAGTATATTTGGAACTCCCAGAAAGCTCAGAGACAAGGCAGAGGTTACCTTACGGTCACAAATGCAAGCAAATTGGTTACAGGTTGCTATCTGCACTGCCCCCAGGCTTTACACAGATGATGACTCCCTACTGAACCTACAGCAGTGGGCAGCCCACATGTACAATGATGCCCTAAAAAGCTGAGGCAGAGCACCTGCACCTTGCCAAACCAAAACAAGGCTTAAACCAAACCCTCCCTGTGCTCCACTGACAGTCATTTCCTCTGATAGTGGCTATGAAATAAGAATATGTATTGCTTCCAGAAGGAAAGGAAAATGTCCAGGGATGATTCAAGAGAATCTGCTCCACTGGTAAAAGTCCAGTTTAATAGCAGCATTTGTCAAGGAACAGATCTTTGTCTAAAGATATTTCTAACCAATGAACTGATGAAATACCAGCTCTATTTAAAAGACACTTCAAAATTATAAAACAATTTATTTAAATAGCCATTAAGGATCCACAATTTGCTGCTATATTTATCTAGTTATAATGCAGTATGATTTACTAGTGGAAGGGTTAAATTAACTTGCATAATTATCAATGACAGATTTTGGCAGTGGCATCAGTTATTAGCCTATATTCATACTATATTAATGGACACTTTGTCCTCATTTAGGATAACATCCTGAATTTCCAGACTGCTGCTTCCTTGACCTGCTGCATTGACTTAAATATTACCCTTAAGGTGCAATTACACAAGTAGGGCAACACCTTTATATCATGTTCAAAACAATACAGTGTACAAAACCCTTACAAGAACAAATTTCTGTAGGTCTGCTTTATTGAGGTCAGCTGCTTAGCCCTCCCTGCTGGAACAGCTTGTGCCAATTAAGCATTTACTTTTGACTTGTAAAGATGAGGGACAACTCCTTCTGCCAGGAGCAGGTGAACCTACAATTACTTGTAAATCTGCAGCGTCTGACTCATCAGTAACTTCACTGAAGATTTGTTATCTTCTTAATCAATGAAATGGTAGGCATGTACAAATGGACTGCCATCCACAGAAGGAATTAATGTCTTCAGCTTAGCCAACTCCTGCTTTAAAAAAAAATATCAAGTTGTTGGAGTATGCATCTCAGAGTAGAAAGGACTGTTCTATTGCAGAACCAGTTTAATATGTGATGGTTCTTTTTAAAAAAAATAGAAAATGCTTTTAATCTATAGACAACGGAACTCCCACTGATTCCTGCACTGCAAAATCTGGCCTGAGGCTCTTACTTTTAAATACTTCAAAATGCATTTTCAAGAGAGAGGATTTTTCCATTATATAGATTTATTACTGTATGAAAAATTCAAAACAAATATGCAAGGTCCCAGAGCAGGGGAATAATTCACCACTTTCCTAAATAACAATTGGACTTGACAAAACATTTCAGAATTTATTGTCATTAAAAACTCTGAAATAGGAAAGCAATGGAAGCTGTGATTGACCATCTGATCTTACCAGTGTTTCAAACAGAAAGAGACTTTACAACAGCTCAATAGGAGGGGATGTTAGGTGAAAGAGTGACAGCAGAATCTCTTCATGAAAGTATTAGCATGAACCTTTCCAGTCTTCCCTGCTATCTAGTCACTAATCCAGCTCTTCAGACTTAATATAACAGATTCTCAAACTATTTCAAATTTCATATTTGATTGCTGCTTAAGAAATCTCCTCACCATAAATAATTTTCTCATTTTGACTGAAAGGTGAGGACTTGTAACTTTTATTCCTACACCAGAAATAACTGTGTTAAATGGAAAAAAATAGAAGGATCTTGAAGTTTTTATGTCTTTGGTGATAAAATCAGAGTGCCTGAAGTTTGAGGCAGGAAATCCAATCACTGCATTTCTGATTTAGATGGGTGAATTCTGCCTAAATCCAGTCTTGGATGCTTAAAGATTTGGTTCACTGTGCTAAGAGAGAAAGTAGTGTGTGTGATGTGAAAACAACATGATGGGGACTTGGACTAGACTCTGCTTCTGCCATCATCTATGGCTCCAGGCTGCGGGGCTGGATTTCAATTTAGATTTGAAAGCCTCAAAATCCTGCAGATAGTTCTGAGAGTCACATTCCTCCAGTAACACAAAAGTGTATGTGGGAGATGACAAGAACTGAGTTTTGGTTTTGCTTTGTAAATTATGAACAATGCTCTTACACGAGACTGCAATTCACAGTGTGACAGCTGTGTTACCAAAACTGGAAGGGCTTCCCTGTTTCAGCATTCTGTTTCCGTTTTCAAAAAGTCACTGTCTAGACCAGACTTGTTCTCACAGTAGCAGTCACTACTGTAAATGTCTTTATACAGGAGACAACGTGTCCCCTGCTATTTTGGGGCTACTGTAGTTCTCTGCTGCTCAGTTTTGGTGGTCGCTATGTTGTATGCACTATGGAGGGAAATGTCTTCCCCATACTATAAAACAAACCCAGCCCTGCCTGTTTGCTAACAATTCCTTTGGGAGAAACCCACCATGCAATTAAAGCTACAGGACCACATTTCTAAGCATATATGCAAACGATAGGGAATACAGGATTATCATAACATCACCCCAAGACAATTCCTCAAATATGTCCAAATATCTCAATACTACTCTGAACAAGTCTTTCCGGCAGAAGGGCAGTAGGTGAAGGCTGGTCCTGCCAGCTGAGCCCTTAGGGCCAGCAGCAGCTTTGCAGTGGCTGCTTGTAAAGATAGAAAGCCCTCACAAGATGAAATGCTTAACCAAAGGGAAACTTAGAGCTCTCTGAGATGCTCAACTCCTATTGCAGCAGCCTACATCAGACTGACCAGAGCTGATTATTGGGCATCTCATATTTTAAGACACAGCATGGCCTCCAGGAAGACTTCATTTTGCAATCAAAACCTCCTCTCATCTCCTGGGGGACAATCAGACCTCTGCCAAGGACAAAAGTCCTTTAGGCATTGAGTAGAAAACACATCAGCATCCAAGTACAAGAAATGTAGTGGTGAGCATCAGGACTCTGCTCAGCTTTCCTGCTGGAATAGCCACACGGAGACAGTATTCAGCATGAGGTTGAAACTCATTCTTTGAATCCACACCAAATCACCTGTGCATTCTAGTATCAGGATTTAGGACCTAGAAAATCCTAAGGAAAACCCATTTCTTATTCTTTTATGTCCTAGAGCCATAAAATGTTTATTTTTGTAACAAGTTCTTGCTGTGAAAGGTTATTTTAACAATTAGCAACACAAATCTGAAAACTATGGTTACTTCAAAATGCAAAGTTTAAGAAGTTCCAGACTGTTCCTGTTTTTCAGATTCCTGCCTAATAGACACACATTGTGACCATCCCGAGATGAGTGGCTTTCCTCAGGGGTTGGTATTAGGACTGGTGATGTTCAACATCTGTGTCAGCAACAGGACAGTGGGATTGAGCACACCCTTAGCAAGTTTGCTGATGACACCAAGATGCGTCATACAATCAACACTCTGGAGGGAATGGAAGCCACCCAGAGGGAGCATATGCCACCCAGAGGGACCTTGACAGGCTTGACTGGTGGGCCTGTGCAAACCTTGTGAAGTTCAACAAGGTCCTACCAACGTCAGGGCCATCCCAAGCACAAACACAATCTGGAAGAGAATGGATTAAAAGCAGCTCTGAGGTGAAAGACTCAGGGATGCTGCTGGACAAGAAGCTTGACATGACCTGGCAATGTGTGCTCACAGCCCAGAAAGCCAGCCATGTCGGGGGTGCACCAACACAAGCGTGGGCAGCAGGTCAAAGGAGGGGATTCTCCCCTCTACGCCACTCTCATGAGGCCCCATCTGCTGTACTGTGATCAGCTCTGGGCCCAATATAAGGAGGACATGGAGGTCTTGGAGTGGGTCCAGAGCAGGGCGTGAAGATGGATGTGGCTGGAAGATCTCTTCTATGAGCCTGGCTAAGAGAGATGGAGAAAACTCCAGGGAGAACTTATTGCACCTTTCAGTACCTGAAGCGAGCCTTTGAGAAAGCTGGAGAGGGACATTCTACAAGGGCTTGTATAGCTAAGGACAAGGGGCAATGGATTGAAACTGGAAGAGCATAAATTTTGATTAGATATTAAGAAGAAATTCTTTACTGTGAGGGTGGTGAGACACTGGAACAGGCTGCCCAGAGAAACTGGGTTCCCCATCTGTGGAAGTGTTCAAGACCAATTTGGCCGGGGCTTTCAGGAACCTGCTCTAGGGGAAGGTATCCCTGCCCACAGGGGGGTGGAACTAGATGATCTTTAAGATCCCTTTTAACCTGAACCATTCCATGAATCTATGATCTGCCCCAAAAGATCTGACTGACCTTCACTTTCCTACTTGCGCTGAAGGGACCCTGCATGCTTTCTGAAATTAAGCTGTACATCTGAGCTTATCTAGTTGCCAAAAGGTTTCGCCCTTCTTGTAGATGGTCATTTTTATTTTGGCATTTTCACCAGTCCAAATAATTAGTTAATTAGATGCTCTATCTCCAAAGATAAAGATTTCCCCTTGAAAAACAAAATGATACAATTACTGCATGGAGATTAGAGCCCTCTGCAGTGATGTCATGCACTTTGCCTTTGCAGTGACATGATCATGCTTGATCTCAACTGACAGCTCAGAGCAAACTTCCACTGAGATCAGGAGCTGTAAAGACTTCACTGTGTACCTGTGTGCAAGCATCTGACACATCAGAGACTGCTTCATGTATCCAGGCTCAGCTTAAGTTTCCTCCTCTAAATTTTCACTGAAGCGATATTTGACTGAACACTTCCATCATCCAGAGGGCAGATGGCAACACCATGGACTCCTTGCCCAATACAGGAGATGGGTAGAGCAGAGACAGCAAATTTTGCTCACCAACAAGTGAGGAGTTCATGCAAGAACATCCTTGTACCATCTTAAAAAAATCACTGCTGAATTTTTTTTTTCCTAAGACCTTACGTAGGTTAAAACTGACTACAGTGTATGTCTAGCTGTAACCCCTTCCCCCTTTCCTGTTTTGAAAGCCTGGCTTTTACTTTCAAACAAAGTCCTTTCTTCTTTGCAATGCCCCTGGAGAAAGCTGCATGCTCACAGAGTATTTAAGGGTTGACAACAGCAGTTTTTCAGATTTTTAAGGGTCAATATCATTTGAACTAGCTTAATCTCATGGGTCTGTGAAGCCAGGTTAGAAATGCTGCCTAAACAAGTACTCCATCCACCTTGTCTTAGTCTTGGCTGAACTCCAGAGACAAGGAGGAAAGCAGATGGAGAGAAAAAGACACAGTTAATTAAAGGCCAGGTTCTGAGCATTTCTATTGCCTTTAGGTCATTACAGCCATATCTAGGGAACACACTCAATTTTATTGGAAGTTCCTTCTTCCTTTGCTGTCAGCATCTAAGTTTAGTTGGCCTTAGGCCCCTCAGAGCCTCATGAGCTTTCCCTTCACTTCATCAATGAGCAGTTTTCTAGGCATGGGTTAAAGAGCAGGCTGCTGCTTGCATAAAGGGAGTTACTCCGGAAACATCAATGTGCCAAACCGTCTGGAGGAACTGCCACGGGCTCAGGGACTGTGTCTCTTGACAGTTCTCACCATCCTAGCTACTACTAATGATGGCTGGAGCCCTGCCCCTAGGAGCCCCTCAGTAAGGTACACATCTATACCAAACCAGACAGCAGCATCTCAATGGGATGACAACAAACTGCATCTGAAATGAAGCTCAGGAAAGTCAAAACTTTAATACTCCATGTGTCCCACTTTGCAGAAAAAGGATGAACCAGCAATACTGAGAGAACCAGCATGCACAGGGAGCAGCATGGCTCATGATAGCCTTCATTTGGATTCTGTAAGGCAGAAGGATTCCCAGGAGGAGGCACAGAGTTTGGCTGCCAGGATACTAGCATAGTAGGAAGCAGTGAGGGCAAGAGCAGGGGTTGGGTGGGACACCAGAAACAGCAGTGGTCTGTGTGAAGGAGTTAGAAACGTGGAAGAGGAGACCTGGGGTCATCCCTGAAGGAGGACAAAAGCAGTCTATTTAATTTCCCATATTCATATAGTTTCATTTATTTATTCAGTGCCTCCTCAGGGTGCGCTGAAACACTCCCCACACATTCTTGATGTAAATACACAACTGTAACAGGGAGGTGTCTCCTAAACCAGGGAAAGTTGGTGCTCCTAACACTGCTTGTGGTTTTAGACTGCCTGCTAAGCTGTGTGTGATTCTACTCATTTTCTGCAGAGAGAATTAGGTTATTTCCCCTCAGAGTAAACACAGCATTTGCCAGCTATTATACGTGAATTCCAGGATTCTCTACATTTAATAGATTTTGTATAAATCTATCTGCAGGAAGCAGAGCTAAAGATTTGTTGCTGGATCAACCTGTCAGTATTGAAATGTCTAAAGAGACACTAAATGTACTGTAATTGTTCCTAAAAGTTCTCAAGCACAACAAAAGCCTTTCAGGGAGTGATTCAGCTGCTCACAAACAGTTATGTAGTGCCATCCCATGCAACCAAGTAGGGTTTGTAAAACAACCAGGTGGCACTAATAGAGAGGACACATAGAGGGCCCCCTTATTTTCCACAGCAGCAGCTGGAGATCACGTCAAAGAGCACTAGATGGCTTCATATAGCAGATAACTGAACAGTCAGTGTCTGTAGTGACAGGACAGACAGGATTTTTGCATCTATTGGCTTTAATCACCCAGCCCAAACCATGGTAGCTGTTTTAGAGTTGATCTAAATCTCCAGCAATGTTCAGTTTGATTGCAGAGAGAGCCTTTAAGGACAGTGCCTAGCAGACTGCAGCCTTTTGTGGCTCACAAAGCTCTGAAAGCAATTCCAGCATCTTTATGTAGTACCATGTGGTACAGACACTGTACCTTGTAAAGGCAAAAATCTTGCAGCTCCTGGACTGCTGTTTTTTTTGCAGAGGTCTTTCCAATGCTAAACTTCATTCACTTAGAAAGTGCAAAGTGCAAGGCTACCATCAACCACTTCACAATAGTTTTTGGCTCTTTAACTGCCCTCTTCTCTGAATACAATTTAAAAGCAGTGTCTATAACATCAATATTTAACCACAAGGCTTATTCTTTCTCCCAAAGAAAGGGACTGCCATACACATGGACTAAATCAGAGTGCCTAGACAGCTGATGATAATGAAAGCATCTTTCAAGATGAGGCACTTGATTGCTACTCTAAAGCTTACCACTGAAAGAAATTTGTAATCTCTTTTTTTCATTCGATTTGAAATGAAGTCACTTGCTTAAATATTAGTCATCTGGATTTATATAGCTCATTTTTAGAGCTCTGTTAGCACCTGGCAATCCAGCCTGCAAAAGCATCAGGCTATCCCAGACACAGGCCCATTTGATTTCTTGTTCTTCTTTTTGCAATGTGTGACAGACTTCTTTTTTCCAAACACGATTTCCTTCCCACTTGACAGGGGACAAATGCATGCACTCAGAGCAGCTGCCTGATGGAGAGGAAGCAGCCTGGCAGTGGTGCTCCCTTCCCAGTGCAGCTGGGCAGCAGGGCTGGTCCCTGTGCAAACACTCTGCCACATCTCCTCTCCCTCAGGGGAACAGGGTACCCCAGGTAAAAGAAAACAGAGTGACAAAGTACTTTATTTTCTGATACAAAGGTCAAGGTAATTTTCAATTTTACTGTCCATGACATTTTCCTGAATATTGAAAGAGATTTTTCCTGCTATGAAAACCATCCCTCTCTGCTTTCCGAGCTGTCTTTGTACTTCCTTTCCCAAGAGTTTCACTGTTGGCTTTTCTCTGCCTTTGCCTTAATTTTCTGCAGTGTAGCACAAGTACAAAGCATGCTCCTGGTGGAAAGGACACCGAAAAATTCCTGTCCTCTGCCTGACTAAAAGCTGTGCAGAAGCCTTCTTCATGTCTTCTGCACATCTGGAGATGGCGCTGATAAAGACAAACAGCCAGATGATGATACCTAATGATTTATTTTTCCTTCAGGGAAGAGCTAAGGATACTAGATACACTTTGCAACACTGCTCCCAGGAGAGTTTATATAAGCAGGGAGAAGAATTAATAGGCAGCCTTACAGGGAGAGACAAATTTGTGAAAATGCATAAGTGTTAAGGAAATTTACTGGAATACCAAACACCCAGGACACAGTCTTTGTCCTTAAACCCAGTGGGTGCATATAGAACCAGAAAGGTCTGTCCCACTGTGCAGGGACCACGGGGACAGTTATTACTCTCCAGAAATTATCTGTATTTCAGGGATCACAGGAATACTGATGTGGAAAGCAGCTGCAGAGCTAGCCAGCAGGAACTGAAGGCACCAGGTGTGCTAGGCATATGGATGCATGGCTGGAAATTAGGAGGAGCTCAGATGGACTGGGTAAGGCTTGGGAGCACTGATTTGTGTGAAGAGAAATAGATGAGTCTTAGCCTGTATGTGAATTAGTGGGAAAACTGCTCACTTGCCATTGACTCCTGACATGCCTCCTATTTTTGTAACAGTTGTAAGCAATTTAAAACCAGTGATCCTGACTCATTGCTATGGTAAACTGTAGTGCTCCAGTGTCTTGACAACAGCCAAACCTACTGAATGGTCTAGACAGAGTGTTTGGATTTTTGTCTGGTTATAAATTAATTTGCCTTAGAGCACCCAGACCTTCAAGATGAACACCTGGCAAAAGAGAAGGTCATGTAACTCAAGGGGCAGCACTGCACTGTGTCTCCGTAGGAAAGCATTTCCCAGAGCTAGGGGGATTAGGGAACCATTTAAAACCAGGGAATCATATATAACACAGAGAAAGGAGGGAATTTCTCTGGCTTTCCTCCAAAAGCCAAGCATTATTCATTGATCAGAAAACAGATCTCCATCTCTACTGAGAACATTTCTTACTCCATTTGCTAAGTGGAAAATGACAAATGAGCTAGCTCTGCCCTTTCCCACATCCTTTCTCCTGTCTGTCCAGGTGTCCCCGTCGCTTTGCCCTCCTTCAGCACACCACAGCTGTACCAGTAGCTACTTACTTGGCACCGCAAGCAACCTTGGGGGTGGCGGAGGTGGCGGAGGCGGTGGTAACAGAGGAGGTGGCCTGCACTGGCAAACTTCCTGGCAGCTCTCTGTAACTTTCTCTGCTACAGGCTTGGAGCATGACTTCTGGGGCTCACCCTGAGTGATCTGTGAAGAAACAAGTCATTGCATGAGCAGCAGAACAGTGAAAACTGTTGAATGTGTTTCTCACACTTGAGTACCTGAATGGCACCTCAGACCTGCAGTGAGAACGGAGCTAATGTTCCTAAGATACGTCTTCCCTACATGGTCCCCATTTTTAATTTTTTTTAACACAATATCTTCATGACCTCTTTCCCTCTGTCAAATTTGGTTGAAATTGGCCAGCTGGTTTCTGAGTTATTATGGGATAAGGAGGAGGCAGGCAGTGGCAGACAATATGATTGCATAAGCCTTCTTTCCTTAGGAAAGCCATCTAGCAGCATGCATTATTCACAGGGTCATTGCTGCAAGCCAAAGAGAGCTAATAAAAATTACGAGACGATTAGGGTCAGGATTATGTTCATTTTCCTTATGGCAGAACGGTCTCCTCTGCTTTGCCAGCCTCACTTGGAAGTTCAGAGAGCATTTCACAGGGTGTCTCACTTCCGGACAAGAGGAGAGGAAACCTGCATTTCAATCATCTGTGGACCATAGCAATAACATGGTTAAAATGGAAATGCCACATTGTAGCCTCTGTAACATGCACTGTTGGCTAATAATAAAAGTGAAGATGAGGCATTGCAGAACCCAAGCATAAGCATCACTTGGCCATGGACAATGATGTAGCCAGTACCGGTACATGATATATTCAATAGCTTGATCTAGTCAGGACAAGGACCGTTTATTAACAGCATATTTTCCTTGTTGTCAGTAGTATTTACATAACTAGGGATTTAGGGAATATTCAGTAAAAATCCGTAAAATATAATGCTACAAAATGGAGTCAATCCCCAACAAAAATGAAATTTGCTGAGCATCACAGAAGCTTTTGAGAGGTGTTAACTTCAGAGGTCTCTAAGCCAGCTCTTTCTGAATGACTTATACTGAATACAATTTTGAAGAGACAAAGCAAAGCCTAAAAGATTAATAAGCATGTTATCTAACAAGCTCTTTGAATGTAAGCATTAGGAGACCGCCTGGGACAGACTTGTGTCCTGCTGAAGCTAAGGACAGTTATGCTTGCATATTGTCTTACACAGTTTGGTCTCAGGCGGGTTATTGTCCTAATAGTTTTGGCCTAACATCATCTTCTTTAATTACCTTTTTCCCACAACATTCTGGTCATTACAAAGAGGATGTCTCATGCCATGCTTTCTGATCTGTTTCAGGCAGGCTTCTTCTGCCTCTCTGCCTATCCCCAGGGTCACCCAGGGTTGCCTTCTCCCTGCTTCTCTCTCCTGCCCAAGCTTTTCTCCCTTTCCCCTGCCAGCTCCAGGCACACAGTCTGTCTCCTCTCCCCTTTCAACCCTGGCTCCTAGCACAGCCAGCGTGCCTCTCCCTCTACCCACAGCTGGGCACCAAGGGGGCTGCACTGCCTCTTGGCTGCAGGAAAGCTGTACACAGTCATTTTAGATATTTCTGGCCAAAAAGAGAGATGTGGCTAATTAAAACAACATCAATGCACAAAGGATGTGTTCACATGCGTAGGAGGTTTCTAAATGCAGAAAGACGCATTACTCTGGCCTCAGGGAAATGGAGGTAGGGCTTTGTTGATTAAATATTACAGGGAGGGAGGAAAGAATAGAAAAGGCTACGTGTAGCTGAGTTGGAAGGACGGCTCAGCACAGCATAAGGCAGAAGGCTCAGTTCTTTAAACAGCTTGTCTAAATCTATTACCAAACATAGGGAAAAACAAATTCAGCACAAGTGCTTTCCAACTTTCCCCTTCACCACCAGGTAACAGTAAGAGGATGGTTAAAGACCATCCCAGACAGCTTCCAGGAACTTACACAAACTCTCTGAATGCTCTAATGAATCAAAGTGACTTGACTGCGTAATCCCTCATGACTAGTAATAAATTGGTCTGCTATGAAGGTTTATTTGTTTTTAAAGTAAGTGATCCCAGGCAGCAGAATATCCTCCATGCTGCTTCAGCTCTTCCAGCACTGCTCATGTGAGGAGTTGGGGTGCCAGGCATGTCCCAAGAAGAGCCCTGTGAGAAGAGTGTCCTTCCCATGCAGTGTCCGGGACGTACCTGGGGTACCTCCTTGTTCAACAGGTGTGACATGATCTATTGCGCTGACAGAAGGGGGTAGGGCAACAACTCTCCACCGGTCTCAGCAAATGATTAGGAAGCAACTATTAACTCCTAGCTACAATTACTGTCCCCTGACTAGGTCCTTGGTTATTGAACCCTGTGAGCTCACTACAGTCTTGCAGAGGCAGTGTGATGCGAGAAGAGGCACACAGGGAAAGATAACATTGAGCAGACTTGGAGCCAGCTTTGTTAGCAGACCAGAAGCAGCTTTGCATATGGAAGTCTGAAGACAGTGCTGGTATGGCAAAACTACATTGACTTATTGCTCTAACTTAATATCAACCAGAACCAAAGGCTTGCTTGGTCTTTTTTTAGAACTATTGACTGCTTTTAAATTCCTGGAGGCTCTCCTACCTTAGACTGGTAATAGAGTGTCCTCAGAAAATAGTGGATAATTTTCTCAATTACTTTGAAGAAAAGATTAACCCTATACATGACTAGTCACTTGCTGTTCCTGCTCCTGTCTACTTTAAAAATATTATTTTAAGGAGGGGAAAAAAAAAAGAAAGAAAAAAAAAAGAAAAGTTGCTTTGTTTCTCAATACTTTAGTCTGAACCTCTATAAAAATTTCTCATGGTCATTTTTAAATAGTCAGGAAAGAACAGACATTTAAAAGCATGGGCTTCATCACCCATTTGTTTCCCTTCTCCTGTCACTGGGTAAAATGTGTGGTTGTTAGAAGTAGGAACATAGATATTGCCTTGACAGGGGTTTGTCTTAAAAGGCTTAGTTTTGTGATATTATGATATTGTGATGAGTTGGGTGAAATCTGCCAGGAAAAGGAAAGACCCAAATGAAGGTTGAGGGCCGTGAGGAAGAGAGAAATAGTCAAGGACTGCAGCAAGAAGATAGAATAGTAACAGTAATATAAAGCAGCAGATAACAGTAGCAAGATAGAATCATGAAAAGAAAAAAGGCATTTGGCTTCTTTTCAAGGAAAAAAAAATCCCGCTGTTGATGTCTATTAGTCTTCTTATGAAAGAAATGAAGGCTATTACTTGTGTCTTCTAAAGGTAAGCAGAAAAAAATCACTGGAAAATATGCTTTAGGGAACAATCTTGCTCTGACAGAAAATGATGAAATAACACTCCATTCTGCAATTCAAGGTAAGCTGCCTTTACAGTATGTGGCAGGAGAAGAAAAGCAATTTGAAAGAGACACACCTTTCTATGGCCAGGTCATCTAAATGAATCTGACCTCAAACTTTACTGCTTATTTGTTCTGCCTGAGTCTTCCATGGCCCCAGAATGGCTTTGGAAGACCTTTGCAGGAAATGTGTAACTAGAAACCCAGCAGGCAGCCAGGCAATTTGTGGCACAGAGGTTGCCTTGGCAAGGGACCACCTTCGGAGATGGATCCACAGGTCTCGCTCCCTAGCTCTTCCAGCCATTCCTCCAGGTGCTGGATGTGCCATGAACACATTTTCTTGGCCTGTCTAAAATTCAGTTGTTTGTTTGGCACAAGGCTTCTGAGCATTTGGCCAGTCTAGACATATGCTCCCTGGACTTCAAGCTGATGCTTTTTTTTTTCCCCTGCTCTGAAAATACGTAGAGTTGACTTTATGGATTTGTGCATTTGATGTAAACCTTTTTCGCAAAAAGAGAAAATATTTTAAAATATTTATGGAAATGAAAATCTTATCCACAAATCCAAAAAAAATCTGATCCAGGGAAAAACAAACAGAAAAATGGAAACTGGTGGTTTCCTTTTGCAGTCTCTGTTGAAGTTTATGCCTGTGGTGTATTTCTCTTTAATCCAAGATTTCTTTTAGAAACAGTGATCCTAGTCCTGCTTTGCATACAGTGGAAGAATAAATCTGCATGTGGTCAGAACTGTTTAGTATTTCAGTGGAGTCCCATGGGGTTGCAGCAGTCCACGATCACGTTCTACAGAGTGGGATGGGAAAAGAGGATTAATACAGTCCCTGGAGGGTGGCCTTCTTGTGACTTTTTTAATCAGGTAAAAGGAGGAAAGCTTTAAAAGAAAAGTGCCGTTGACTGAAAAGGCACAGAGACCTCTAAAAGCCTGCTGATGTGGCAAGAGCTTTGTCTCTTGGAAGCAGTCTACAGAAATGAGATGAGGTCTCAACACCGTTGCATAAATCCCAGGACAGCTCTGTGCAATTCACATCAGAGTTAATCCAGATCCATGCTTACAAAACCAGAAAAAACATGACCCTGCTATTTATCATGACCCTTTCTGCTCTTTTTCTAATTATGTCAAAAGCCTCAGACAAAATCATTCCTTCCTTCTTGTCACAGAACTGGCTACCATGCTAATAAGATAAGATTGTATGTTTTGTTTTGGTTTTGTTTTTAATAAGATAAATGCTTCTTTGATTAGCATCTGACTGATTCTCTTAAGTGTCTCAAGGCAGGGCCTAAGGAGGGAATGCAGAGGTGGGAGGGAAAGCTATACCACACTAAGTCATCGTGGGGACAAATGAGTGAAGAGGACTGGGAGATGTGAGAAAACATGACTGCTGCTATAGATGGAGCAGGGGCAAGGGAGTGACACGATGCAACATTACAGAATTAGTCAAGGAGAGAACGGCTTGTGGGACTGAAGATAAGAGCAAGGATTATGACTCAACATGGGGAAGGGAATCATGGGAGGGGTTCAAAGATGAAGCAGTTTCAGACACAGGAAGGATGGAAGGCTGGCATGCCAGTGAGCACTCCATACCTGCCCTTCCCATTGGAACCTGCTGATAGAAGCCCGAGATAAAGCCTAGTTTTGGGAAAACTGGAAAAAAGCTTGAGTATGAGCAGGTTTATTGCTTGCTCTTCCACAGAACAGCAAGCAATAGCACAAGTGCAGCTGACGAATGGGACATTCATCCAAATTCCAAATTATTGCAAGGAAAGGCTGGTGGACACCTTGGCTTTTGTATTTCTCAGAGCCTGTTTCAATTTTTATAAATGTAATTATTTTTGAAAGATTGTCTTAGATCATGTGAGTAGTTTGCCAGAAAGATGTTTATCCAAGTTTCCGTCTACTCAATTGACTGATAGGAAAGAGGTTGCAGGAGGCATCTCTTTTCACCCAACTGTGCTTCCCTGAAAAATGCAGTTATAGCTTTAACTTAAGATTAGCTACCTGAATACGGGTGGGGGACAGCAGGAAGGTACCGCCAGCAGAAATTTTTATGACAGGGACATTGGTTTAAAGGAGGTTGTTTTTGTTGTATTTCGGTTCATTTTAATCCATAAGGAGCACAAATCCTCTTTGTCATTCATGGCAAGAGACAAGATGCTAAAACAAACATCTCTCTTTAATCTCTTGGGAGTCACTAAGTTTAGATCAGGGAGTAAAAGATGTGGAGTCTCCACTTTGTTTTTCCAAGAAAGAAACTGTAATTGGTCTGTTCTTGAACGGCACTTGGCTGGCTCATCAATCACTTCTCTGAAGACATATATTATAAATAAAGTTTAAAATATAGAAGTGACGCATTTGAGTTGAGCTTTGCTGCTGTTCTGATTCTCCAAACTGGATGGGCGCTCTCCCTCACTGTGTACCAATTTCTCCCAGTCTCTCTTGCCGGCCACCCACATTATAATCAAGGTCACACAACACCACAGCGTCGGAGTTGGCAAAAGCTGATTCAGCCCTTTACCCAGAAAATCCTCAATTCGCAATCAACACCGAAAACCCACGGCGAGGCACGACCGCCGGGGCTCCGCTCCGCCACTGCCTCTTTTCGTGTATCTTGCCACCTACAGCAAAATGCGCTTCCCAACCCTCTGACCGCCGGCGCGCCGAAGAAAGTCAACTCCATGCTGCTGGGACCGAACACACTCGGACCGAGTTCAGCGCTCCGGGGCTGGCACCGGCCGCCCGTCCCGCACACCCGCCGTCCCGCAGCATCCTGCAAGGGGGGCCCTCGCCGGGGACAGCAACAGCTCTCCCGGCTCGGGGGCCGCCTGCGCGACCACCGCGCCGCCACGGCCTCCTCCCCGCAGTGCCGGGGGTGCCGGAGGGGCTCTGCTCGCGCCCCCGCTTTCCCCCCGCCCCCGCGCCGGCCCCGCCGCGCTCCGCAGCTGCGAGCGGGCTCGG
>VZTX01010641.1:0-101956 GCA_013400915.1 Pardalotus punctatus | reverse complement strand
CTCCCCCCTGCCCGCCGCCGCTGCTGCAGTGATTTTTCAAGCCCATCGAGGCAGTCCCTTCCGCACACGGCCCTCTCGTCTCTCCCTCCCCGCCCGGGCTCCTCCCGGCGGCAGCTGCCCTTCGCTCAGCCCCGGCGGGGCGGCCCCCGGGCGGCTCGGGGACCCGCGGGAGCCGGGAAGCGCCGCACCCGCCCACGCGCCCTCCCCGCAGCCCAGAGCGGCACCGACCCAAAGGGGGAAGCGCGGGATGAACCGGCACCCCCGTCCTGGAGGAGCCTCATCCCGAATTTCGGGCCGGTGGTTTTGGGGTTGCTGGTTGTTGATGTTCACCCCTTCCCTCACGAATGATGGAAGCGCTTGTCCTGTGACAGGCGGGACGTGGGTCGGCCCGGTGTCTCTGGGTTGTAATAGCGAAGACGCTTCATGGCATTGTGTTCTTACAAGACACGTGGAAATGTGTAACAGTGCTTGCGGGGAAGTGGATAGACCACTCCCCAATATCAAGGCACCACAGTCTGGCTTCCCCATGGAAAGGAAACCATAGAAAATCAAGGGTGAGGATGGTTTTGCTTCCAGTGAAGCACTAAAAACAGAACAGCTGTTCTGTGAATGGTTGCTGAAAGTTGGGCTTTGTGGGTATCAAGATGACCATAAAACGCCTGTTGTTGGGTCCATGAGGGATCCTGTCTTCAGTGTTTCAAATGCAGTAAACACATGGGTTTGAACAAAATACTAGTTCCAAGGTTTACATTTCGTATCTAGCGATGAATGAGTTTGAGGATATTGACTTTAGTTTTCCTTTGTGTTTCTTGCATCCACTGAGCCAAATTTAATCCTCAGTTTCATAAAAATCTGCTCAGAGAAGCAGGAATAGAAATACATTAACCTCTCAGCTGATATACAGCTAAAATTCTCTTTTCATACCACTGTTAAATTCATTTCATGTCCATTCATTTCAGCCTGGACAGGCACTGTTTTAAATGTCAGAACTATCAGGCCCAGCATCCTCTTACAAATGAGAACAGCATACTGGAATTTAATGGTGTTACACCTGAGTTGAGGTAGAGTCATTAAACCTAGGCATCTATTTGTAAATCCCCATCTTGTGGTTTTATAAGGGCAAAATACAGAGAGGCAGAGACATTATGATCTTGGGTATAGGCAGTAATTGCACAACAAATATATTTTCTGTAATGATGCTGAAAAAGATGGCGTCCTTTTCTGTAAGCCTACTGTGTAATACGCAGGGCTTAATATATTGTGCTCATTCAATTATAGTTTTAGTGAGCTGGAGTCACAAGAGACAGCAAAGCTTTTCAGGCTTTCTGGTGATTTCCTGAAGGTATTTCAGCACTTGGTCACAGTACAGAACATAATAAATTGCACCATCTGTATACATAGTTCTTGGTTCCTGACAGAATGAGAGATAAGGCTTTAGGCATTGTACGCCAAAAAAATAAAACACAGATTTATTTTCTTTCAGAATCTACAATGCCTTAATGTCTGAAGAACTGTGGATTTTCCTGCCATTAGCGATTGCCCAAGTAGCTGTCTCAAAGCACTGTTCCTGTGGTTCAAAGACAACCCAGGGAACTAGGGAGACAGAGCCAAACTCAACCCACAGTCGCACGGAAGCAAGCGCAATCAGGGATATTGTTCTGATACAAACAAGAGCAGAGTTTGGCCCAGGTAATCAGCATCTTTTCTGTCTCACACTGGTAATTGACAGTTGCCTTGGGAAAATGATTGGGCTACAGATATATTAAATCCAGCCTTTGGACCCAGTCATGTGGTCCACACAGAGGCATATTTCCCATTAGTCTGAATGGTTGAAGAGAGGGCTGAATGTGTGTCCACATGACCCTGGTACTTTTCATTAATTACTTCGGCTTCTCCTCTGTAGTTTCTATGGAGAGCAAATAGAGTCTGAGAATTTTTTCCATTTATAAGGAAGATAAATGATATAATGCTTGCAAGACTGTAGGCCCTGAATCAATGACAGGCTTGAAATATGTTTTGCTTAATAACGCATTAAGTATTTTTTAACACCAGGACTGGTATGTGGAAGAACACGATGATTTGTCTGCAGCAGCCACACTATTGAAGCGTGGAGAAGGATAATGGCTAGGGCTACCATTCCAGAACCAGAAACAGGATTTCCTGGGGTGTAGTCCCATGATCAGCAACTTCCTCTGCTCCCTTGGGCATATTTTAAAAATTACCTGCACCAGATTCCCTGCCTGTCAAAACAGCACAACAAGATTCAGCTACGTGAAATTCTTACCATGTTTGGTGGGAAAGGCAGTAGCAAGGTCCTGTCCTCCAAAACCTGTTTAGCCCATCACAGAAATTTGGAACAGTAGCAGATGCTTTGCTGGTGTGATCAGCAAAGGTCCATGCTCTGGTTCAGTGCTTGGGAGATGAAAAGTACTTTATAAGTGTTACAGCTCAAAATAAGACCTTAAACTATTTTAAAAGGGTTTTTTTGTTTGTTTTCAGAAGAACCAGCATCATTCAAGCAGTCTCTTGAAAATTTAAATCAAATATTAATACTTGATGGAATGATGACCATTATTCTTCTTCCCTTTCATCTTTGGTCTGCTTACCAAGGAAGAATATTTCTCTTGTTTGCTTTGTGATTTTATTTTTTAAACAATTGCTGATAATCAGAGAAATTTTGGTTAACACTCCCATATAGCAACTACTCCTGAAACATTAGTAAGGATTGCAACACTGATTAGCTGTACAAATATTATTGTACTCCTTTAATCTAAGTAGCCCTAATGGTTACTTCAAGAGGACTTAAAGAGACTGTTTATTTTGTCAGTATTGATGGAGCTTACAACATGAATTCAAGTGTTCAGAGAGCACAGATGAACTTGTCAAAACTTTATTAAAATCAATAGATATTCCTCAGCCTGACTTTAGGCAAGTTTTGTCCCTATGTCTTCAGAGACCATCAGAGGGGTTTTAGCTGGAGCCAGTAGCAGAGGAAGCAAAAGCAATCTCTTCTCAAGGCTCTGTGGTCAGTCAGGCCTAGAAAGAATCCACTTAAGCTTTTTTTGCTAATGACATTTCTGGATGCAAGTCAATGAACTCAAGAAGAGTGTCCAACCTGGTGAAATGCTAGACAAAATCATAAACAGAAAACATTTCAGCACTGACTTTTCAAAGCCCTCTTCAGCCTGGCATGGTTTGTCCCAGATTAATTTTTGGGTTTGTGTCTAGAAAACCATCAAGAAGCAGGTAAATGTACAGCATCACTTTGGCTTGCACTGAAGGTATTTTTGTTGCTATTTTTAAATGGTATTTTTATTACTCCATATATCTAAAGCAGTGTTTTCAACATGTGGAAAGTAAATTTATTTGGTTTGGATTTAAAGTTTCTACCCAGAAACCCACAATTTATTGGGATGTTTTTAGAAGATCAGAAATCAATAAAGGTCACAGTATGAGAAACAGTGGAGGAAATTGCATTTCTTCAAATACCATCATTTCTTCCCGGGGAGGGGAGAGAACTCTTGATTATCCAAATTATTTGATAAAACTGAGGACCCCACAAATAACAGATTTGATTTTTGGAAGATTTGATTATTCAATTGTTCAATATTTCAAACTTGTAGGAAAAGATTCCCGACTTCGAGCATATCTAGAATACATTTGTATAACAACTGATTCTTTGATTTTCATGATATTCAAGTTTTGGAAATGAATTTTAATTATCATAAGTATCTGAATTTCCATAAGTGCTTTTAAAGTTTTCTCTCAGATAAATATGGGCTATTGCACTGCATCTGGAAAACAATGGCAGGGTGTCTCCTTTTCCCTGCTATAGGTCAGGAACACTATAAAATCAAAATCAGTGTTTACATGTCAGTTTAGGTGAGGAGTGAATAGGCCCAACATGAAAAGTTGCATCATGTAATCTTTAGCTTGTGCTCCATCACCTGAAACTACAGGACACAGCAGATTTTTATTCATGGCCAGAAAAGCTTTGGCTATACATCGTATAAACCTATTCTTGTGTTTTCAGTTTTCTGGCTCTGAGATACTGCTTTCAGTGATAAACAGGCCTCCTGCTTACTCACTTTCAGTAGTTTCTCACATTTTGTTCTCTTCACAAGCAGATTTCCTCAGCAGTATCCCTGCTCTTTGTTTATAAATATAAAGGTAAAATGTGTGGGATTAGTTATTAAAGTGTCCGGAGGAGTCCTAGATATAAGGAAGAGATTGTATGCTCCAAATATGTGTTTATTTCAGCTTTACCAATTGTTCACACAATGAATTACTTCTTACATATATTACATTCTCAATCCCTTGTAAGTTTATAATGAAGTCCCTACATGCTGAGTGAATTGCAGGTTGCAGCACTTAAGTGCTATATCACTTTTTCACTCATTATACATTGCTGCTTAGGTTTCAAAGATTAATGTATTTGAAGATTTGAATGTACAAAAGACAGTAAGAAAACACTGTCTTCACATTTACTCTTGGACTCTGTTTGCCCAGATCTTATGGAAACGGATGGATGGCAAGGACAGGACTGAGTAAATGTACCAGAGTCTAAGTAGTTCCAGATGAAGGGCAAGGATGGCGAATCACTGCTTCTAAAACAAAATCGTCAGTATAGCTTCTCTTTTTTTAACTTGCCCTTCAAGGAGAAACCTGCACATGTTTGGTCTGACTGATCTAATTTTGATTGTCAGTTTAATCAATCCCAAGCATCAGAATATTCCCCAAAACTACAGGTCCAAGGGTTTCTATGCCTAGCAAAAATATGATTGAATTGGTGACTAAAACTACTGTGTGCAGGTCTGTATATTTGACAATGTTTCATTAAAAAATGTTTGAAAAATCCATTTCACAGAACATTGCTTTCTCCTTCTTTCCCCTCTCTGTCACTTTTTACCTCTGTTTCCAGTTGACATGATTCCTAGTCTGAAAAATTAGGAATGAGATTTTAGAAAGCTGTCAGTCTGCAGATCTCAGGTGTCAGTTTTCTAGCCTGTCTTTGTAACTGCAAGCACACAGACCATCTGGATTCATATCTGGGTTCCAAGCTGTAGGGATGCTGGGAGGAAATCACAAATGTGTTATTAATTGTTATAAGAAAATACTGGTAGAAACACACCCCAAGTTTATTTTTGCTTTTCTTCACTTACAAATTCCACAGCAGTGGATTTTGGTAAAAAGCCATTCTGTTGTTTCTTTAACAACACATTCAACAAATGTGGCATACATTGTGGTGAGGTAGATGAGATAATCTGTGCTGCTGACAAATATGTGACATTTGTTGATGGTAGGAAAAGAAATATGAGGTTGTGGTGATGTATAACACAGAATTTTGGTGAATATTTTACATCAGCCAAGGTTAAGGGTTAAGAGCCAGACTCCGAGCAGGTCAGATTATAATGGATCCATCTGTCTCATAACAAGAGCTATTGATTGGTTGTAAGCCCCAGCTAGTGGGGGGCTATCACAAAGACAGCACCAGCTCACCACTGAGATCTGCTGCGGTCATATAGTGCTGGGTTAATGGCGAGAGTTTCTCTCAGACATCTGGATACTGAACACCAAAGACTGCTCTGGGACAAACACTGCCAGATCCCAGTGGTATTGTTGGTAGCAGGTCCCAGTTCTTCCCACAAGTCTTTTTGGTACGTAATACAGGCCTTTGTTTTAAGTATTAATTCCGAACTGTCCAGTGCATTTGTAATCTCCTGTCCATAAACTGTGGTTCTGTTTGAAGATCGAAAGGAAAATCCAGTAATTTGTCAGTGGTTTCTAGACTTTTCAGGGTGGTAAATTTCTCTAAGTCTTTTGCATGACCTGTGTCTGAAGTCACCTTGAGGTAGACCAATCCAGATGGCCACTGCTGTCATTTGTTAGATTCTGTGTGGTCTGTAATATCTGAAGAAAGAAAAAAGATACCTAAAGTGGTGCCTATGCATTCTGGTATGCAGATCTACTGGGATCTGCCTGCTGATCGTAGGTGGTAGGCTAATGCTTGGTAAGATATTGCTAGAATCTTGTTAGATGAGGCCAGTAGCCTGGAGCAAGGCTCCTTGTGGCTTAGACTGGCTGTCAGAAAGCCACACACACACTGCTTGACAGACCAGGCTGCCTTCCTTGTGCAGAAGACAGCCAAACACATGGGTCTTACAGCACTGACAACTGCACTAATCCTGATTTGGCCTTTGGACAACATAGATGAACGCTGCTATGGAAGTTCATAAATCTACATCATAAAATATTTCAAACATTTTGGTACTGCAAAGCATTTCACATCTCTCAGCAGCAACCATGTGTTCCTAAAGCAGTCCTACCAGGCTGTGCCTGTGGGTTTCTATTGTCCCCTCTAAGAATTTTCTAGGGTCAGAAGGCACTTTTCTGGCAGCAGGGCTCAGTGCAGGGATACCTGGACGCATACACAGTGCAAAGAATTTTCTCAGCTAGATATAAGGGAACAGCAACAATATGTTTAAGCAACAATTCTAAGAAGAAAGGTGTAAGTTCTGAAATACTTTACCTTGAGCCTCTGCTGTGGATGTTTTGATGAAATCAAACAGAGATTATATTGCTTGTAACCTCTTTCATGTCACAAGTTGTTACTGTAATGCTGAATTACTTCCCTGGCAGAATCTGATGCAAAATGTAGGGATGTCTCTTACTAAGGCCACCAACATCAGCAGGCATATATCAGTCTACAGTTTTGACACACCTTTTTTTTTTTTTTCTCTGAATCAGCCAGTGGATATAGATTTCCTTGCATTCTAAAATAAAATAAAATAAAAAAAACCACCAAAAATCCTATTAATAAAATCACAGTTATTATCTTTAGGTTTCTAAGATTATAGTGTCCTGCCTTTTTGGAAACATTCAAATCCTTGATCTGTTTTTTCCTTCTTCATCTTAACAAATACATGCACTAGGTAGAGGAAGGCCTGGCAGTCCATACTTCCTCCAGCTGAAGCACTTAGACCTTGGAGTACTCTTTATCTTGCAGTCTTCTTTGTCTCACCAAACAGTGAGAGAGCTCTCAGAAGGTCCTGGGAAGACAGTGATTTAGGTTTCCATCTTCATGGCTCCTAACATCAGTGCCTGCACTCTGTGCCACTCTATGTTGAGGTGTGCCCTCTCTAAATTTCCATCCTGCTCAGCCTACTGAAAACAGATGAAGGAGTGTGCTACAAAATTCCGATGATTTCTTTATTGTGATGAGTGATAAGCCACATCACAGTTTTGCTGGTACAAGAATTCTTGGATAGTGAGAAAATTTTGTGGGTATTATTGTATTTGTAATGCATTTGCTTGCTGCTTATGTGTAGGCACTGTGGTATAATCAGAGAGAAGAAAGAGGCTAGGTATATTTTTAATTACTCTATCACTGGCTGTTTTAAAGGGTATTAGAAATGCATCTGTAAGGATCAACAGAACCTGAACCAGTTTGAGGGCTAGAGGATCTATCAGATTCATCTTTTCAGCCCTTTCTATTGCCCCAGACTTAGTCTGGTGTGTTGGAAATTCCTGGGAGCCACTAGCTGCAGATTTGAAAAGAAATGCACCTAAAGCCATCCTGCAAGACTGACATCATCTTGCATTCATCTCAGTGCCTAAGCATTTTGAGATACTCTGATGAAAGTCATTACATAAATGCATCATATTGTATTCTTAAATGTTTAAATCATGACAGATTTTGAATACATTTTTTTGTGACTCAGTCATGAATTATCACAATTTGCATACACTATTCTCCTGTATACAGCATACCCTCCTTCTCATTTAATCCTTCTGACTTGTGCTGCTGTAGTGACTTTAAACCTGAATTGCAGAAGCAATTGTGGAGTGCCTTGCTGTTAACTTGGTGATGAGTAATCTTGCTAAGACCTATAGGCAGGAATAATTGACAATTTTTTGTAATGAGCAAGGAGGAAACCCATAACCAAAGGAAACCTTTCTCTATGAACAGATGCATCCATTTTACTCTCTTTGTATCCAAAGCTATAGTGGCTCTCTAATGTGAATATTATTTTCTTTTGTTTATTGCTGCAGTGCCAAGGGATAAGCTAATACTAGGCCTTCACTTAATAAGGCCCTGGTCAAATGCTGAGGAATAGGAAGGGATGCCCCAGTGCACTTACAGTCTTAAAGAGAAGAACAGTGAAAAGGTATAAAATGCAAGTATTAAAGGAAACTGAGAAGCATTTCTCTGACTTTGAAATAAGTTTGTTTGCAAAGGGCTGTTTAATATTTCTTGGAAACACCATGCTATTTATCCAATCACCTCCTTATCTGCCCTTTTCTGGTTTCCTCTACAAAAACTGGCCAGGTGACAGTAGCAGTCCTGCTGAGTCCCAGCTGTGGGAGAGGAGCTGAAATGCCTGCAGCAGCCTGGGCGTACCCATGCCTGTGGAGCACTGTCCAGTGAACTGGAAATCCACAGTCCAGTTCCACACACTTTTCCTAGACATATAGAAATGTAATTCTGCCATTGTATACTGGATATTGCAGGCAGAAGCCTATCGTCTTTGTTCTCTTCAGGAAAGACCAGTTAGGATCTCCCTGGGCCTGGATGCTGCTGTCCATAATAATCCCCCACTGTGCTTTTGAATGCTTCTGCAGTGTGTCCTCCCACTGGGAGAGGAAATAAGGTCCTCAAGATGGTATATCCTATGGCTCCTTTAATTGTGGAGAATTTTAACAGAGATGGTTTCTTGCCCAGGGGATCAAATGTTTACTCTTGAGTTAAAGAATTGCCTCACAACAAAGCTGTTTTCCCAGATACTGGTTTGCCTCATCCCTCTCCTGCACTTGAATATATTTTCATAATGCTCATTTTTTGCTGTAATAATCCAGCATCTGCTATGCTGACAGACCAGCACAGAGCCATTTAGAACAGCTAAGGGCTGCTTTGAGTCCCAGAATAAACAGGGAATTTCCCCTTTTTCCTTCCTTTTTCCTTCCTTTTTCCTTCTACAGGTTAACCTGGTGCTGATCTACCCTTCTTCCCAGCCATGCTGGTTGAGAGGGGGTGGTGACAGGACAGAGGCACTCTCTGAGGTGCAACTCCAGAGTCCCAGGGCATTAACTCCTAGCCCCCTTGGTGGGGATGGCAGCATTGTTCAGGGTGTGCATTAGTCCTTTTCTCTCCAAATTTCTGGTGCTAGAGCAGGATTAGCTCTCAGCTAGCACATGTCTTGCCCCTTCATCTTTTAAAATGTACCTCAGTCATCAGGCTTCTTCCCAGGCATCACAGATGAGCAGTTACTGGATCCCATTTTGGTGTTTGAATCTGTAAGCTGAGCTTGCCACTGCCAGTTTGGAAAATAAACCACCACACAGATACAGAAAGAGAATAATTGCATCAGAGTGATTTTGCTGGAATTACTTAGGGTAAACTAACAACTTCTGTGGGTGCATTTTCACACTTTTTGGGTGCATTTTCATACTCAGTCTTCAGTGGGGTCCTCTGTGTGCAGTGAACCACCTGGGTGCAGAGGCCTCCAAGCATTTTGTTCTCTGCTAACGTTTTCTGTCTCTCACAGCTCAAACTCATTTCTGTAATTAGCTCAAGTGCAAGAAGAGACTGATTCTCCTCTCTTTGCAACAACTTTTAGTTAGAACAAAGTAAAATTTTAGCTCTGACTTGCTTGAAGTAGAGAGTTCTGGTGAGCACTGTCAGATCCTACTGGCATCTACAGGGTATGAAACTCCATCAGCAATGGGCATACTGCATATTTTAATTTTGGAAAGGGAGAAAGTTTGTGTTCAAAAGCTTTCTCCACTGTCAACTATCTGCTTTCAAGAACCTTTCTCTTTGTGCTATTTCCAATCTGAACTGGGGCTGAGGTGTAACCCCTTTAAGTTATCCATCCATTCATGCTTCCTTTTCATTTGTTAAAATTGCTCATCCATCTTGTCCATCAATATGTTTCTTTGCTTACCACAAAGAGAATAAATTCCTGTGCCAATAAACACATTGGTCTATAACTTCTCTCACATAAACATGCTTATTAACTTTTCTGCAGGATGACTTCCATGAGGAAGATGGCATATGTGCACACTGGAAGGAAGATAAGAGTCTGAAGTAATTGGATTAGCTGTAATAGAAAAATGGGTGAGCTGCAGGGATGGAATTCACCCAGGACTAATTTGGAGCACAGAATATCAGAGTGCTGCAAATCTGATAGCAAATCATACTTGTTTAGATTGCAGATCAGGAGGCTTTATAAGTGTGTATCTAATGCTGAATCTGTGTATCATCTATAAGATGTAGCGTCCATGTGCCTACAGATACCTGCATACGGCATTCTTTGATGAAAAGGCGCCCTGATGAATATATTTATTCAAGCTAAGGAAACGATAGAAATTTCACTACATTTCATAATCCAGTAGAAATAATTGCCCCCAAATTCTGAAATAACTATGTATACTTCTTTTGTTCTTCTCCTTCCCTTTAGCTTTCAAATATGGAACAACTCCTGCTCCCTCCACTGGCATCAGATGGAGGCACTGCTTGCAGGGAAGCTTGTATGTTTAGTGATGGGGGAGGTTCCTCAGAACTAGCTCAAAAAGAACAGCATTGGTCTTTAACCCCAGAGAGATAATTTAGAAACCATTATTATAGAAGAGTTCAATAATGTGGTTCTTCCAAAAGACTGGCTGCAGAAAGAGCCAGGATAACTCGCACTTTGGGTACACACCCCATGACTCAGACACACCAACTGGACAAGGTGAAATTGTTCAGTTCTATTGACCCGTGAGGACCAATAGTACCTTGTGTTAAAATTTAAAGACTCTGCTACATTCTTCATGTCTGTATTCCTGCTCTTCAATTACTCATTCCTCCTCCTGTTGACAAAAGATTCAGCTTTCTTACTGATCTCCTTCCTGAAGCAGAGGTAATTACTCCCCACAGTGGTCTCCAGGACCTGCATGTGGTTCATAGAGACCTGAAGATTCATGTTCAGTGCTGTCGAAGGTGCCCCAGGAGCCAGTTTTCTGGAGCCTCTTTGACAGCTGGTCTCAGCCAGCATTGCTATAATGTCTGCCTAGGGCTGTCCTGCCAGTGATGGGGCTTTGTTTCCAAACCCTCTTTACCCTCTTTCACTTTCATTCAATTTATAGCTGTCTCTGATAGTTGAGATTAATGTGAATTTTATTTTACAAGCAAGCATGGAGTTAATTTTCAGAGTATTTATTGCTCCAGCCACATAGAGGAGATAAATCACCATAGAAAGAAAATGTCCTGTTGCATGCAGTGCGCTCAGTAAGTTTGTCTAAACTCACAAAAATCTGCCATTTAATCTCTGCCTGGGGTTAAGTCCTATGAAACCACGACTGAGCAGTAAAACAGTAGTAAGTGGTACACAGGATAGGCAGTGCCTGCTTCCACCTTTCAGAAGTACTTAGCCCTTACCACTTTCCACAGGCTCGTAAGCTTTTATTCAATGGAGTGGAGATAAATATAACATGCCCACAGCTGTCTCTTGAATGGAATAAATTAATTTATATATTTATTTACATGGCTATATAACACTGTATTTTAATATAATATAATGTATTTTTAATATTGTATAGCAATGTGTTTTTAAAAAACCTACTCACCTGTAAATGGCTCTCCACATAAAGGATCAATATCTCCAAAGTCAACTAATTACTTTGAGCAGCAAAGTTGAGTTGCTCAGCTTAAGACAACAACATCAACTTCACTGAAACTTTTGGGATATAACTCAAGCAGGTGGTAAGTCCATTCACCAAAACATTTTTCTGAGTATCATTCATGCCTTCTGTATTACACCAGATCAGTACTGGTCTGACTGCTTACATTTTCAGATAATTTCCCTCCCAGGTATATATGAATCTATCTATTTTTCTACTTCAACCTCACCTGTGAGGTAGCTTGATATACATTGACTTATCAAGGTGGCCAGGACTGGACATTTTGAGATGGATTTCTAGTAAAAACTTGATTTTACTCTGTACAATCAGTCAGTCTATTCTTTGTGCTTGCGCTGCAGTCAGTTCTGGTGTCTATTTAGAAGAATCAGAAACAAATATGTCCTGTTACTTTGCTCAGTAAATGTAGTGAGAGCCCCAGTTCTGGGTCTTCCAAACTGGCAGCAACATCCACAATCTGTATGTTCACATACGTACTTTGCTTTTGCACTTTGCAGTCCATACTGATTTTGGCAGACTTGCATACAGAGAATAGTTGCTGTTACTGCCTACATGGCATCCAACAACTCCATGAGGCTGTTTCTGTGCTTAAAAGACTTTCCATTATAATGTTAAATAAACACGTTTTCAAATAAATTTAACAGATCATTTCTATTTGTTAGCAGTTTCCAATGGAAGCCCAATGATTTTATTTTTTATAAAATTTGTCATGTCTCCAGTCCTGTGTATTGAACTATTGGAGAAAAACCGGTGTTTGTTTTCAGACATTCATCTATTTAACTGCTTTTGGTGAGTATTCCAAAATGTCATGTTTGATTTTGCTTTCAGTTTCTCACAAAAAACTCTGCCTGTTCTATGGGGACCTGTTGGATAAAATTAAACAATCATTAGATGAAGGGGTTATTTTACTGTGATTTATTAAGGCAGAGCAGCTTCTTCTGTAGCTCAGAAGAATATGAATCAGTCCCTTGCTTGTTCCAGCTTTGTGACCATTCATATCTCTGGATATTTATGAAAAACATAACTCACAAAGAAGAGAATACGGTAACGTTATTGCTCAATACTTACGCATTTGAGATGTGTATAATTTCAGCATCTCTATGCTCAGCAGAACAACTAGAGAAGCTTGCTAGTGTAGCAGAAAGGAAAATAGCTAAACACAGGGCCTGGGGTGCACTGATAACCATCATAGATCCAAGCCTGTGATGTGGTCACAGTAAAAAACAGGAAAGAAAGGCCTTCTAAAATAAAGCAGAAAACAGAACAAGTGTGAACTGAAGTGATAAATTATAGAGGACTTCACGTGGAGAAATCAAATAAATCTCTAAATATTTTTAGCACACTCACTTTTCTTTCAATAACACACCAGGAGGTTCAGTGGTCTCACCCAGCATCTTATTAATCCTGCACTGATTGGTGAGTGTGCAGGAATGGAGCAGCACTGGCATCTGGGTTAATCACGTCTTCTAGGAAATTGTGAAAATCACACAGGAGGTACTTCACAAATGGCGAGCTGAGGTTTTGCTGCAAAAAGGCTCTGTTTTCACAGCAGGTGGTCAGTAAATCTAGCACTGTTATGGATCATAGCTATAAGTCAGGTTTCAAATGTTCCCAGCTGCAAGAAGTGTCTGTCTTATTTGGAGTCTGAACGCAAACAATCTTTGCTGCAAGTGCAAGATGGAGTTTCTCCTGCATTTGGGCTGCTTACTTTCATTTGTGTCTTTTACTTGATCTCTTCTTTGGATCCTGATATTTCAGAAGACTATTTTTGATCAATATAATCCTTATGCAGTGCCTAGTGATTTCCTTATTTTGAACTAAAAATCTCTTTCATAAGCAATTCCCAGTAGAAATGTTCCTTTTAGTCTTATGCACTACTTGGATTTTTCCTCAGGGATGGAATGTTATTTTTCTTTTTAATTCTCTCTAAACTGCTGACACTAATGCTCTCTATAAAACTTCTTGTAGGCCCTGCTCTGTATCTCGTCTATATTTGGGATTAAGGAGAATTTATTATCATGTGGTCCTAAAGCAGCTTTTTTGAAGCCTTGAGTACACTCTCCTGTCAGGTGAGTGCTGATTATATATTATAGAAAAAAAAATGTTTTTAAAAATAGATCTAAGAGTGAGAAAAATCTGAAGGCTTGAGATGAACTGTTAGGAGAAAGAAGACTGGGAAGAATTTGCAGCAATAGAAAAATCTTAGTTCCCATAGAGGATGCTCAACTGGGTGGTGCTCTTTATTCTGAATAGAAGCATCTGTGGCCCTAAGAAGTGACCCAGTGGGGCTAAATATCATGATAGCGCAGGACACCTGAGCTTGCCTCCCACCAAAATACAGGATTTGGAATATGGAAGTTGGATTCCATTCAAGGGGACTGGGAGCATTTGCATCAGAACCCAGAGTAACCTGCACAGAGAGCTCAGTTCATAGGCACACATACTATATATATAAACACACATGATCGTTTGGGAGACATATCAAGCTGAAAGTCTGCCCTTTGAACCCGGTTCTTTCCAGACACCCCAGATTAGACACCTAAATACAGAAACAGCCCCAAACCCAACCTTTTTTGAATGCGTTAGTCTGGCATTTCCCCTGCTTTTGGAAGAGGTATGTAAACCCACAAAGATGTATTTCATGTCTTACACTTAAAGTGATTTCAAAGGCAGTCACTCATTGAAGAAAAGAAAAAGAAGGTATACTGCCTTTTGATGGTCTCTTAAAACACACAAGTAAAACAGAATCCTTTGTGTTTCATGAAGGGGAAATCTTAGAGGTTAAACATGCAAGTTGTGGAGAAAAATGCTTTCTAGTGCAAAATGAAAGGTTATTCCGAATATTGTCATCCTAAAATTGGTATTCCTCACCACAAGCATGGGAATTGTTCAGAATTTATAACCTTGATAGCTTTAACTACAGCAAAATACATATATAAATGGATCAATTTTTAATATGTTTAACTGCAAATCTGACAGAGATAAATCCTTCAATGAATCACTGGCTCAACTTCTTGTTTGAAGTTAACAGTAATTTAATTAGATTTGACTTCAAAAAAACACCTTAGCATGACTTAATGGTGTAAATTATGAGCTGTTTAAATTGCTGACTGAAAACATTATTTAAAGAGGTACATTAAACATAAGCAAATGTAAAAAAGCTGTATATTTGATGGGTTACACATTTCATTGCCAGGAGACCATTTCACATTGGGGACTATCACACTAACTTGTCAGTGTGATATAGTGGTATGAGCAGGAGCACCAAAATTGGTGGTTGCAAGGCAGAAGGTATGTGATCTTGGGAAAGACATTTTACTTCTTCATTGTTTTTTCACCTGCAAAATAGAGACCGGGGAAAAGTAATGAAGCTCTCCTGGAGTCTGCAGTAATGTTTGTAAAACACTTGAGGGTTGCAAACAGAAAAGGTATTAGAGAAGTGTTGTAAATTCAATTGCTTCTAAATATTCTTTTTCAAGCAGGGGTCAGAATGTCAGATTTGGCTTTTTAAGAGATTGTAAATCTACCCCTTGGTCAGTTAGAAGGAATTCCTGCACACTGTAAAGCTGCCTTTCTATTTATTTCTGCTGCAGTTTGGGTCCTCCAGAAACATCCAGCTCAATATTTTACTTGAAAGTTATTAAACACATATGATGGAGGTAAGGAATTAAAAACTTTGTAAGACAACTAGCATTTCTCCATTCTTGCCTAAACCAACCTCCCAGTGTATCCATCATACTGGCTGCTCTAACCAGCATTGGAGCTCATTTGTTCTCGTGGCATTAAAAGCCCAAAACCACTTGTTTCCATTGCTGTTTCTTAACTCCTTAAACTAGTAATTGGCACTAACAACTTTAACACCTGCTGCCTTCTTTAGCTGATTTTGATTCATACAGACAAACCCATAAAAGCATTAAACATTTTTAACGTGTCACCCTTCCCAGTCTTGCAGGTTCCAGAAATGATTTCCTTTTCTTACTCTCCCACATCAGCAAAATTTCCACCTTAAGTGTTCTGAATCTCTGAAGCCAAATTGCTGCACATGTGTCAGAGACTGAAAGGATTGCTGGCTCGAAACCTTTCATGTGTGTGGGGAAGAGGCACATCAGGCCCTGGTGAGGCAGTGCCCTGCCCCATACCCCTCCTGGGCTCTATCCCAGCCCTGCAGTGGCCACCAATCCCTGACACAATGCAGGCAATGCTCCACACCTGCCCCTGGGGCTCCTAACCCAGCTTCTGAGTGGCCAAATGACCACAAGCCCTACCTGGGGGAAGCACCCAGGAAGGCCAAGGGGTATCGAAGGCCAAACATGAGATAAGCACACGCCTTGACCCTACCTCCTCATGGAACTTCTGTAAGTTAGACACTGCTAGAACCCAGGAGTTGGTAGCTATATTTATTCTTTTTCTGTCTTTTTTCTTCTTCTAATTCTCTCCTCTTAGAATTTTTGAGTAATTTAAAATCAAATAGGCTTATAGTTTGTGAAGTTAATGCTTTGAGAAGTAGTTTACATTGGCTGAACGCTGCTCTAAACCTTTTGCCAAATTCTCTGATTGTCTGAAGTTGCCAGTAAAGGTTTTTTTTTCTGTTTTGAGCTCTTGAGGATATCTTGTCAGTATTTCTCCCACACATGTAACTCAGAGTACATTAACAACTATAAGCCCTTCTAAAAGTCTCATTGGGTAAGTTTTTTGGGGCCTTACAACATGGTATCTTTTGTTATTGTTTATGAATTTTAATTTCCCTTAAAAAAGTACTTCTAGTGCACTTGGTTTTGTTCACATTTATCTCTATATGAGGTTTGGAGGATGCAGAATTTTTGTTTTAATAGTGAAAGATCAATTATTAATCTGACTGGTTATAAAACAGTTATCAAAATTTTAGCAGGACAGGATGGGCTCATAAAGAGCATCCTAGTAAAAGGAGTATAGATTCAAATGCCCCATGTGAAGTCTGCTGCCACAGGGCACTGCAATGCTGAATCTTTGTCCTTCTGGTTCCTCCTTGTTATGGTTAATGGGGACCAGGCAACCTCCTGCAGTGTCCTGTACAGTCCAGAATATTGCTTGGCCAAGAAATATTTGTACACCCTGTAGAATGGACACTTATAATTCATATTCCCCTCCAAAGAAAATCAACTGGTACATTATTTAAAAAAATATTCTTCTGTGCTTGATTAGTGACGGCTGTCATGAGACCCAGACTGTTGGGTAATAAGCTTTGAGTCTGACATCTCTTTTTTTTCTAGCAGTCATTAAAAGCCTTTCAGGAAGGCAAATTTAGTAGCAAGACATCATTGAAACATAGGTTAACTCCCATTGCGTAATGGTAACCTCTGTCTCGGGGAGTTATTAGCCAGGGTGACAGGCTATGCACTTATTTATTCTTCCAGTGGCAATGAGATCAGAGCACAAAGGTCCCTTGGGGACTGCTCCATCTCAATCCCAACTGGGGTATTTAATAGTTTCTACCACAGGCCTTTTAAGGTTGATTGTAAACTCTGTCCTTTTTGCCAGAAGCCACTGTGCAGCAAAGTGACAGCCAAATCTTTTAGAATGATAGTTATTTTTTGTAAACTAGCCTAAGGCTGGATGAGAAAAAGGGAGAAATAATTGCTTAGTACTGAGAGAGAGTCAGGCACAATTTAGAATTCATCCCTATCTATTAAAGTAGAATAATTTCTATATTGTATATTCAGGTGAATAACAAAAAATTAGATTTGTACTTACAGAAACAAATGTCCTTTCTTCTTTAATTGGTTCCTACTTGGAGAACACCTGTCAGCATATTCTATGAATATATTTCAGTCTAATCCACCATCCAGCTGTTTCAGCCTAGAAACACCCTAGTGATTGAATTCTTCCTCTGCAGTACATGTCTCCAGGGGACTTCCTCACCCTGGTACTAAAGCTAACCAGGCACACCTTGTCATCTCAGAGTTCAAAGCTCACTTCTATTCAGTGCATTGCCAGAATCCAAGAGGTATAATGTTTTTACAAGACTGGTTTTTTTTGTTGCCAAGAGTGCTGGCTTTTTGTTCCAGTATGGAATATATGCTAGAATACCAAAGTGAGGGCTCTAAGTCCTCAGAATTCTGCCAAACATTACATGTTTGATGCTGTTCAACAAATAGCTAGGACTTAAAGTTCAACATAAACAAGACTTTTACTTGTGTTTCATTGAAGCATGATTTACAAAAATAAAAGAAAACAATGAAAGAAGCTTGTGTTTCTCTCTACTTCTTTTTGATGAGTAAAGCTCAAGAAATATCTATTTCCATCATCTGGCATTGTCACAGTCAGTCACAGAAGCATGCACAGTCTATCTCATATATCAATCTATTTTTGCTGTGTGTCTTTATAGCTCTCATAAAAGCATTGTAAAGCCCAAGTTGCCAGCCTGCAAGATGCTTTGGGCTGGTTGGTATTTCCACCAGATATTCTCTGGAGGACAGAGGGTACATAAAGATAATGGATAGAAGGAACTGCTTTAAGGTGAGAGGAAAAAAATTACAGCCATCCTGAAAACCACAGTGCATTTAAGGTATGGTTTGAAAGTATAGTAAATCAGAGCTATTCTATAGTCAGCACAGTGCATTCCTTCTTTTGACATACATTCTACCACAGCAGTAACATCCAACCAATTACCTTCATTCCTATTTTTATGGTATTGCCTTTATTTGCCAGTGCATTATGCCAGATTTGGTAGCGTCTGAAACAGCAGGTCAGGATATAGACATCTGACAAAGCAGAGGGGCCATGTGGAAAGACCTGGTTATTAATTTTGAAGAAGAATGTGTGCTCATGGCAATAACAGCCAAACAAGAGGATGACCTTAGGGAAAGAGAATGTATAGAGGGACAAATCTTGTCTGTGGTAAGCATATAATTTGCACACATAGCAGCAAGAGTTTTCTAATTAACTTCGAGGGGAAATGGGTTAGTTGTAAGTCTAGAAGATCATGATTTAAGAACCTTTGCAATTGGACAGCTGCTGCTATATGAGGGAACACACCGACCAACCAGCTTTATGTATATCCTCTTAGCCCACTTCATATATCACCTCTTACCCCATCAAACAGTCCAGAAAGACTGTACTCTTGCAGCTTTGTGGAAAAGAACGAGACAACTGGTACCTGAGCAAACTGTCCTGAAATATGTTCTTACATTTAAAAAAAAAAATACATATTGTCTTGCCTTGTTCAGCTCCTGTCTATAAATCTTCTTTCCTTGGCAGGGTTATTAAGAACAACTGGCTGAAGCAGCACTGTTGTTAGCTGAGATTCTTGCTGTCCTACAAACCTGTCAGCCAAGTTACAGGAGTAAGTATAGAGAATCAATAGTCTTTTTGGCAAAGAAAAAGAGCTGACATTGATTCTTCCAACTCTGGCAGCTGCCTTTCATGCTGTGCCCTTCGATGTGTGATGAAGGCCTGTCTGTGGTCCCATTGCAACCTTGTAGGGTGTTCAGCATAAGAGGAAGGAGAGTCCTACATCATCACATCTTCCCTAACTTCCACAAGTTAAGGAATGGGTTAGTTTGAAAGAACTTTGGACCTTCAGAGAGATAGATGGGACTGGGTGAAAAGGCTCCTCTTACTTCTTCCTGTCTTGTCTGTTTGACCATCTGGCAGTATTCTGTGAGTGCCCTCAGTGGACTTCTGGAGAAGTCTTCTGTCATAATTTAATATATCTGACTAGATAATAAGATATGGTCCAGAAACCACAATTAAATTAATAACTGTAGACTACAGTCCCAGGCTATATTATAGACATACAAAAGCTTGACCTTGAAAATGAGCCAGATTACTGAGATTTAACACAGGCACAACTGGTGAGGTGGTCTATCCATATTAATAACACAAGACAGAGTCACGATAGAGTTCCTTCTTTGCCCCCATACTTTCCTGTCACTGCTCCTTAAAAACAGTAAGTAATATCATGTTTGGCTGATGTTCCTTTGCAGACCTTTTGGGTACCTGCTTTTTCTTGACTCAACTGCTTTTTGAAATGCTGTGCATGTCTACAAGAGCCCAGTCAGAGGTGGGTAGAGGATTTAGTTTGTAATGATTATGCTAAATCCTAAATGCCACCTAGTAAAACAATCATAATTTGACTTCATTAAGCATTCTTTGTTAGTTCATTAGCCTTGGCATTGTCAGCATGTTGCCACAATCAAATACAACTTATTCCATGTTGTGCAATGAGAGCTGAGGGCAGATCTCACACTGGGCTGTTGTCTAATGGACCTGAAGCACCTGCTAAATGTAACAGTGCACTGTCCTCAATATAGGCATCTAGCAAGGGGAGAGGATGTATGTGCTGGAGATGACCTTGGATACATCCAAGTGCTGAGCTGGGCACACCCAGTCCTTCAATCAGTTTCATCAAATACCTGACAAACCTTCTGACTGGTTTCACTCTTGAGCTACAGCTAAACTAGAATTCCTACGGGACTGTTTCAATTTTGCTTACTTGGATGCTGTTCTCAGAGGAGGAGAGAACTGACATATAGGCTTTACTCAACATCTGCAGTACTTTTCAAACTGCAGATAATCAATGGATGATGCAAAATGATATAATTTGCATCAGAAGGATAACTGAAAAGCCTCTTACACATATTAGTGGGCATAATTTAGCCTTTTGGTGTAAGAACAACAAAAGAATATTAAGGGCAAATTCTGCTTTGTGTAATATGTGCTGATAGAAGAGCTGCAGCCAATGACATCTTGCAGATTTCTGCCACCTTTTTCTGTGTTGACCTGCCTGTGGCCAGCTCCCAAGGGTCCCTGTGGAGCAACATGTGATGGAAAAAACCTCAGGCCCAGCTGCTTGGAAAGAATAACTTCCTCAACACAGGGAGTCAAAAAGACATGCTAAAGCCCAGCACCCTCACTAGTACTGCAAAGGGAAGGAAAAGGATAAAAAGCACTCTGAGAAACTTTTCTATCCTGTTATGAGTAAGAATAATTGAACAGTGCAAAATGTCATAAGCAATTTGTCTGCATGTGACAGACAACAGACCTGTTTTTGAACGTGATGATTACACTGACTTCCCAGCAGAAGCTCAATCAAATCTGTGGTTATATGGTTTCCTTCCAAACTGGAGAACACAGCAGTGCCGCTGTTATTTGATACTGCTTTTGTGGGTATGAATTTAACACATGCTTCCTGCTTGGGCTTCCCTTCAGTGGTTTTCTCAGTCCAGGCTCCATGAGCAGGACCACCCCATCTCAGCCAGACATACTTCATTCAGCTGCTTCACTCAGCTTGCTTCATTCCTGCCTGATTTGGACAAAGCAAATACAATATTCCACAGTATTTAGGCCATGTCAGTTGTTTTTAGGAGTCATTATTTCCAGTGTTGTCTATGCTCAGGAGATTGCATGGTAAGAGGAAAGTGCTGTATCTTGTAGTGCGTTAAAGGAAGATAAAGTCATTTATGGCCATGTACACAAACAAGAATAATACTTAGCACTTTCAGTTCTGTAAATCATGGTTTTGGTTTACCTTCTGCACCTTCCCTACAGCTCATATTCCTAGAGACCACTCAGTTTTCCACCATTAGTCTTTACAGATAAAAGATTGATTCTATTAAAAAATGTGAAAAAGCATTTGTGTTTCTTAAAAAAAAACCCCAGTAGTGTTAAGATGGTAGATTTTACAGGTGAATATGATTCTTATAGGAAACAACAAGCCTTTCTGTTATTGAAGATATTCTTCCAGAACTCCAGGTTTTTGTCCATCCTCTTAACAATGTCATTATATTACTGCATCTGAATCAAAATATTCTACTGATAGCAAGGCCTACTGCTTTTCCTGCTTAGTACCAATTAGACACCTATTCATTGACTTCATTTTGGTGTCTGTCCAGACAGATGTCCTTTAGATATCTCCTCAGAGTATTCTCTACTTTTTATTTGCAGCAGTTAATATTCCAAACTGCCTATCAGCTATCAAACTTTCAGCTAGAGGCTTAATGATATTTTGTTGCTAGTGATTTGCCCATTTCAGCCTATAAACCACCAATCAGTGTTTTGATGACAAATAATGCGGGTATTTATCCTTGCAAAAATAATGGACATAAGTTAGACTTCACATACTTACCCAGATTATTGCTGAGTTATGCTGGCATGGCCAAAATCAAACGCCAAACTTCTGATTTTGGAGACTGACATAACTTCCATGCAGTCAGTAGATCTGTCTGCAAGTGAAACTTAAACGAATAAAGTGGCTCCTCCTGCTCTGGTTGAACTAAATGGGAAAAACTCACTAAATCAACAGGATGATGATCCGGTTACCTTGGGAGTGTCTGTTTATAGGGAGACCAGTTCTTCACAGAATCAAAGAATATGTTGAGTTGGAAGGGACCCACAAGGATCATTGAGTCTGGCTCCTGTCCCTGCACAGAAAAATCCCCAAGAGTCACACCTTGTGCCTGAGAGCATTCTCCAAACTCTTCTTGAACTCTGACAGGCTGGTGCTGTGACTGCTGCCCTGGGGAGACTGTTCCCATGCCCAATCACTCTCTGGGTGAAGAACATTTCCCTGATATACAACCTCAACCTCCCCTGGCACAACTTCAGGTCATTCCCTTGGGTCCTGTCACTGTCACCCACAGAGAAGAAATCAGTGTCTGCCCCTCCTCCTCCCCTCACAAGGAGGTTGTAGACTGCAATGGAGCATTGTATGGGGACATGAGGCAACTGAGGGTGTAGTTGCTATTTCAGTGAATAATTAATAGCTATTTCTGAGTTGGGTATTTTATTATTTATCAAAAAACACCACTCCATCAAAGCTAAGGAGTCTATTAAAAACCTACTGCTTTTGAGAAAGCCTGTACCTTGTGGACTGTAATGAGAGCAAATGCCTGACCCTTGAGTGTTTCAGTGACAGAGTCCCCAGACAGAGTTGGGTGGAAGGCTATTTAACTTTGTTCACATTGGCACTGCCTTGGGAAACAGGTATTACCTAGCAAGGATACTGCTGCTGGTTTTCTTGAAATTTCTCAGAGACGGAGAAATAGGGTTGGGGGTGAGGGGATGTGGGAACAGACAGGGCAAACATTTGCCAAAGTTTCAGGGCATGTTACCACCTAGGCAGCACCAGCAGGGCTGGTTCAGGTGGTTGCAGTAAAGATTTGGTTGCTCCATTATACCAGCAGAGAGCAGGAGAACAAGGACAGTCTCCCCTCAGGCTTGTGTTCTCTATCCTTGATGTGGAGACCCCCTGCTTGGGAAGAGTTTGTGGCAAGGCGTTGCATCTGCTGATCGACTTGACAGGCTGTGCCCTCTGTAATGCTTAACAGGCCTTGTGGTCCCTGGGAGAAAATCACTTGCTCTTTAGACTTAGGAATGCTCCTACTTATTAAGTGGAAATATATTTCCCCCAGCCCTGATATTTGTCTCTGACTGCAAACACAAAGCAAGGCCGGAATGCTCTGTTCTGCCTCCCGGCTCAATGACTTGCGTGCCAGTGGCCAGGCAAATGGTGCTCTGGGAAAAGGGTCAGTGGGGTGCACAGTGCCTCATGCAGACAGGAGTGTCTCTTGCCTGTCTCTTTCCTATCCTAACAGCACAGGCTCAAGGCCTTAATAAAGTACAATCACCTGCTGAACATCTTAATTTCCTCACTGACTTTTGCAAAACACATATACCTGGAGGGGAGCTGAGTAAAGTCCATCCAGAGCCCTCTGATGTGGTGTTTGAGGTGTCACCACTGCCATACCGGAAGCCAGCTTGCACACACACATGTCTGTGGGTGCATGGGAGAGCTCGCTCAGGCCCTGGTGTGAGCTGAGCATCCAGACCCTGGGCTTTGCCCTTACTCCACTCAGCTTACCTCCCTGCCCAGGTCCGGGAGAGCCTGCCCACTGCGCTCTGCTCCTGCTCCCAGTGTCTGCAAGGCAGAAATTGCTGAACACTGCTTTGACTCCAGCTGGCCAACTCACACTGGCGGGAGAATGAGTCTCAAAATCCCCGTAGCCCTGTGCATGTAGGCAAGGAAGTCATATGAAATATCACATCCTTGGTATTGGGAAGGCATTTGCAGTAAAGCTGGACGTGACTGGGACTGGACTCCAGGCCTGCAAATTAATGTAACTGGCAGGGACATCACTGAGTCCAGAGAGGAACGGATGGCACTGCTCACCCAAGAGCTTCAGAAATTGGATAAGTCAACTTTTAGTACACTGCAGTCTTGTTTAACTGGCAATATTTCTTTGCAAATGGATAGATCAGGCAGTTCTAGAGGCAACAGTAAGCCTGTAAATTGCTCATGTTTCTGCAGAATGGCTTGCCACTGTTTTATGGTCAAAAATGTACTTTCTGCAGCTGCTCTCAGTCAATGCTTCTGAAATTTTTTACAGGGTCGTGTCTAGTGTCTGACTATTCCTACAGATTTATCAGTCCCTGTCTCTCCTGGTTTTTGTTCTGAAGTCCTTAAACACATTTTGGTTTTACTTTGGGGAAATCTATTCCTTGGGCTTGTTTGTTTGGGTTTTTTTGTTTCTTTTAATTTCATTTTGCAGCATTGAGCATTGTTGAAATAATTCTTTCCCATGTTGTTCCTGTGCACTGTGCTTTTAAAATTCCATGTAACTTCATATTTGTTCAAGCAGAAATGCTTAAAATCCCTGGCAAGAGCTGTTGTTGTCAGGGGTAATCACCTCCCCGCAGAGATGAGAAGTACAAGGTGTAAATGAGTACCTATGCTCCCAGAGGCAGTGTTAGCCAGCAACAGCCACACTCCAGGAACCGTCTTAGAGGTATTGAGGAATGTCTTGTTTTTCCACATAAATCATTTAAATAAATTATCATGATGGCTGGAAACTGCGGGCTGATACTAAAATGTCTCAAATGAAGATAGAAAGATAAATCTTTTAAGCACTTACCATCATGACATGTTCCATTAGTCCATTATTTAATTACTGGCAAGGGGCAGTGTCAGGGAGCGGAACAGGGGGGTTGTGAAAGGGCTTTCTCCTTTAGAAGGAGGCCAACAAGGGTATGCATTGAGGGGCAAGCTGAAGTCACTACAATTTCAAGAGTTTGAAGGTTCCTGGCATGCCAGCCCTGTTGTGTAGGGGTACCTAAGGTGGCTTTAACTAGCCTGCTAGGGCAAGCTTGCCACCATGCAGACTTCTGTGCAAGCCAGATTGGCTGCTGCTCTGCCAACTCCTAGTGTCACTGTCACAGGAGATCTTCTAGCCTTGTTCCCCCTTCAGATCACAGGAAAGGTGTCAGCCTCATCTGCATGGATGAGATTTCATCTGTACCTGTCCCCTGAAGAGCACGATGACTTTAGTCTACTGAGGTCTGAGATACACGTTTTACTTGTACTTTTAAACTTAATTTTTACTTAACTTTTACTCAATTTTTTATTTAATGCACAGAAAAATAGCACTTCCTCCTTCTTATCCTTCATTCTTGTAATGGGAGAAAGCATGTTGAAAGGCACTGGGAAGGCTTGGATGCCGCTAGCTCAAAATGTGTAATAGGGCACATGTAGGGAAGGAGATCTGCAGTGCTTTAGACAACCTCTTCAAGCAGGTTGCTGAGGGCAAAAGACCAAGCTATGGGCAACATGGCTTAAAAACTGTGTTCAAAATGCTCCAAAATCTGGGCCTTTCAGGTGTGGACCCCGTCTAGGGGCTAGCAGAGTACTTAAAATTCCCCAGCCTTTCTGGGCATCAGGGTCCCTGGACTAATCCCTTGGATGCTGCTCACTGCACCAAACGTTGCATTCTGACATATCACCCCCGCAGTGATTTCATTGAAATTGTTTTTATTACCTCATAATGGCAATGTGAACAGGGACTGATCCCAAGTACTTTCCTGTTTGATGTGCAAAACAATACAGGAGAGCTCAGGATTATGCACTTAAAAATGGTGTCTCCATGTATTTAAATGAAGTAGGGTGTATGAATTCATTATGATCTGAAAGCTCTTCAAACACTGCCTAAGTAGGTACAACAGCTTCAGATGAGCCTGAGGACTAGTTGCTAATGCACATACTTGAGAAAGTTTTCTTTGGCTTTTTTTTTTTCCCCGTGCCTACATACAGCTGCAGAGCTCCAGCTTGAAAAGAGCATTCATGAAAAAAGGAGGTACACTAAAAGAAGCCAAAAGCTGCAAAAATATCATCAGCCTAATTTAACTCTCAGCTGCAGGTCTGCAATTCTCAGGACTCCCCTTCTACTATGTAGAAAGGAAAAAAAACTCTGCCTTGGTTTAGGCATTAGTAGTGATCATGAAAATAATAATGCTTAGCAAAAAGCAGAATTTTTGTATTGCACAGAAAATAGTATCCTTTCTATTGTTTCATAATTTTAAAGCTTAAAAGGTTCACTATGATCATAAGATTGCTATGATCATCGTCAATGACTCCTTTGTTCCATTTCTTATTTTTTTGATCATTTAACAGAGAATTATATCTTGCTGTAATTTTGATAAGCCTGCAAGCAATAATCCTGGCCTTGCTATTTTCTGCAAGAAACCGGAATCAGACCACCAGTTATATCTGTCAGATATTTGTTTGTATTCAGGTATGTAGGAAATTAAGAAAGAGCCCTGTAGCTCTGATTAAAACATCTCAACCCTCTTGCTCATTTGTATGTGTTGTCTTTATAAGTCTGTGTGGAGAGATAGCTCATATCTTAAATTATTTTTTCATCCCTGTTAAGGAAGCATTTTCCCTGCACCAGGCACAGGGGTTCGTCCTCTTGCTGTGCCAACTGCAACAGTTTGGTGGATCTACAAAACATTATTTCAATTTTCCAAACCTCATGACCACTCATGGGGGTTTCAAGTCTCCTACCCGTGATCCCTCATGTAATTTCTTACCCTGACTGATCAAACCCCCAACTCCCCTCCCTTCATCAAGCCAAGACCCTGGGAAGTGAAGTCCTTTCCAGTCCTGTTTTCAAGGGCAGGCCAGCTCACTGCACATTCCAAGACGCAGGCAGAGCATATTTTAAAGACAGTCCTTCACTTCTGAGAGGAAAAGGTCATGAATATCAGTCACTCTCAAATTCAAAAGGCTGTTTCATTTGAAACAGGGAGGTGAAATGTCTCTGGCTGTTCTCTGCAGTCAGTGCTTTGTCCTGAGAGTGTCAGAAATGCACGCAGTTATCACGGACACCCCTACACCCCCAAAGAAAAGGGGATTACTAGCTAAACAACAGCTCCCACTGCCTGGGACCAGGGCTCTTACCATAAATCCTGCTGAGCTGGACCTTAGACAAAGGTGTGCTCATGTCCACAGTGCAGTGCAAGTCACTTGAAAGACCAAGAGATGGGGGAATAAGGGACGTATCTCTATGTCCCTGTCCCTACCCACAGTGTGAACAGTACATCGCTGCTGCCATGCTGTCTGGAGCTGAGCTGTCTCATTGGAGCAATTCTAAGTGAGTGAGAAGGAGACAGAGAACAACTGACAAGGACATCAAGAGGGAAGAAGATTCTGCTTCACTCCTGAACAGGCATGGTGACACAGGCTGTACCTGGAGCCACAGTGATGTCCACAGCAGGAGGAGGCAGCAGTGCTGCTGGGACCTGGGCAAGGTTGAGAGCTCAGACATGTACAGTGTGTATGTACAGTGATGCAGGTGCAAACAGCATCATTTTACTTTCATCACTGTCCAGGAGCATCCTTGAGGTAACACTGTTTCCCTGCACACCAAGAAACTTGAGAGATGTGAGGACAGTGCTGCCCTGCTCCCCTGGGTGGCCCACAGTGCCAGGATAGACTGCACCACATGTATGGCCCAGCAATAGGTAGGGACTGAAAACGGACCCTTGCACCAGGGGCACAGAGACATGAGGAAGAGATAAAGGAGCTCTAACACCTGTCCTCTGATGCTGACAGGCACTCCAAAATTGCAGCTGCACACCAGTATGCAACTGCTGAGCATAACCAGGTAACTCAGTATTTGGAGTTACCCTCTAGCAGAGGGTTTTAAGAACACTTTAAGAACTTCAGTCATGTCCTCAGGATGATCTTCATTTATTTTCGTTTTTATTTGTTATGAATTTTGGTTCCAAATATGCACAGGGGTAATAAATTTCTTCTCTTCATCTCGGAAAAGGGAAGAAGTGATATCACAATCCAGCAAATGTGGTCATGCTAAACAGAGATTTTTGTTTTAGTTAAACTTTGCAGCATCCTCGATGAGATATTCTTGAACTTGCATTTTCCAGGCATTTAAAGGCACCATGAATTACAATATAATTGAAAAATGGGCCTGTTTCTTAGAAATGAAGTGTAACCAATAGCCTCTGTCTGCTGACTTAATAGAGAAGCTTAACGTTATTATAACCATATAAATAACAAGGCCAGCTAGCCATTAGCAAGAGGAGTTCATTCATTGCATCTCTCTGACACTTTCCAGCTTGCTTTTTCACAGTAAATGAGTGTTGCTTGTGCTCATTTTCTATTCAGATAATTCCCAGTAGCAAGATAAATGTACTGGTGAGAGATCCTACTTTTCTCTGCTTCTAAATAAGAACTGTTAGCAAGATGATGATAGCAATAATATGAATCTATGATGAAGGAAAATAAAAAGAGGAGAAGCTGAAGTTCAGCCTGGACAGAAGATTAAAGCAAAGGACAATGAAGTCCTGACATATTAAAGTTTCTGGGTACTAAACTTGCTGAAATAATGCCGAATGGTTGATGGGCATGCTTGTGCAATGAAATACAAAAACAAATTTAGAAAAAAACCCTTCTGAATCAGTTCAGTTTTCAGTTTTTCACTTTGTTAAATTTAATTTTTTTTTACTGTGGTTTTCTTTATTTTTGCTCCCTTTTTTTTTGGTAGCAGCTATCTTGGGAAGCGCATTCAGGTAACAAAATCAGACTCAGTCCAGTGGTGACAATAGGCATTTAAAAGGTTTTAGAAAGTCACTGTTGAACAAAAACAAACGAGCAGATGACAGTGCTGATAATTTTGTAGGGCCAGTTGACTTCTTTCTTACAAAAGGTTTCTGAAAAGGGGATGTTTCATTCAAAGCAGTAGGACCAGATCTACCATGACATTTTCAAACTCCACTTATTCTCTGTGCAGCTGATGTGCTGCATTCACCCTGTGGTGGCTGGCTGCACTGGCCTGGATGTAATCATTTGCACAGTCAGTCCCACACAAACCCAAGAATTACTCTACTATATGAACATGGTATTCCTTACTTGCTACATCCCATTTAAAGGTTTCATTCACCCAACCAAGAAACATGAAACTGTGTGACACAGCTGAACTGACATAAAATGAATTAATCCATTAGCTGAAACATGGGTTACCTAAATGATCCAGGAAATCATGAATGGATAATTAATGATTAATTCTTTTTCTTTATTTTTTAAAGCTTTATTTTGGTCTCAAGAAGTTTCTGACAAGTGTGCTTGCATAAATATGATCTTAAGTAATAGCAAGAAGAGAAGGAAGTGACTAATGCATCTGCATCAAACCAGTGAGGCTACCATGCCAGAAACCCTTGTGGTATTCAACCAAGCCTGTCCTAAATGTGGCAAACAAAAATTAAACAGAACACATGTACAGGGATAGATTTGTTCCTAGATATTGTGGGATGACATCAAGCCAGTTTGGTTTGGAAAGCCTTTGCCAGTCTCTTGACAAATTCCTTCTTCTCTCAAAACACATGTACCAGCACCTCCAGTTTGGTCTGCCAAGTTGCTTACACTGGTAATATGGTCTGGTCCAGAGTATGGCACAGTGGAATACCCCTATTTGAAACAATCCTACCGGGTGACAGAGAATGCTCATGATTCTGTGCTGCTTTTCTTAGCAAGTGTCTGGATGTGATGGCACAAAACAGCAGGTGTGTTCAAAACCTTGGAACACTTTTCTCTCTCAAGAAAACCTTTGGTCAATTTTGCCCCTAGTGTGACATTACAGAATGACATATTGATTCTTAAAACAAACCATATTAATAATAGCAAATCTATATAAAATATGAACTAATCAAATTCCCAAAGGTCATGAGAAATTCCATGGAAGAGTAATTCTACCTGCAGACTGCTTTTACCAAGCCTTGGCTACTCATGCTAGTGAACAATTCTGGTCTCTTCTCAACACTTCTGTGCTTGGAAGAATGGTTAATAAAACTCCCTTTGTCCTGTCAGAGCTCTCAAAATTTTAAATTGTACAAAGAGATACACATTGTTTCATTGATATAACTAATTTCTATTTACCCTCTTTTTCGCAAAAGCTCTATAATTGTATAGCCATTTATCTATCTTGAAACAATTGTTCTAAGACTGTTCCAAAGTCCCGCTACAGCAAAAGAGAAGGGAGAGTGCATGTGTATTTGGAAGGAGATATGACAGCATGAGAGTTATCTAGGCTTGAGAAGCTGACAATTAGGTTCTAATATCTGAAATTAATATTGCTGATTTAATTACTGAATATATCTTTGGAAATGTTCTGGGAGCTGATGGGGTACTTTCTTTGGACACAATTTTTCCTGTTTTCCTTGCCTTCCTTTATTTATACCTGCCTGATACTGTAACCCTGATGTTATCAGTATTCATTTATTAGAAAACAGGAAAAGGTTACTTTTCATAAAGGTTTTTTTTGTGCTGCATAAGGTAGAGTGCAAAATGAGTGCTTTTGGCTGGGGAAAAGAAGAAAAAATTCTCTAATGTCACAAATCAGTGTCTGCATTTTACGATACTATATCTCTCTGAGCAGCTGCAGTCTAGTGTAGGGATTGCCCTTCTTCAGCGATACGTGTCAAACAGCTGGAGATAAGCACATTCAGAGCCTTACTGAGAACACAACATCGCATTTCCATTGGTAATGAGTGAAACATCTACAGTACTTTCCATCTGAAATGAGCTTTACTGTAAGCTAAAGATACCAGCAACCAAGAAAAAACACCATGTCAGGTGGGCAGCAATCTCCTCAAAGTGTGGTGGCTCCTGCCCTTACACATTAGTAAAAAAATTAATCCCTGTGATACTCCAGTAAGCACAGATGCTTACTTGCACCTGCAAGGGATGTTTTTCTCATTCTTAGAGTTACAACAGAGGTGATTTTGAAACAAAGAAAGGGGCAAGACTATAAACAGCAAGGGTAGTACATGATAAGGAGACTTAAGAATTATACAGTTGCAGATACCTCTATGTTTATTTTTTTTTCCTCTCACTTGCTCGGGTTGTGGTTCCTGTGTTTACATGGTAACTGTCAAGGACTACATGAGACAACATGCTGTCCAGCAACACAGCATGAGCACAGGCTGCGTTTGATGTTTCTGTGAGGGCTCATGGCAGAGTCTGGATCTGAACATCTCCCCAAATCAGTGGGTTTCTGAGCTGCTCCCTCAGGTCACACACAGGCTCCTGTGGACAGCTGTTGCATTGCTCAGGCTCACAGAGCTCCTGCTTTGGGTACAGAGAGAAAAGCTCCCTCAGCCACAGCTGGGCTGTCAGCATCAGTAAGGCAGGCTGGGCTTGAGCTTCCAGGGATCAGAAAGGACCTCATGCTCACCTGCCCCAAATCTAGTCTTTAAGCAAGAATAAACAAAAAGATGACTCAGACATTGTAGCGCTCTCCTGTTCCTAGGCCATTTTGGCATGAAAAGCTCCTTAATTGGTTTTACTTCGCACTGACTACAGCAATGTTGGTAGCTGCCAAAGAGCCTGCTGAGCAAATAATGATGACTCCTCGATCTGACAACCTCACATGTGGAAACAGGGCTGGCTGGCTGCAGTAGGAGCAACATTGCTGAGTCAAGACCCCAAAGTAATTCTTACAAAAGGGAATTCTACATGAGGGTATCTATCCCTCTGTTTTTCCATGCTGAAGCAATATAAAACCACCCTCCACTCAGTCCCTTTTGTACATTGACCTGTTGTGTTTGACTCACTGAGACAGATGAAGTGACCCTACAGACATTTTGGGCTACACAACCAGTTCTCACAAATACGAGTGGCAATTTTTCTTTTGAGAGGCCTGCAGCACTGGGGCTAGGCTGTGGGCTAACTATGCTCTCGGGGCTTTTCAGGTCAGATGATACAGCAATATGCACCATTAACTTCCTTCTTCAACAATAAAGTTCCCTATTGTCTGCATATGGGATCAGCCTCCAGAGCAGTGTGCAACAGGGGGAGTTGAAATGAGGTATCTGGCTGCAGTTTGTGTTAAACTGTCCCTGGTGGCCCACTGCCCCGGGGTCTCCAGCGGCAGAGAGGCACCACTCAGTGGAGAGGAGACAGGTTAATGGCACATTTTGTATTTGTGACCCTGTGAGATATATGGGAGGTAAAAAAGCGCTGTCTGGATTTTTATGAAGAAGACACCCATTGAAATGCTTCAGCATTTTCAAAAAATCCTGATTAAAAAGTTGGCTTCACTTCTAGCTCCAAGCAGGCAAGGACTGCAAATAAGACATCGCCTTTCTCCTCTCACTCTTCTATTGGGAAAATTTTGCATAAATTAAAATTAATGCGTTTTTTCAACTAGGTCAGTGGAATGTAAATGTTCTGTTCCAGGGAGGATTATACATGTAACTCAGTTAAGGGATACACAGCACAGATCAATCCTGCTGCATTTATCAAAGCTGAGCTGTTTGGAACAGAAAGCAACCAAAGTTTTTCTACCAAACACTTCATTGCAGTATCTGAAGGCTCATGGGGCTGAGGATGGGTATTTGTCTCACTTCTGGGAAATCCTAAAGTCTTTGGCTTTTGTCTAGGTGTCAAATATGTCTTCAAATGTGGTCATGAAATCTGTGTGATAAAGTGGGACAGCAGAAGCAGCTCCATCTCAGTGGCTTTAGCTCCATCGGGAACATGTCTCCCGTGTTTGCAAACCAGGCGGTGCAACGTGAGACTCAGCAGCAAGTTGAACAAAATTGACTTTGTGCTGCCCCAGGAGTGTGTCTGCTGCTGCCGTCAGGCCTGCATCTGGCTGCTGCCAGCTGTGTGGTGCCCTCAACAACTGCCTACTTTTTGTCTTAGACCGCATAGTCAGTCTGCATGCAGATACTGTGCTACTGAACTAGTGCATCTGAACCCCTGTTGGGGCCTGCAAACAAGAAATAAGAAAGAACGTAATTTTCTCTCTCTCTCTGGCTTGGATTTTCTCCTGTGCCACAAATCTCCAAGCACACACACACACTCAAGTGTATGGAAATGAATGGCCACCCTGACTTCCAGCTGTGCTGGAGAGGCTTCAGAGGTAAGCAAGCATGTTGCTGCTTTCAGAACTGGACAGGGACTTTTGTTTTGATAAGCTTAGTACTGTACATTCTGGTGTAAGGAAAGATGCTGTGACTGAGACCATAATACAACAGCAGCTGAAACAAATTTTCTCCAAAAAATAGGGTGATTTTTTTCATGATGGATGACACTTTGAATTACGTTAGCTCCCATTAGAACAACCTAATCTTCTAAAGAAATCATAACTAAATCTTTCTGAGTTGCAGATATCGTTTTATGAGGATCAAAACATAATTGTTATCAGTGCAGAATAGTCCCAAACAAACTTGTAAATAGTAGGTGGAGGGAAATGGGACCTTGTTTTTCATATGGTTCCAGTATACCCTTTCCTTGTCTCTCACTGCATAATATATCCAGGATGTATTTTCCCATTCCTTCACATGAAAATGCTCTAGTGATTGTGATTAAAGGTCTCTGTAGTCCAGAACCTGACCTCAGATGTCAGCCCATGTGGATATTTAAGGAGATGCACAAGGACAGGGGCAGTACACAGTGATCTGCACTGTTCTGGCTTTTGATGATCGATAGTTTTAGGAGTCTCTGAGCTACAGGTTGAAGGTGGATATTTCATCTTAATAATGGTCCTATATGACATGATTTTGTCTAAGTCTTTTTAAAATATATTTGTGCAGCAACAAGTTGCTGTTTTGGCAACAAGTCCTGCGGTTTAATGCATCATGCGGAAAGTTCCTTCCTTATGGTTTAGATTTACTGTAGGATAATTCAGTTTGTTACCCCTAATTCTTGCACTGGAGAAACACAACCTTGTCCTGTTTACCTTCTCTGTGCCATTGGTGATTTTATACACTTACATCAAGTCCCCTCAGGTAGTTTTCTTTCCGAGCTGAAAAGGCCTAATTTAGTCTTTCTTGAAAATGAAACTGTTACAAAACTCTGACCATCCCTGCTACCTCTTCTGCATATTTTCTAAAGTTATTAGATCAATGCTGTAATACTATTTTCTGTTCTACTTTATTGTGTTCCTTCATTCAGCAACTCCTACTATCCAATTTGCCTTTTGACTGTTGGAGGGCAATAAGTGATGTTTTCAGAAACCTCATACCTTAACTTCAGTTACCCAAGATCTTTCTTTAGTGTTGCTATCTAGAGACTGTCACTGCACATGTATAAGTGGAGTTATTTTTTCCCTAAGTGCCTTACTTTGCACTTGTCAATATTGAATTCCATCTGGCACGTCACTGTCAGTTGGTATTACAAGCTCCTTCTGTGACAGTCAGCTTTAGCTTTGATTATTGTGAATAATTTTGTATCATCTGCAAACTTTGCCAGTATTCACCTGCTTTGACATGCCACATACAGAGGTGGTGAACAGCACCAATCCCAGCACAAGCCCTTAGACACTCCTTTTGTAAATTTACCACCAGTTCAGAGGAAATGTTGTTTTATTTATTCCGTCATTCATACAACTACCTATCACATTACTCACCTTTGTTCCTTGAGACGGTAGTTGGTCTAAGCTCTCCTTTGGTTGCTCAGCAATTTCATATCTGAGCTCTTTCAGCACAATTAGTTGAATGCCATTTTGTCCTCATTGTTTGGCTTGGGTTGATTTAACCAAGAGGGTGTGCTTTCCAGAGACTGTCTGTGTTTCTCTTTGTCCACAGTTGTTCTACCCTGTCATTAGAGCTTCAGCTTTGGGAACAATGCAGGTGTAATGTCTTGTTTATCACAAATGTCGACCTTTTGCCTTTTCCAGCAAAACTAAACCTTAAAAGAAGGGTCCTGTACACCTAGGTTAAGCTCTTAGGTTGAGGGTGATTTCTCCACCAGCTCACACCTGGGGACTCCTTCAGTGTCCAATAATTAGCATCCTGTTGAGCATGGGAATGCAGTGAAGTAGTCTTTAGTATTGTACCAAAGAAGTGGGTTAGGGAGAACTGACTGCTGATAATCAAAGGTTGATTTATTAGAGTCCATGTGAATAAGCCTGTGTTGACATCTGTACGGTGCACATAATGTGTGCTCATGTGTTGGCCTGAACTGGGATCTGTAGCAACACACATAATATGCTTATACCTCTTCCTGTAAATGAGAAGGAGACTTCCAGCAGGCCAGTAAATTGCATTTTCACCCTTCCTTTTCCCATTTATTTTCAGTGCAAGCAGCTCTATAGTCTACAAGTCTTTCTCTGACAAGCAGGTGCAGAACTTGGCTTCAGTCAGCTGGCAAACCGGTGAGTTTCTTCTAGTTTATTTTGTGTCATTGCTCTGTGCTAGAACAAAGAGCAGTCACTAAGATGAGGATTGCCAAAGCTGTGCCAAAATGTTGCTTGTACCACTCTCTGCTGTCCTTGAGTGTAGCTCCACAACATGTTTTCATGAAGAAAACAACACAAATTCTGATAAAGATTTTAAATATAAAAGCCTCCTCAGACAGAACAGTCTCATCAGATATAAAATCTATTAGATTACATTGCCAAGGTGCAAATCACACTGCAAGTAACAGACATTTAAGCTACTCTCAGAAATAGCTACAAATCTCCTCATTCACCATGAGCTACTGATTATAGAATTTTGTGAGTGAAGCACTACTTAAAAGCACCATCCATCTGGATTGATTTCCATGGTCTCCATGATGGATCAGACCAGGTGCCCCAATATCACTGTCTCTCATGTGAACCTCTGTAGTTGGATGCACCAATCTAGCTTGTGCAAGTGACAGACTTTCCTATGTACCAGATTCATTGGGGGCAGAAAAAAAAATAGCAGACTTAATATCAGACTTGAAAAAAAATAGGTTTTGGACAATGTATTCTTGTTGTTATTTGTCATAAACTACTAAATACTAATTTTTTCTTTATTAGCATTCTCTCTGCAAAAGGTGGTTGAGAATATTGTGTTAAGGCAAATAAATGTAATTTTTTTTAAACTTCACCATATTGGTGTTCTAAGTCCTTTATATTCTGCAGGAGCACATACCAAACCCTGCTGCCTCCCATCAACACCCACTATAGGATCCCAGTGGATGTAAACACTGTTATATCCCAGGAAAGCAGAGTGCTAATCTGCTCCATGTACCCAGCTGTTGTATTTTAAATGAAAAACTCATGGTGGAACACAATCTAGTATCCATGCTCATTTAAAATTTGGCTTTAGTGGTAGTAATAAGCCCAGAACACCCGGAGCAAATACTGAGTTCCAGCAGAGACCGATTCTGATCACCAATACTTCGATTAATATTGGCTTTGTGATTTGCTCAGTTTCTTCACTGCAATATGCTCTGCAGACCCCATTTTCCTTTGACAATCTTCCTGTTGCTTTAGGCAGGATTGGTTCCGAAGAACTGGATTCAATCACCTGAAAGGTGCTGAGCACGCTCGGGCACCACTGAACTCAGGGAGCTCTGAGGCTGCCCAGGGTTTTGCTCAGGCGTCTTTGAACCTTTTGCTCGGCAAACCACTCCTGGACACAGAGGCTCGTTTGTTCGCTAGCGATGGCTTCTCCTACTCTCCTGGTGCATTTGAGCAGCAGCACCGTACGGAAAGAGGGGAGCACCTCCCGACCGCACCTGCATCACCGTGTGAAAGGGGAGAAGAGAGAGAGGCGATTTGTTATAAATAACAATTAACCCCTGATGTCGGCTTTTCTGGTCGGAGTAAAGACTGCTGCAGCCCGGGCCGAGAGCAGCACTGGGATGGAGGCAGGGAGGCAGGGAGGCAGGGAGGAAGAGAGGGAGGCAGGGAGGCAGGGAGGGAGGGAGGCAGGACGGCGGCTCAGAGCAGAAACACCGCGCAAAGTTCGGGCAGCGCGGACTCCCGCAGCGCCCCCTCGCGGCACCGCCGCCACACGGCCCCGCCTCGGCTCTCGCAGCGCACCCCGGGCAGGGGCACACGGGCAGACCTGGCTGCAGCAAAGGGAACGCGGCGGACGGGTGTGTTCCCTGGTGATGGACATGTACCTGTGTCAACACAGCCTAGGAATCATATGCATCACGCTGAGAGGCAGACCTGGCACACCCACTTAGCCTCGAGGTGTTCAGCAAGCAGGAACACCCATGGGGAGAAGCCTTGCCCAAGAGAGTGGAGGGGGGAACAGGGCTGTGAGCCTGGCCAAAATGTGGGCAGGAGGAACGCTACCCTTCTGGCCTGGCATGGCTCTTCTGTACCGTAAGCTCAAGATCCAGACTCTTTCCTTGTCCAGAGCCCACTGTGTATTTCTTATTTTGCAGCTTTCAAGAGAAGGTCGTCACCCTTTCACATGTTCATATTAATGCCTGTATTTCTTTAATTCTTTTTGCGGCACTGTTTCTCATCAACAGATGCACCCTGTAGCATTTGGCATAGAGTTCATCCTGCTCTTGAAATACTTATTTACTCCAGAATTATTTAAAGAAACATATATTTGGCCCTTTTGCTTCTTCTCAGTGCATACCTGCCATGTGGGGAGGTAGAATTTAAACCTTCAGAAGGACCAAACCAAAGCCATGCTCTTTTTTAAACATTATCTTATTTACCAGAAACAGAGTCAGAGAAAGGCAGGATGGGCTTTGATCTTGCCTAATTATGGAGTGTAATATTGGCTACATGGATACAATATTGTCATGGGTGCTTTTTCTTCTGCCCAGAAAAACAAAAATCTCCTTAAAGAAACAGCTGTGTCCTGCCTACAGCCTGCAGAAGAATGGCATTAGTCACGTGCAGTCCAACACGTAGCACAATTGTGAAGTTCTCTCTATGAGACTGACAGGAGCTATTCACATCAGCTCCCTCCACCATCTGCCTGAATGGCAGGCTGTGAGGCAGCAGCAGCCCCCCCGCGCTGCCTCTGCATGGCCTCAACACTTACTGCCTGCTCAAAGTCTGTCCCCAAGTGCAGAAAATCAGGGACTGAAAGCAAAGAGAGGATGTCACTCAGGTCAAAGCAGACTGTCAAGAGGGGGAAGAAAAAGGAGGGTGGGGAAAGCGTCAAAGCTTCATCTATTGGAGTGCCAGGTCGCTGGTTCTCCTGCAAGCAGAGGTGTTAGTTTCAACAAGAAGATGTGGAGGGTGAGGAAAGGGGACAACTGGATAGTACAAAAACAGGGAGAAATCCCATATTCTCTTCCCTTGAGCTTTAAGGACTCAGCTCTGGGGCAGGACCAGGCTGTGTGAGGGTCAGTGCCAGAGAGAGACATCTCTGCTGCTGTCTGCAGCACCTGCATGCTGGGGTGCAGGAAGGGATGCTAAGGCCTTTGGCTGCACCCCTATGCACACACTGTCAGACATCCCTTTTAAATGAACCTGCAGGACCTGGGATGGACAAGCTCCCATCCCAGGCTGGGGCCAGGCTCTAAGCTTGTTGGGGTCCTGAATGCCATCAGGACCACACCATCTCTCTTCCTCACCCCCCTTCCCTCCACACGCTTTGAAGGTCAGACTAGATGGAGGGAGATTATTGTTTATCCTATGACCTGATTTTCTTTCTCATTTTGAAATAATGACATTTTTCCCCATGACAGAAATTCCTGCTATCAGTTCCTGAGGTGCGTGGCTCAGAGTTACTGCAATCGTTTCCCATTGCATTCACAATTAAGGTCACACAGTTCGTGCAGTATGATGTCAAATAACATCTTCCACTTTTATGCTGTCAGTGCATCATTAACATCTTTCCACTTCAGTCACTGTCAACATGAAATCTAAAATCAGGATCCTTGAGGAAGAGCTTTAGTGGTCTTCCTCCATCCCAATATTACTCTTCTCAAGGCCAACACTTCTGGTTTCATCATGAATCATTGTTACCTCCCCTCAGGTTCTTGGCTCTCTTTTTCAAGTGTGAAGTCAAAGCAGAGGCTTAGGAGGCAGCAGGTGAGTGAAAACAAATCACGCAACTGAATTATCTTTGCTTTTAATTGCCCGTAGTGGACTCGACAAAGAAAAGGAACAATTCACACGTGGCCCATCTAACATACTCCAGCTAATTGTCTGATATTTCAAAACAGCTGGAACCCCGTTTTCTCTTTGCTTCAAAGTGCACATCCATTAGGCTCAATGGACTATGACCCAAATCATCAAAAATAGTTTAAAAAATTTTCAGAACAAGGAAAATTTATTTTTCTCCTCTCCTCAAAGTGAACAAGAAAAACTTCTATGGAGTTTCTAAAGAAAATATTTTTATGGCTGTTAAGAAGCCTTATTTTTCAAATAAAAATCTGATAGATTTTGAGGGTTTCTCCTTGTAAATAACAGAGATTGTCCAGTTTTGACACCCATGGGGAAGGGATGAAGATAATTGTGCTTGTCATTCAGATGTGTATCTCAGACAGGCAGATACAGCCACCAAGAGCTGATTTCAGTTCAGGCCTTCCCAGAAAGTACTATGTGGTACTCGCAGTTCTTATCCTGATAGTGGGGTGGACCCCGTGGTAACACCTGTTGCTCAGGTTAGGATGGACAAAAAGCTTCCTTTCAGTGAAGGAAAAAGAGTTTTGAGTTAACTAGTGTCAAAACAGTGACTTCTATATCATCTCTGTACTACTCAGTTGTTCACTGAACTGCCTTTTGCTTCACCAGCATGATTTGGGTGTTCCTGCTATTTGAAATGCTTGTGGCATTTTGGGGGAGGGATCCCTGCCCCAGTTAATGGTGTGCATTTTGGTTAGTGGGTGTGCTTACATGGTCCAGGGTAACCTTTGCTGAATGGGCCCCTCAGCCTGGAAATAAGCTTTGGGAGATTTTGGTGTAGAAGTAAATAACGATTGGCATTGCTTACAATTAGTGACACTTTAAAAGCACTCTGCAGGTATTTTTGTGCAAGAAAATCTTTCCTCTCTTCTTCATTTAGTCTCAAAGGAAATACTTCATTTCAGGAGAGACCTGGCTGCAATTTTCAAGTGAATGGATTTATTCTTGTGCTTTGCTTATAAAAAGGAGTTAGAAAACTTTACATACCAAAAATTCCCAAGAAGACAGCTGTCAGGAGTTGACATGTCGGATATGAAGTAGCTCTCCAGCTGGTCCCTGTCTGCATGCTGGGAAGGCATGTGGAGACATTTTTTCAATTGCTGTACCAGTTTGACATGTTCACAGTGGAAAATGATGTATCATTCTTGAGCCTTTGCTTGGTGGACACTTCAAAGTGCATTGGATCCTCGTAGAGGAGTGCCCTATTGTTAATTGTTCCTTTCACATGTACATTGGGATGAACATGGTGAGAGCAGCGAGGAACAAAAGGGCTCCGGTGGCCTCTTAGAGAAAACCCTGTGCAGCTCAACCTGAGTCTGACCTTGAAAGGGTGGGTTGCTCTGGTTTTTAAATACTGCTTGCTGGTTCATTCCGCTCTGGCACCCCACTGTTACCAGATGCAGGGGAATGGGATGCTGGAGCAGCGAGTGTAGCAAGGCGTGGGGCGCTCCTCCACCCCCACCATGTGGTGCCCAAGGAGCCACATCCTGCACGAGCGTCCTTCTGGGAGAGGATGGGCATGGCTGTAGCATAGGAGCTTGGACAGGGCTGCTGCCGTGAGTGTGGTGGAGGCATGCAGGTCTGTTATCCCCCAGTAAGCAGGCAAGCCACATCCACCCTCCTCAATCTAACTGAACCACTAGCCCTCAGTCCTAGAGCACAGCCCAGGGTTCTGGAGCCCCCATAATTGGATGTAGGTCTCATAATACATGGCATGAGTTTCCCAGGCCTCTGATGACACAGTTCATTAACACCCAGACATAATCTTGACTCCAAGGTTTGTCACTTGTCTATCTCTCCCTTTTTCCGCCTTGGGAAACCAACTAGCTCTAGTAGGAGAAATGAAATGCATGCATGAAATGTGGTATCCAGACTGGGTTTGAAAGTTCAAGCACAGGAGGCAGTTTATTCCTGCAAAGAGAGACATGATCCCTTGGTGTGCATCTCTTTCAATGAGCTAGACAAAACCTTTCCCTGCAGGCTCAGCTGCACAGAAGTGTCTGTGCAGGCCACGCAGACACTATGAGGAGAGAGGCACACCTGCAAGTAGCAAATCAGCCACTGTGTCATAGCCCACTGTGGTGCTGACAGCTCTGCAGCACACCCTGTTGTGGCATGTCCTGACCCCGGGGTCTCCCTAGACCTGAAACACCTCAGCCTGGCACCACTACATGTGGCTCAGGCCAGACTGAGAGAAAAGATGTGAATAGGGATGAGTGCACCAGTACACGGATACTGAAGAGTCATCCCTCAGGCCTCTGCCCAGAGTTTCATATAATGGCACAGTCTGGATCTTGGCATACTCTGATGAAAACTGGATAAATAGAAATAAAGTCAAATGATAGCAAAATACTTGCAAAATATGGCTGTTTTCATCCCTCAGTGCAGGCATTTGATGCCTCACGTCAGTAAGGTAGATTTCACTTGCAAAATGTCTTGGACTTCAGTCCCTGCTTTCCTCAACACACATCAGTGTTTGGTTCAGAGCTGGCAGCATCTCCCTGATGATGGGTGCACAGGTCCTGTGCCCCTATCCAGTCTTCCCATCCCCAGGGTACTGTGGACTGGAGAGCAGAAGCAAAGCTTCTTCAGCTGTGGGAGGCAGCGGGTGCTGGCTGGCATACAAGCTGCTGCCAGCTCTGGGTCATCAGTGCACACCAAGGGCAGCTCTTCTGCTCTCTTCTTCCTCCAGCTCTAGGTTTTACTGTGCATTTAAGTAATTGTCACCCCTTAGGGACAAGCCTTCGAGAAGGCAGAGGGCTCGCATAACTCTGGATCAGTAAAGGAAGCAGCTCAATTAGCATTTCACACGCCTTTTCTTCCCTCTCTTCTTACCTTCCCTGCAGCGGGCATGCTTTCCCCTTAAAGGATTGTCCTGTTTCTGCTCCTTGCCAGCGTTGGCAGGGTGACAGTAGTCGAGTGTGCAAACTTGTGCTATTGTCCCCAGGCCAGGGGGAGTCATGGAGACCCACTAATATGACACAGGAAAATGTTTGCTGATGGCAATTCTATGGGCTTTGTCTAACTCTTTCTCCATCATGACGACTCGATTTAAGTCTCTAACTGTTTGACTACAGATGCAAGAGTACTATCCAACTCCATCCTTTTGTTCGGGTAGTTTGAATGGGTAATTCAGCTTTTGTGTAACTCAATTGAGGGGGCAAACATAAAGACAAGATTCTTGAGCGCTCAAGCTCCCTTTCCATGGATATCTGCACATCTCTTTAGAGATTTGTTCCTTTCCTACCTTTTTCTGACATCATCCTCCCCTAAAAAAAAAAAATGCTCTGATGGGGAACGGTTAAAAGTAGGCTAGTCCAGTCCCCCGTATTATATTGTCCTGTGCCAATGAAGCATGTTTAGTATCAGCCCCCAGACAGCTTTGGAGAAGGCAGAGAAAAAGGTGTCTAAACTTTCTTAACTCATCTTCAGCATTTTTGCTTTGGGTTGTGAAATTTTTAAATGAAAGGTTTCCATCAGGGTGAAGAGGATAGGGAGAATGGTAGAAATCATGGGGAAATGATTGTATTTATTAGCTGTCTTTCTGTGGCTGTCCCCATGGAGACAATTTGTGATGGCAAAGAATGCAAGGAGGGGAGGCTGATGCCTGATTGGGATGCTTTGTATTTGGCAAAGTGGCTTCTGATTGGCCTGGGAGAGCCCCGAACTCGCTGGAGTCGATATTCATTCAGCTTGCTCAAGTGCTTGCTAAACTGCATCCAAACACTGGCGGGCCCTGGCTGCCTCCGCCGAGGTTGGCGGTGTGTAACCTGCCTAACGAGATTAGCGGGGAAGGGGCTCTCCTCTGCAGCGACGCAGCAGCCAGCACCGGTGAGAAAAGCTGCCGCACGCCGGGTGAGTGTCCGTGCTTGCTTACAGGGCGGCCACCCCGGCTTCTGTCCACCTAAGCGCTATCTAACAAGATTAGGCGCAGGGCTGCTGGCACTTGTGAGCCAGCCCCCGTGCCGGTGTGTGCTGGGGCAGCAGTGCGGGGCGGTGGGCTGCGGGCACGCGTCCGCTCCGGCAGGAGTTTCCCTTTATGGAAGCAAGCTGACCAACAACTTGTTTGCGTGGCTGAGAAGTTTTGACATGCCCCCCTAGCCTCCCTCCGTTTGTTTAATGCTATTTGAACCAAAGCTTCTTGCTCAAAAGTCTGCCCATCATGTTTCGCAGGTTTGCCAAGGTTTGCCTGAAGGAGGATTATAAACTTTTCATGGGAAACTCTGCACAGTATATTCAGTGAGATGGCATCGGACAGCGAGGTAAAAACTCTACTGAACTTCGTTAACCTGGCTTCGAGCGACATCAAAGCGGCTCTGGATAAATCAGCTCCTTGCCGCCGGTCAGTTGACCACAGAAAATACTTGCAGAAGCAGCTCAAGCGGTTTTCTCAGAAGTACTCACGGATCCCGCGGTGCCACCCCAGCAAACCCCCTGAGTGTGGCTGGCGCAGGGGGGCAGAGGAGCGGGCCCGCGGCCCCCCACCCGAGGCACCTGAGCCCAGCCCCCGCGGCGGAGCTGCCGCCGAGAAGGTGATGCAGACAGCTGAGGCAGAGGAGAGCCTCACCGGGGAACGGGTTTTACAGGAACAAAAACCCGAGGCTGCCCGACCGGACCAGGTGCCCATGAGGAAGCGACAGCTCCCCGCCTCCTTCTGGGAAGAGCCACGGCCGGCCCAGAGCCTGACGGCCAGGGCCTTTCCTGCCAGCCCTGAGGGGCTCCAAGCCCTCAGAGACCCTCCTCCCTATGAGGGGAAGAAAAGCAAAAGGAGCCCAGACGCTGCTGGCCCGGAGAGCCCTGACCCTGCGCCACATGCCGGGGAGAAGGACCCTGCCGGGGCCCTGTCAGGCCGGGTGGGTTCCTGGACCTGCTGCCCCTTCCCCTGCCCCGGGGCAGGCGTGTACCAGCCCCCGGGCGCGCTGCCCCCGTCGCCCTTCCCGGGGCTGGGGCTGTGGAGGAAGAGTGCGGTCACGCTGCCGGCGGAGGTGCCGCACTTCTGCAAGGAGGCCTATGGCCCGGGGCAGAAACTCTACAGGCCCATGGTTCTGAAACCCATCCCCACCAAGCCCGCCATCCCCCCACCCATCTTCAATGTTTTTGGCTATCTTTAGCGGGGCGGGTGTCGGAGTCATGCCGAACACGACTGCTCCTGAGGGGGATTTGAAAGGCCCGGTCATCCTCCGGGCATGAGCTGCTGGCAGCGTAGAGCGGCAGGGGTAGGAGGCCGGCGCTCACACCCTCTGCCTCGTGGGCGGGCTGGAGGGAATTAATGACTGTTGGGAAGCTACTCGGGCTGCTCTGTCCTCTCAGTACACGGGTGAAAATCAGAATAAACCTTGCGAAGCCGGTGTCATGGAGCGTGACGCAAACCAGGTCTCTTCATCGATGGGCATTGTCTGAGGCGCGGTGAGCGGGGCTGCGGGCCATTCATAGCCGCACTTGTAACACCTAGGAGACCTCCTCCACGTGGGAACATCTTTCTGGGGCTGCCCTGCGGCGGCAGCAGTGAAATGGAATGAATTATACGCATTCAAAGAGGTTTTGTACTTTAAAGTAATTTCAGAGAAGTCAAGATATTCAGGTCATTTCGTTTTGCATGCAAGAGACTGGAAGGATGGTATTTGATATAGAAACCACTTGTGATTGATTTAAGCTCTTGTTTTATGTAAATACTGAGAGAATTAAAAGAAAAAATAAGGGGAGAAAGGAGGTAATTTTATTTTGGTGATTCTGCAAATGCACTCTTTAGTTTTACCCCACTGGGTAGACCCAGGTTTGATTTTCAATTGGTTGGGGAGATAGGAGGGCTGAAATCTCTGCCTATTCAGATTGATAAAAATCAGAAGTAATTTTTCTGGGGCGAGGGTATTAGCTACTTCTAAGCTGCTGCAAATGGAAGTGGGATGAATTTCCACATCAGGAATTGCTCTGGATCAACAGAATGAATGAGGAATTGTATTCATTTAATACAAAACCATTAAATGTGGTGGAAGAAGAAAGTAAAGAATAGACTGCCTTGCTTTCTGGCTGAGAGACATCTTTTATTTTGCCTGATTTTAAGATGCTATCTAAATGTTTTGCCTAGTATTTTCCTGATTTTTTTTTTAACAAATTGGCACTGGAGGATTTAATAGGATGTGTTTTAAAGTTAGGTTTCTCTTAAACCCATGGAGAAAGTGGTACTAAGACACAGAACATGAGTTCTGAAAGGTTTAATATTGCAGGTGTGTGTATCAATTTGCTTCTACTGGAGTAAATCACTGAAGTCAAGAGAAGTATATTTTGGGAGGAAAAAGGGCCAGAGAATGGACACCTGTGATCTCCCAGGGCCTGAACATACTGTTGCTGAAGCTAATGGGAACTTCTCCCAGGATTCAATAAAAAGTGGCCTTGGTTGGTTTGGTCTCTGACTAGCATAGCTCTCTCTAACTCCTGACATTTCTGTGGTGGGAAAAACAGGAAACACTTCATTTGAGTGCATTGCACTCATTAAAAAAATTGTCATCTGAAGCAATTGCACAGTGTCATTTTGTATCTTCTGATGGACTTGGTATTACATGATCAGGTTGCAATTTTTATTAGGATATGAACTACCACTGGGATTAGCTCAGTTGGTTAGAGCCTGGTGCTAATAATGGCAAGGTTATGGATTTGATCCTGGTATGGGCCATTCACTTAAGAGTTGGATTTGATGATCCTTGCGGGTCCCTTCCAACTCAGAATATGTTGTGATTCTACTCCCAGGCTAAAAGTGGTTTTCGCTTTCCCCGAACCTCACATATCCCACCAGTGTTCACTTTAAAGAAGCAATGTCTGTAATGTGTTAGTAGTGCAGGTGAAAAGTAGAAATGGAGATGGCTTTCATTGCTTTCTCCCTGCAATGGCACTTAATAGATGTATAAAGCCTAGACTATACCTATAGGAGAGAGAGCAGGAAATGTCTTTGGTAGCACATACCTGCAACTACATGCAAGGTGTGAGGTGCTAAAGAGCCAATCTAGGGATTAAAGACATCAGGTTAGCTCTTGATCCAGAAGTGAAGATAGAACATACTTAGATGCCTTTCTCTTTTTTGGAAAAAATCCGTGAAGAAACTCTGTTCTTCTTCACAGGGAGAGTAACAGAAACCAGAGCCATTGAAGTTAAAGGTAGGAGCACCAGGGCTTTTCATTTACAGACCTGTAGGCAAGCAATTTTTTTACATGGAAATGGGGGGCTTTTGTCACATCAATAGCTCTGTGTCACTGCGGTAATCCAGATGCAGCCAGATGCTGAACTCTGTCTCAGTACTATCAATGCAAAGCAGCCTCCTTGGTATTGGTCTGGATTTCCATCTGGGTGGCCAGACCAGGTCATGGAATGAATGACTGGTATTGCAGTGATTGCTGTGCACAAGTGTTTCTCCTTGAGTTCAGAATGTAAATTTCAAAATGCTGTGGATCACACCAGAGTAAGGATTCTATAAAAATTAAAATACTTGGCAAAGTGGATAGCCTCTCTATAAATTTTATTCTGAAGAAATCCAGAGAAAGAAGAGAGTTAAAACCAAATTTCTGTCTTCTGAATATTAAGTTTCCTGTTTTATTTTTTTTCTTCTTTTAAACTCTTTCTTATTTGAATGTATATTGCTGCACATCTTCCATGTAGTAGAGTAGTGTGTTTTAAACTTATGATGAAGGGTTGAAACAGACCATTCTAAATGACCTCTGACTCAAATATTTATGGTCCTACACTCAGATTTAAACTAATGTTACTTTTTCAAAATCCTTTGTGACATGGAAGATCCACCCCCAGCCCAGGGCAGGCAGTGGCCCTTGCTGGGGCTTTGAACTGGAGCAGCAGTGAAGTAAAACACAAACGAACAGCAGACAATTGTTAAGTATATTCAAAATCCCTGAATGGGGATGTGTGAGACTTTGCAAAAGGTTTGCAAATAATAGCAACTCTGTCTCCTCTCCAGCAATACTTACTGTTCTCTCATCCCTGAGATTAACATCAGAATTATTAATTGTTCAAGCTTGGATTGATTCAGAATTTTCCTGGATAGTTTTGTGTTTGGCTGGTTGATGGTTGATGTTGCTATTCAGGACAGCTGATAGTCCTTCAGAATCTTCTTGTTTATTCATACTTTGTTGAAAAGATGGAAACATAACATTTGAGAGCTGCTATTTACTAGAACAATGCAGATTTAAACCTTTAAAAACACAATAGCTTTTATAAATAATGGGAAGGGAGAGGTAAATGAAAAAACTTTCATACAAAATGAAATAAAAAGAAACAAAAAAGTGCACAAGAACATCAAGTGAATTGCACATGTTGCAGTAAAAAAAAAGTACAGTAACGTGGTCATGAAATATTCCTAGAACATTTCACATAAAGTCATTGTCTCTGAAGAAGTCTGTCTATCACACTCAGTAAAACAAGTCACTTCACCTTGAACTAGAATTACTGATCTGCTTGCAAAGCCTTGCTTGCCAGGGTTTTGGAGTTTTTTTTTTTTCACAGTAACTTCTAGATAGATGCATTAAAGGCACATTGAATTAGTGCAGATTCAGTACTGTGCACCAAATAGTATGTCAGTGACTGCAGTGGAAAGGTAGTGGGCTCCATTTCAGTGCAAATAAATGTAAACTGAGTGTGTGAAGGTTTGGTTTAAAGATCAAGCAGAAAGGACTTAATAACATTGTAATTACCAGATTCCCCCTCACCTCAGTTTCTGTGACTCTTCTCATCTCAGTTTCTGTGCACAGCTTGTGCTTATCCTTCCCACAGTTGTGTTATGTTCCCATCAGACCAGTGCTCTCTGGCTCAGTGACTCCTGCTCAGGGCAGATGGTTGACAGCAACCAGGACATGGGTCTCCCAATAGAAATGAAGGTCTCTTGGTTGAAAGAAGAAATGGGCTTTCCATATTTGTCCCACACAAACCCAGTTTCAGCTTCTCCAAGGTCATAAAAAAAAATTGTTAGACTTTCGTGACACAAGAATGTTGGCTTAGGGGAAATTCCTAGTTTGGGATAGTTTATGAAATCCCACTTCTGCAGTTACAGATGTAGTTGGTGATTGTGAACCCTTCTACCTGCCAGGGTCTCCAGGGCTGCACACCAAACAAAGAAGTGGTCTCCACCAAGCTCTGTCTGTATCCATCACTGTCTACAACTCTGCTTCATTACACTTTTTGATTTCAAGGACTTTTAATTTTTATCAGTGTAAGACCCAGACTTTTGCTGTTCAGCCCCAGAAAGGGAGAGATGCATGAGCTCCACAGTGATTTTCTATCTCTCCAGGTACTGTTTACCAATATAGGGTCTTCACTGGCAGAACTGATATAGCAATTTCTTGTTCCCCATCCTTTTCTCTCTGCCCAAAGTTTTTCTAACTGGAAGGAATTCCCTGTCCACACTGCAGGAGACAAGGGAGTAGATCCTAAACTGGTAGTAAAGGAGGTTACTGGATGAAACTTCACCATTAAAGGAATCTTGCCTGACTTTCCAAAGCTTTACAAGAAGATCAGTATTCAGTGTGAATTGAAACTCTCTTGGTTTTTCAACTTTTGCATTTATAAAGGGGACAGCAGTGGACAGAGTAACTAATCATGTAACCAATCCTTTTTCTGCTCCCATCCTGTCCCACAAATGATAAACACATTTCACACAAAGTCATCACAGTCTGTCTGCATAGACAGATTTGTAATACTTGTATTTGTGCAACACACTTTAGTCCTGTGTTAAGGTATAAAACTCCACACAAATAAAACTCAGTGCAATGTATTTTCCCTATGTATATTTCTATCATATTCCATGGATGGTATGCAGACCAACAAACAAAACCAGATCTGTAAGGTCTTTGGTGGGGACTCCAGGCAGACCCTGGTGCACAGTTCCTCTGTCACCTAAGGTAATGACTGTGCTTCTAGCATTAGATCTGCAAAGATGTAATTCCAAATTCAGGTTCTTCCATACTTTCTTAGGTGCCTAGTGAGGAATAAAGCACTCATCAAAGCAGTTCAGCAAGTCACACCTGTCAAGTGAGCTGTAGTCACTGCCAATAACCGTTCATGGGCTCCTTGGCCTCCCCAGCTGTGAGGGAATGTGACTTGTTAAAAACTTCAATAAAAGAATTTCACGGACAATTATAGTGGTTCAGCAGATAGATGGTGACTTGTTAAGCTGCCATAAATCAGTTGTGGATCTGAGCTGTAAATAGGTGACCTAATTTTCAAAGAAGCTGAGATAATAACTTTCATCAGTGTCAAAGGAAGCTAATAGATACTTCAAACTTCCAAAGTCTGAAAATTCAGGGCTAAATTCTGAGATTTTTATTCTGCCTCAGTAATATCTGATACTGAATATGATCCCCTTGGCTTAAGTGGAACTACACCTCGTGCAAACAACTTGGCATTGTTTAGGCACCTGAATAAAAATTTGGAAACCTAATTCTGGGTATTCATTTTCATAAATTTTGAAGTTTGACTTCCATAATTTTGAAATAATTTCTCTTACTTTCAATCATGGTGTTGTTATAGCTGCAGAGCTCCAAGGAGGTCAGAGAGGATGGGTTTTGTAGAGATAAGATCTTCTGGGGGAGGAAGAGAATAAGTTGGTTCAGCAGTGTTGCCTCTCTCCTTCACATCACTCTCTGTTCCTGCTCCTCTAGGGCTTTGTTCTGTTCTGACACCAGCTTCATGAAAGCATAAACCTACTGTTTACAGTGCAGCTACTTCTAATTTACACCAAAAGAAAAGAGCTCAGGGTTGCTTTCAAATCCCCAGACTAGGAAATTCTCTCAAGCAGAATTTCACTTACTTCTTATTGCAAATGTAATACAGAATGAACTGTATTCACTATGTGCAAATAAAATTCTTCTGTTCTCCTTAAATAAACCTTTCCTTGACTTTTAAAGGATTCAGCATTTCTGGATTTTAGTCTGTTAAAGAGTTCTGAGATTTGATTATTCAGAAATCAAGTACTCAGTAAAAAAGGTACAAAAAAAGAAGTAAAAGTGTTAGCAAGGTGATGTCAAAATATCAGAGATTTAGCAACCAGCACACTTAGCAGAAATCCAAACAATAGAATAGAAACTACAATAAAAATCTCAGTCAGTGAAGGTAATGTGATTGTTTTCCCAAATATGTTGGCTTTTGACAAATTCTGAATTGTGACCACAGCAAGGATGCTAAGCTCCATCACAGCTTCAGTATACTTTTGAGTTCCTCACTGGTAGTTGCTTTGGCACTACTCATCTGTCAGTGTTGGCTTTGATTTCTTCTTCTTTGCAGACTAAGGTCTGAGGTGAATGGTATCTGTTTTCTCTTGAAAAACCTAACAACAGTCTCTTATGTTAGCTCTCTGTCTCCTCCGCTTTCATCTCACTCATGCTTCAAAAGCACATTTCTCTTAAATTAGTCATGGGAGGGTGCTTGACCAAACTGGCAGCAATTCCTCCCTGGTGTGCACCTGTGCCACAGTGGTGACACCGAGTGCCATGCCAGGAAGCTGCTGCATAATCCAGCATGCTTGGGGTCACTGTGAGTAGTTGTGCTGTAAGTACCGGATCAGTCTGTCTGGGAGAGGCAAGGTGTCAAGGAGTTTAATGCGGTTTCTTCCAACCAGGCTCCGTACCTTGAGGCGGCAAAGATGGGAAAGAGGTCGTGGAGGTTCTGAAAGACAGGCAGGTCAGAAATGTGAGCAGAACACGTTTTAATTTGGGGGACTTGAGCTCAGCTTGGGTGGGACAGTGTCAAGAAGAAAATGGGAGAAGAAAGAATGAAAAAAGGGTTTTTTTCTGTAATGAAGGGATAATGTCCGGGATTGGTGGCAGATCATTTATTCTGAGGCATGACATGGGGAAGGATTCGGGGCTGGAGGATGGGCTTTCTAGGAGAATTTAAACAAGCCACTTCAGAATATTTGGCCTTCCTGCTGAAAACAAATGTATTAGGTAGCAAACTTAATTTGGTGCCAGAAAACTGATTCTGATAATATCTATGAAAGACTTTTTCCTAAGGGAAAGGGTATTTAGGAGAGTGGAATATTAATAAAGGCTTTAAAGGTCATGGGTGCCTGCTGGGCTGCTGTGGAGATGGCCGCACTGCCTACTTGTCCTGATCTGACTGCACCCCAGGTACATCCAAATGAGCCTTTCTGCACTGCAGTGTTCATTCCCAGTGGGTCAGATCTATGGCTCTGTGCATTTCACACCACAGAGCCAGTGACACCCCAGAAATTTCTGACCCTCATACCTGATCAGTCACAACAGGGAGATTCTTTCAAGTTTATGGGATGAATACTAAGAGGAGATGGTGACTGAGGTTTTGAATCCAACAGTGGGACTAGTTGTGCCAGATTCTCTCCTGGGAGACCATACCTGCTTTTTCTTTAATGACAGCCCAGTCCTCATAGCTGTCAATATGCTCCTTGAGCCGGGAACAGAGCTGCACATTACCCACATAATCCAGAAGAACATCGATGATCGGCCCAGCCCAGCGACTTATCTCTGGAGTAGACACCATTTCACAAAACTTCGAGGAAAAACAGATTGACTACTGTCAGTGGGACTTGAATGCACTTGTGGAAATAGCAACAATAGCATAGCCCTGACAGCTTTAATGGTTCCCCTCTTCTACCAGCTGTGAGAGAAATCACCAGTTTCCTTTCAGAAAACTTCAACTAAAGCCTATCCTTTTCCAGCTGAGGGTAGAACCCCCTCTTTGCAATCACAGGACGACTCAAATCCCTGGTGAAGTCCCAGCTCTGGAGCATGGAATAATGCTGAATTGTTTACAAGTCCTAAGGTCCTACTTCTACAGAAATGCAAGGGCAGAGGAACTTTGCCCCAGGCCAGTCAGGGGGTCCTGGAAGGTCCATGCAGCCTAGGACACTGTGATCTAGCATGCGGAGTCCTTTTCTTTCTTGGGAGGGGTTCTGTGGGGCACAAAGGAATCTTAGGGAAAGAGGGAGATTCAGCAGAGGGCAACAGCTCCTGCTTCTTGTGAACCCACTAGTATGTGCAGCTTTGGGGGACCAAACACCTTACTAGAAACAAACTTGGAGAAATCTCTACATAGATGGATCCCAGGCCATTTTACTCACTCATGTGAAAACTATCCAGGACACATTCCTTACTCAGTCCTGGATCATGCAAATTTTCTATTGTCCCCAGTGCAAGCTGCAGAGTACCCAGATCCATCGCATGGAGGGCTGCTTATGGAGATACTGAGGAGTAGACTTTAGGACCTGACTTTTAGCAGTCTCATTTAAAAAAAAAATATGACTTTTCTGTCCACTTTTATCAAATTTGTATGTTATACCAGTCAGCTTCATCTGTCTCTCTTAGGGTTCTGCATATGATGAAGATATCTGTGGACGTAATCTGCATGTGAGCAGTCAGGAAGTTTGACATGAATTAAATCATGCTTTGTGGTAAGATCTCAGGCATATGGCTGAAACCTATTGAATGATGGTGGCTGAAGCGCCATCCATCAACTTAGTCACTAAGACTGCAAACACCCTCCAAGCCGACACCACGGAGGAAAGAAAATGCACCAGTTTAAGCTCCTGTAACTCAGTTTAAGCTCCTGTAACTAGACCAAATTTGATTATACATGCATGAGTCCAAACTCAAAATCATTAAACTCTTGTATGGATACTCATTCAGAAGTAAAATTACATTAGTTCACCTAGGAAAGAATAGAGCTGCAGAAAATAAGGTTATTTTGTTCAAGGTGAGAGCATTCACAGAGGTGTTTACTACTCTTCTGACTCTTATTTTTCACTGAACATCACCGTGTGATGTTTCCCAGAACAATTAGAGACAGTAATGTCAGAAGGATCACAGTGGACAACCCACAGTTTCCTACCCGGGCTGCTTATAGGAAGTGCAGTTTTGTGTATCTGGTTGTCACTCTCTAGTGTGTGTGTCACTGCCACGCAGTTACCTGTGGGATGTACAAACTGGAAATCTGCACTACTACCTCCTTGCAGTAGCTGCTTTATTAGACATGAAATGAAGACATGTGTAGGGCAATAAAACACTGGATCTTAACTTGCTCTCTTCTTGTCTCCACCAGAGACCTTGCCTGCCTTTCTGTCTCTTCCCTGTTCACAACCTCAGCTTACAAAAGGATTTTCTGGAATAAACACGTTTCAAAACACATTGCAGGCAAATAAGCACAGCCAAATAAAGAAAAAAATGCAAAACTGCAACTGCAGGCAGTAGATTGACTCAGGGACAAGGTGTCTCTGAGCCTGCATTCTCGGCAGAAACCTGAATGCCCTCTCGTGGCAGAACGGTACTGCTGTCCCCATCTTCCTGGGATCAACAGCAGCTCTGGAAACGTGGAGGGAAGCAGCAACCATTTTTCTGTGTTCACTTTCTCCAGGACGCATTAATTTAGTAGCATCAGTGATGATTTATATATTTGTAAATTTTCCAAATCCAGTTACAGTAGTTCATAGTCTTTATAAAGACTAATAATTCAGATTTATTATCCTTACATAATCTTATACAAGAAAATAGAAAATTAACATCCTTTATGTGGAGAAGGCTATAGTTTTGTAAGATCCTTTTTATTTCAGATTATAAACCATATCATAACTGCATACCATGAAGCTACACCACACAAGCCTCACTTTTACTAGCCAAAATCCTAGCAGTAAAAGCCAATTAAAAACAATATTAGAGAGAAGAGATTTTTTTTTCTGTGTGCAACTGTCCTCATTGCTCTCTCTCTAGGCACAGAAAATTTTATACATCTTTTGCTACCTCTGCCTCATGTGATCTGACCTTTGAGGCAACGGCTTTTTGTGAGCAACCTAATAATTTCTTATGCAATAGTTTCAGGTGAGATCCAGAAGGAACTGGTTTTGAGTGGCTAGGGTACCACAGAGGGTTACAGACAAAGCCTCTCTACTTGTCTTGGAATTCCATCTCTCTGTTCACTTGACCTGCTGCCATATCACGGATCAAGAACTAGAGATTATATATTTTATAAATTTTTCGTGACAAAAAAATATGGTATCCTGGAGGACTTTTGTTGTGACAAAGACTGTGAGGATAAAGCCCTGTTTAGGATAAGAGATTATTGTGATGGACTCTTTAAATCCTCTCTATAAGATGTATGTTTGTTTGTTTGTTTTTCCCAGATAAGTTACAGGAGAGTAAAGTCTTTTGGAAGACAGCACTGATAAAATCTCAAGATTTCCGAGGATCTTTTAATGTTTTCCTCCATTCTTTCCACCACTGAAGAACATATTTGGTAACCATGTCTTCAGGATTCTTCTGAATCCCTCAAAGCTACACTTAAACTAGATAGAAGCTGACTTATTTCTTCCCTGATTCTTTGCAAGATAGAAAGACTGCCATGCTGAGTTTTCATTTTTGTGTAGCATGTTGAAAGACAACAGATTTTGAGTGGAGCATTAGGTTTTGAGATACATTGGAAGGAGTGAACATACAGAAATCAGAAAAAAAGTGTAATCTGAGATTTTGCAAAGTCCTTTAAGGGATCAAGAGTCCAATTCCAGCCCAATGGAAGCTGAGCCCAGCCACATTTTAGAAAGGACTGCAAAGATACATGTATAAAATGTAGGTATCTAAAGTCTAGAAGTGGCTTTGAAAATGTGAAATCATGGACCTAAATCTCCTAATCTCTTGTGAAAACTTCAAATGTAATTCAGTCATATAGCTAATGTAATAATTCTTTCTCTCTCTCTATGATTGCCTGTGCAGTAGACTCAGAAATTGCAGTTGTTTACATTCACTAGTTTACCCTCACAGAGTGAAGCACTAGACTATTTTAATGTAACCAGTAGCTAACACTGTGCATCAGACAAAACAAATCTTACAGGGCAAATAAAAAAGGTTTCTACCACCCATATGCTACCATCTGTATGTTTGCCAGGAAAGTATGCCTCACTCCTGGTGCCTCAGGTCCAGGGGAAAAGAATATTGTATAGCTGTCAGTAAGACTGTCAGGATGACTATAATTCACTGTAAATTCCAGCTATGGCCACAGTGGCTGTTGCCTACCTTCCTGCTGTCATTGAACTCAAACTTGGAATGTTTACAGACTAATATTGAGCCTTTTTTAAAATGTAAATAAAGTAGGGATAATGGCATATTCTCTCACAAAAAAGTTGAAAGAAAAAATACATTAAAAGTGTCAAGATCCATGGGTAGGAGATATCCTCAGAAGTCTTGCAGGTTGACTAAGCAGTGCTTACCTGTACTACGGTTGGCTCCCTGGTCAGCTGAGGATCATTGAGTCTTTCCCGTCTGTAATTTAATGCTGGGTGTGGGCCATTTCCGTACTGACACTCAAAACAGGAACTTGCATCACAGCCCAGATCCAGGAGGTACTTCAGCACGGAAAGGTACTTCATTGAAAACATGATGGTAGCTGGAAACGTGGTGGGGTGACTTGATATATAGGCATCAATGTTTGCTCCATGGTCAAGAAGCAGTTTCATGGTCTTCAGGCAGCCATGGCGGATGGAGATGAGTAATGGGTTAATGAGGTCAACATTGGGGTTAGCTCCGGCTTGCAGCAGCAGCTCCGTGGCGTAGATATTGTTGTTAAAAACAGCAAAATAGAGCGGAGTGGTGCGTCTGTCCTCGTAAAGGCAGGAGCGTTCATCAGAGAGGGTGGTGTTGACCTCGTAGCCAGCATCTATCAGCTCTTCCAAGATGTCGTCATTGTTGCGTTCAGCCGCTAAGTGCAGGGGGCTGATGCCACTACGCTTGACACGGGTGCGGCTGGTCACAGGGATCAGCATGGAGACAATCCTGCCAGGAGGAGACTCAGTGAGCAGCAGTGAGTGGGCTCTAGGGGATCTACAACTCTACAGCAAATCATAGCTTTGTGATGGTACCTGTAAGGCAGAGCCTGCTAACTCAGGCACAGGAGCAACTCAGAGAAATCAGAGTGCAAACCTCAAACCTGTCAACAACTCTCTGTGCTCCTACCTTGCCAAAAACAGTAGTGTGACACTCCTCTTTCGTGGAGGAACACATTTTTTTGAGATTATCACCCAGTTTCTATGATGTAATGGCAGCTACAGGGGCAGTTACAATGGAAGAAATGACATGCTGGCATTCACTCACCCTGCTGTAGCTTCTCTTAGGTTCTACAGCCCAAAATGGCAGACGACCAGCCAGGAACTACCAGATATTCTGCACCTTCATCATCATGCTGTGGGTAGGGCGGGAGGAAAAGGCGCACAACCTCCAGCCTGAGGTGCCAGCAGAGAGAATGCACCTCCCCACCTTCACAGGATTTGCTTTACTGCACAGCAGAGAAGTATGCTGACAAAGTGCCAGCAGGTCTTATGTGTCACAGCCACAGGAATAGGCCTGAGACCAGAGAGAGGGTGAAACCCCATCTCTACAGGACTGAGCTAGGATAAACTACAGATTTGGTTCCCAGGCCTTCCCTATCAGATTTACAATTCAGTTATTACCCTGCATTGATTCCCATCCTGGAGGCCCTCAGATCCATGGGGCTGCCAATGTCCATCCCAGATCATAGGGAGCCAAAAAGCCAATCAGTAAAAGAGAGAAAAAGAAGTATTTTCCAGGCTGGTTTCCATGTTTCAGCTGAGGGAGAAAAAATGTACAGCCAAGTCCTAAACCCCAGTAATGAGGGATTGCTATTGGAAAGCTTGATGTGGCCCTAAACACAACAACATAAATCAAGTTGTTCTAATATGTAATATGAATTTCAAATATATGATGCCCTGCAGCCACAAATCTGTGATCATTTTTATGTCTGTGTCAGCATCATTGGAGCTGCATGACCAACCCTATGGATTAAACCTTCATTTCCTGCGCATAAAGTTAGGTGATTTAGCCAAGGCCCTAGGTTGATTCTGTAGATATAGACAAGTCACCTTAAGTTACTTTCAGAAAGAGACTAGGGATCATCCAACCTGAGTCTGTGTGCTGTCTTAGGAGTTGGCCACACTCCCCGTGTAATGTCTGTGGAGAGAGGGATATCTAAAATAGGAACTTGTGCAAGCCAGGAGGCCAAGCACACCTCCTCCTCTTTTCCTCCCATGCAGACTACTCTATAGCAGTCAACAGCTCTGGTGACACACAAACATGCAAAGCTCAGTTTCCTACCATGTAGTGTGTCTCCTTTAAAATGCTGTATATCTTTAGCTTGACTGCAATGGCTGGTCCCAACACTGGGCCCTCAAACATGTATTTACATAATGAACTAAGCCAGTAAAACCTTTGTCTGTGATGATCTTGTGATCCTGTGAAAGACTGAGCCTCCAGCGCTCCCAGGAGCTGAAACAAGAGTTGAAGATGCATAGCACTTTACAGAATTATGTTCCTGTTTACATGATGGACTGTTGATGTCTCCAAGTTATTTTTACATCTCATTTTTAAACAAAAAGGCTTTTTAAATTATGTAAATATCTTGGGAAATTAAGCACTTTTTTTTTTTCTCCAGGCAGTCACACTAATTTTCCATCACTGTGACACTCGCCAGGGAGCAGGAGGTTTGGGTGCTGGTGAGCTGGCAACTTCCCACCCTCAGCAAATGTTCTGTAAGAGCCTAATAACAAAAAGGGCACAGAGCACTGTGAGGACACTACGCCAAGTACCAGCATTAGTCATCCCGTGATCAAATGTTTTGAAGATTTAAGGGTCTGTTTTGTTCTTTCCGTCCAGCATATGTGCTTCAGCCAGCTCTTCACATCTGAGTTAAAGAGGCACTGCATCATTTCTGTCTGCAAGGGGAACCTGAACCTCGCTGCAGGGGTGCCATGCTGAGGCTCTGCATCCAAATGCTGCAGTGTCCTAGAGCTCAGCACAGTCCCTGTACCCCACACTTATTTTGGTATGACAAGCAGGAAGCATCAAATTTTTATCAGTTTGATTGTGTAACTTGAACCTGTGTCTCCTTTTCACCCTCCAAATTGGGTCAGTTCAGTAATATGGTGCCTCTGGAGCCTTTCCTGTTTCTCTAGTGGGAGAATGCTACTCAAGTGAAGGCAGCCAAGGCCAGACAAGTCAGACCACATCCCATGTCTGCCACAGGAATGAGCTTCATGTACATTCTGAAATAGTGCCAAGATTCCCCTTATCCCTGACACCTGCTTCTGTGTTTTTTATTTGTTACAGGTTATATGGAGGAGGAGGCAGAGCATCTTTAGTATGAGCATGCCAAGGGTTTACTGACTTGTATTTTCTTAATAAATCTGCCCATGCTTCACAAAGTCTTCCCTTCTCAGCATCTCAGTTCTAAGGGGGAAAGGGTTAAATGACTGCTTGAGATTGTCCTACAGCTTATGAAATGACCCTTATGAATTTCAGGTCAGTATTGACAAGGTGTCATTTAAAATAAACAAACACCAAGCACCAAGAGTTGACAGTTGAGCCCTGGGACCACATTCTTGGCTTTTTGATGGTAGGGAGCCTTCGTGCTCTGGCAAAAAGTTGAAGCGTGGAATTCCTGCAGAATTACGTACTAAATCTGCAGGAATACAGAGGTCACAGTGAAGGGTGTTATTTTACTGAATACCAAAGGAATTAAGAATGATCAGCCAATTGGGCTAAAACTTTGTCATTTAAATAAATATTTATAAGAGAATATATTTTTTCTTTTGTCTTTCTTTTCCACTTAGTTTGCAGCAGTTGTGCACAAAATTTGTGCTCGGTCTTTTACAAGTGAAGGAATGCAGAGTTTGAACTAAATTCTGGTCTCATTTGTGATGCTGGTTGTTGGGAATAATAGACATGAACCCTGAATCAGGCCCTTGCTCTCATAACCCAGGGGTGAACTCAGGTTGTGGAGTTTCCATGTAAATTTCAGGTCAGAGTGTGGGACTGATGAGGGGAGGGAAAGATTCAGGGAGCTGGCCTGCACTCTCTATATAAGTTGGATTCAGATCAACTTACTGTACTTTCAGATAAACTTTGTAGAAAGTGAACTGGGGCTGAGATCTATTTCTCACACAAGAAAATGACTTCATAATTCAAACCCTGGAGAAAATTTTGAATCATACTTATGTTAGTCTGTGCAGGGTATTCATGTATCTGACCTAAGTGTATAAACATGTTACATAGGTTGACACTAAGCTGCCCTCTAGAATACACAGCTGGCACATGGAACTAGGCCTACTCCAACTACAGAAAATTGATATCCTCAGGTCTGTCAAAGAGATTTGAGAAGCTTAATTGGCATTCCCGAGAAAATCTAAATGCTAGAATAGAACAAATTATGGGAAGGTGTAGTGATGTTAAAAGCTTTTATTTCTCAGATACTGTGAAATATGTAGGAATCCACCTGAGTAGTTCTCTGCAAAGATAGCTGTACTGTCCAGAAGCAGTCATTGCATTTGGACAGACTCTCTCATTTGCCTATTGCTAGAAGTATTTAGATAGAAATTGTGATAGAAGAGTCCTGTACAGTCACCAAAGGGGTCTGTTAGTGCAATGAAAAATTAGCTGTGGGTCTCTCACTCTTTCAGCAATGAGGGGTTAAAAGCAGGAACTAAAAGTTGCTCTAGGATCAGCAGCTATGGAGTTCAGGCTCAGAAGCATGCCACAATGTCCCAGGTTTTGAAAGAGCTAGGTGAACACTACTTACGTGATAGTGCAACAGTCCCATCCCTAGACAGCATCTTCTAAATTGATATTCTTTATCACAGACTACAGTTTGTTGCTTTTCTAAAAAAACTTCTATTTCAGAGGACTAGTAATTCTACCCAATTCCAGCTTATTTTTTCCACTAGTTACTTTTGTCCCTGTTCAAAGAATATGCTCAGCTGTATCCCAAACACATTTAATTTCAGAAAGACACCAGTGGGTCTTTTTATGCATTTGTCTATTACAACTAAGAGTTATTTAATCACTCACTAATAAAATATATTTTCCAGACCATGAGAAATTCTTGTCCTTCTTTTCTGAAGCCTTTCAAATTTCCTGAAAGGTTTCTGAAAGGAAGGATATCAGAACTGGACACCATATTCTAGCAACAATCTCACTAACGTCCTAGAGATTCACTTAACCACTTCCTGCTGTCAGCAACTGAATTATTGTTATTAAAGCCTGAACACACCAGAGATGAATCCAGCATCTTCTGCTTGTGCAGAAGAATCACAATGGGCCCATGTAGGAAAATGATTGCAAACTGTGCTGCAAAAGCTATTAAGCACAAACACTCACTACCAATACCTTTTCTATTATATTTCAAGAATGTTTTGAGGACTTCAGTTTAATCCACTTCCAAGATGCATGATGTTATTTAGCTGTAGTAGGTGATGTCTTGGTAAAATTAAAGGAATCTTTCACCCCACATTCCTGCTCACCCCATCCCATCCCAACCTCCAAACACACTCTTCAGTGTGTAGTTTCTAGTCCGAGCTGTGCAAGGAGAAAGCCCACTTCTCAGCTGGTATCTGCCTTGCTCACAATGCTTAGAATTAGATCTGGGATATTACAGTCTCCATTTTGTAAGGACTTTGGATTCTTGTCTAAAAATTGAAACGAAACTAACTAAAACTTACTCGCAAATCCCTTTTTTGGCTGCTATATGAAGAGGTAACAGGCCATCCTTATTGGCTTTGTTAGCATCTGCTCCTTGGGACAAAAGAAATTCCACAATATGTACGTGTCCATTTTTACAGGCTTCATAAAGAGCAGAGGCGTTATCACTGGCTTGTGTGTTTATATCCGCGCCTAGGAAGGAAGAAAACCTTTTAGCACCCAAAGGTTAAAATTAGATGGGAGGAACACACTTTGAATGAACACATCTATTTCCATGACACACAAAATGTGCTGGATGGGGATGTGAACGCAGTCATATCAGAGGGGGTACAGTCATATCAGTTATACACCATTATATCATAGATTTACATTGGCTTATAATTTGATGAATTTTATGAGGGACAGTGGGTGGCAACCATTAGGTCCCAATCATGAATCCAGTCACCATTCAGCTGTGACTCAAAGGTTACAAAAATTTTAAATGGGCTGTTCTTTATATGGCATGCTCCTTCCTTCAAACACAATAATTCTGTTAAAATTTATGTGTTTTCACTGTGTATATATACTATTCCTAAGCAGGAGTTTGGACTAGATTATCTCAATAGGTGCTCTGCAAAATTTCATGGATATTTATGTATGCTATATATTTATTTAGATTTATCATTTATTCCCTATACATTCATACTGTAAATACATTCATAGTATTTATACTCCTTTTAAAGTATTTATACTCCTTTTTAAATTTAGTACATATCCAGGCTCAAATAATACTCTATAAAATGATGTCTGCATGGTGCTGATCAACAATTCTAAAGAGGTTTTATTTGGGTGTGCCTTGTTCAATAAATACTGCATTTCAAAACTCAGCACCTGAGGCCATATGTCTTCGCTTCATGAGGGCTGGAGTTAGGCTTCAAATGGTAAGTTTTACTACAAAAAAAGATAAATATTATCAATTAACTGATAGTTTATTTGGGAACTTTTTTCTTGAGCTCTAATGTGTGCTTGGCTTAATAAATAACATGCAAGTATAAACAAAGACAATATTTTTTTTGTCATAAACAATTTGGAATCTAGCTTTTTCAGTTGTAGATATTTAAGGCCTTAAGCCTGGGTTTTGACTGTCATATACTGTACCATGGTGTTCTCAGGAAGGACAGTTCACTGGAGCTTTGCTTCTAAACTCCAGTAAAGAAACCAATCAATCTTCTGTTTGATCACAAAAACTCCCTGCCAATGAGAACACTTCCCTGGGCTCTCACCCTAAGCTGAGCCATCTGTGTTATGCTTGGCCCTTTGAAGATGATGTAGCTGGAAACATCAGGAGAATTACAGTGACAAAACATAACACAGGACTACATTCCTAATGGGAAAGAAACCCTTTTTATGATGAAAATTGCTCATAATAAACAATGAATGATATCATTCCTGGGATTCTCAGAAGGGCTTTTGAGGGCTTGAAACAATTGGACAGTTTATTGGATTTTTTCCTGTGTCTTTTTCTGAAAATTGAACTTTAAGGAAATCTTAATATCTATCTAATTTGAAACACAAATTACATTCTGGTTTAGTTTCTTAAGTCGTAGGCAGCATGCTGGACTAACTGGTCATACAAAATTCTCTTGACAAGACTAGTTGGGCAGCAGAACACATTTTTTGTTTCCCAACTCTCATACCTTCCTTAATCATACTAATTTTTTCAAAAGTTTTTCTTATCCTAATCACTGGTAAACTCTTGTTTTGCAAGTGCAGGACTCAAATCTTACCTACATTGAAGGTATTAGTCCACTGTGAAAATAAAATATGACTCAGAGTAGTAGTGAAGTGTGTTGTGTTTATGGTAAAGCTGTTTTACGTGAGTGGAGCAGTAAAAGATAGGTTTAATGTAAATTAGATTAAAATTCACTCTGTTTATATGTTTGAACATTTACACATAGGGAGAGTGAATCTGCTTCTATTTGCTATAAACCCATCAACTCTACTGTAGTACTTTATTTTCAGCAAGATACATTAAGGGGAGGACAGCTAACCTTGCCCATCCCTGCACATATTCATGAGCAGATGGGGCTGGCTAAAGTTCAACTGCTGCTATCTATTACCACCTACAGCTGTCTTTTTTGACTGATTGGATTTTAGGCTACATGTGTGCAGCAATATGGGTTTAGAAAGCTGTTAGGAAATGCAGTCAGGCAGCATGGCATTATTTCCCAAAGTCGGTGATGATGAACGAACGCTGAAGAAGCACATGTGTCTAGAGCATGTGAAAGATCCTACCCCGTTCCACCATCAGGAGCAACAGCCTTTTAGTGCCTCTGCTGGCTAGGCCTTGCCTCCAGAGACAGAAAAACTGAGCCAGGAAGAATTACTGGGAAACACTGAATTACTAAGAATTAAATGAATAGAGGCACGTAAGCCATACTCACCACATCTTGCAAGGTATCTCAAAGCTTCCAACTGCCCACTCTCAGCTGCCACAAATAAAGAAGTGATCCCATAGGCATTTGCTGACTCAATCTTGGCACCCCCTTTCACAAGGATATCAATAATCTCCAGGTCATTTCGGGAGACAGCCTCATGGAGAGCAGTCCATCCTCGATTGCAACGATGGTTGGTGTCTGCATTGTACTGCACCAGGAGTCTTGCAGCCTCTGCATTCTTGCGCTCACAAGCTGTTTTGGAAAAAAGGGGAGAGACTAGGACAATCTTTTGAGAATAATTCTGGGTGTTGTGTATCCATTTCATGTAGCCCAAGGCAAAATAATACAAGTAGGCCATAGTAAGACCAAAGATCCATTTATGTCTATATGAGGGCCAAGGCTGCTGGCAAGTGACACTCTCTGAGGCTCAGAAAGGGTGTAGCAGTGAAGCCAGTCTTCAGCTGGGACCTGGCGAGGTGTCCTGTGCAGGGGTTGTGCCAGGTCTAGTACTTGGGGGAATCCGGCCCAGCACTATTTTTAACAAGAGGAAACTACAGTGACACAGTGAGGTGATAAGGCATAGGATACAGTTTATGAAGAAAAAATATGTTGCAGAAATCACATGACTTGAACACCTTCTTTCCAAATTCTGTGCAAACTGACTCTTTATCTTACTGCCATGAACTGCAGATAAAGCTCCATATAGACAAGAAAATAAAAAAAGCTCAAACCAACTGTTGTGTGAGTCAGTAGCACTTTCTCGGCCTGAAGCAATTTATAGTTCAGGACTATACTGAGGTAAAGACAGTTTCTTAATAATTGATAGCATTTTGTTGATTTTTATTCTACCAATTTGTCCCATAGCTTTTTGAATCCCAAATCATGAGGCTTTCCAGGCACCTTTATGGTGGGATTCCAGCCTAAAGGTGCGTAGGATGAGTAACTACATTGAAAAAACCCAGTTAACCTCTGTTGTATAATTTCATAGCAATTAGTTTTCTCCTTGAAGTAATAGTCTCTTTTTCTCACAGAGCTCCCACCTTTTTGTTTTGATTCTTTCCTTGTGATAGATCTGTGGTGTCCTCCCTTATAAACTGGTGTCACTCATATATACTGAAAGCAGCTATGTAACTAGACATTTCTGTAATTACCTATTCATAGCTCTGCAGAGTTTAATTTGCTTACTTATGAGGGATGACTATTTTGTTATGAAAGTTCTTTTAACTCTTTTTTTTGTTGTTGTTGTTGGAGGATAAACTAGAAGATATTGCATCAGGGCTAGCCCATTCTTACTAACAGTTCTTCTCTGGCTAAAGGGTGTTTTCATATCCTTGTTGCTGTGATTATTATTGCTGTGAGCACTATTACTGCTACTCCTACTCCTACTCCCACTACCACCACCACTACTGTGTTTAATGCACAGCTGAACAGCTTTTCCCATGCCAACTAAAAGCCAGAATTTTGAAACAAAAGCATTTTAAAAGTAGCTCCAGTGCTAGGCATCCAAAATTGGAGGCAAGATTGCTGTTTTAACCAGTAATATGTGTTTTTAGTGTTTTAGAGTTCTAAAAACTGTCATGGGAGGAGCAAAGGGGACATGAAGGTGTGAGAGATCACCTCCTCTAAATGTTTGTGATATCATGGATGTATTGCTAGTCTGCTAAAGGAAGAGAGTTCTCTCCAACCAGCAGTAAAGTAATATGTCTGTGTTAAATACTTTATCTGCCTCACTGAATTGTTTATAATTTTATGACTCTCCTATAGCACACAGCCTGGCCTGACCCACACAGTATGTGAATCACTGGCATGTCTACAGTTACTGTACTTGCACATCTAAGAGCTACTCAGGTCCTACTGTTTAGCAAAGCTTTTATATTCCTTCACTGTCCAGCTTTCTATAAGTTTGGGACATTTTGCAGACAGCCCATGCTTAGGGCCCCACTGAGAAGCTCACCCCTCACCCTCAGCACCCCATCACAGCCTGCACCCTGCAGGACAGCCACTATTCCTATCTCTGTTGTGGATAAGATAAAAGGCCGTGGCGTGGCAGGTCAGACATAGGACACAGAGGACTACCACAGGAAAGTAGAAAGCAGGAGCTAATCACTGACTCAGTCCCTCATCACCAGTGATCCTGCAGTTCTGCCTTGGTGATGCACGAAGAACTCAGCATCCCTGGAACAGCAGCTACTCACCTTTGTAGAGCGGCGTTTCCCTGGCCTTGTTGGAGATGTCGGGCTCGGCCCCAGCCTGCAGCAGGGTGAGCAGGCAGTCCAGGTTGCCTCGGCTGGTGGCCAGGTAGAGAGCTGTCTCCTCATTGAGAGTGCGCTGGTCGATGGTGCTGGGGTACGCTGTGAAGGAATGGTGAGCCCAGAGTCATTGGGGCATGTAGTGCACAGGTATCTGCAGCATCACCCTTCTAAATCCTTGAGGGTTTAAGTAACTTTTTATTGTTTATTTATTTTCCTTTTCCATAAGCAATGTAAGTTAGGAATATACTATAATGTTATTGTAACTTAGATTGAGTATCTAAATCTGTCTTCAGTTTAGACTAAAATGTTCATCTTTGGCTACTAGCGATGCAGAAAGTTGTGGAGCAACTGCTCTTCAGCAGCAGTTTGAAAACAAGCTACAGTAATTAACCACCTTCAAGCACCAGCAAAGAGATGCTGGGTTGGATCTCCCCCCAGGGGAAAGTGGGGTAACTCCTGTCAGCTGCAGCAGCAAAGCAGCTCACAACAGTAGAGAGCTCAGCTTCAAGGCCTTAGCATGAGAAATCCAGGGCTTGGCAGGATCTATCCTGATATCCCTTTCTTCCAAATATCCTAATTTTCAGAGGCTTCAGTCTGGAAACCTACTTTCCAAGAGAAGGTGAAATTAATATACAGGCAGGGAGGTTGGAAAAAAGCTTCATACACAGCCCCAGGCCAGGATTGAAATACTGCTAATTCGGCCTTTTAGTTTATTCATGTTCTTCTTTTCCCTCTTGCAATTTGTTAGTTTAAACTTCACTGACCTTTTTGCAACAGGCTCAGGCAGCCCACTTGGCCGTAGTATGCAGCTTCATGGAGGGGTATCCAGCCATCCTTATTAGGTTCAGAAAGGTTTTTTCCTGATTTCATCATGTTGCATACTGCTTTTTCATCTCCATCCTTGATTGCTGCCACTACAGGGTCAATTTCTCTTTAAAACAAGATTAAGACTTGGTTACTGCCTCCTTCATTACTGAGAAGTTTTCTGCAGCAACATCACTGTTTTATTTGGCAAGAACAGTGAACCCCTGCAGCCTATATAGCAAGTATTTGTACCATGAGACACCATAGGGCCTCTAAAGGTAAAATTTGTCTTCTCTAATTTTTTCATTGTCACCAGATCAGAAAAATCATTGTCTGGAGGAACTGATCTCTCTCCTTAGAGTGTAAGGAATGTGTAGGTGTAACTAATGTCTGACACAAACACTTATATTTTAGATATTTGGAGTTGTGGAAGACTGGCTCTGACATTGCTCTATACACTGCAGAGTGTCCATGACTATGATAATTACATCAGCTCACTCTCCCATGTGGAATAGTGCTTCCATATGAGATCTTTTAAATAAGATCAACTTTGAAGAGAATTACTGCTCATCCTTGAAGGAATTTTTAGATTTGATTTGCAGGTGGCTTTAACAGAAATTATCAATAAATCTTACTCTTGTATTTTGAAGATAACTTTGTATTTCCTCACACAATCCTGTTTTCAGAGTTTAGCCAGCCCGGTTATGAAGAAGGGAGAGCTCTGGTTGGACCATGCGAACACTGGGTATTGGTCTTGGCTCTCCTTTCTTCATCCAGGGAGGATTGAAAAATATCCACCTACCCAAATGCCTCTGCCAAGCATGCGTTCCACACACCCCGGGCAGCAACCCATCTCTCCAAGCTGTCTGAGTGTTTGCAGAGCAGGGCTGCCCTGGGCACACCAATCCTACTGCAGAGCAACAGTGACAGCTCCTGTGAGTCTCCCCATGAAGCAGGAGTCCCAGCACTGCCTGACAGTCACTGTGCTCCAGTCAGCAGTACCTGGAGCGGGGGCTGCCACCCTCCTTCCATCGTGTCTGAGGCTGCCAGCAGCATGGCAGAGGCAGGGAGCTGGGGAGCTTGTACCCTGCAGCCAAGGCAGGCAGGAACTTGCCCGTGGTGGGCAGCAGCTCTGTGCATGCTAGTGGGCTGTGCCTTCCGGCATTGGCATCTGCTGAGGCTCCAGCTGAGTTGTGCTGGGATAAGGCAGTCACAGCTTTGTTATTGTGATGCACTAAATGACTAAGATTCAGCACAGCAAGCACTGCAAAGGAAAGAGCTCTTTACCAGTTCTAATGGGGACTTGCAAAAAATGGACGTGGGCTATAGTTTCAGAGACAGAGAACAAGAAGCTGCAGAAAACACAGGAGTAATTGTGGTTTGAGCTAGCTCTACAGAGAAAAACTTGCAGTCCTGAAGCCAGAGAGATGCAGGAAAGAGGTGCATGTCTCAGACTATTAGCATTGCCAGGGCAGGAATAAAGCATGTGATGGAGGTCATGCTGGCTAGTGTTTATGGGAACAACCAGAAACTCCAGTTATGACAGGAAGAAAGCCTAAAATACCACAATGGAGTGACATCAGAGACAGAAAAATATGGGCAGGTCAGCACAGGAGTCCTCACAAAGCAGTATACTGGTACAACCTCTGCACTTAATGGGAAGTACAGGAGCAGCTCTGGATTCCATTGCCTTGTACGGACTGGACAGACCAACAGCCTGAAACCCACACAGGCCTCACTAATTTCAGTTTGCCCAAAGGTACACAATCTATGGCATAAACACTGACATTAGCACTGAAAGAAGTCACCAGGCTGCTTTTCCGAGGGTAAATTCAGGGCTTGGTGTAGAACAGATGATCTCAACACTTGTGCCAGATAATGGGAAAAGACACCGTTTCACAGGTGAAATAGTGCTTGGTGCCACTTGCTCCTTCTCTACAGCTGGAAGCAGTGATTTCAAGACAGTAGGATCACAAAAATAGCAACACTGGAATGAGGAGAGATATGGGACACAAGGCCAGGCATTTTGCCTGAGAAGATAACAGCTAGAACAGGCAGCTGCTGTCCTGGCCACAGCCCTCCCAGGAGGAACTGACCAGCCTTCTGATAACTGCTGGCCAGACGTCCCAGGGACACTGCTGTATCTCCATACTGCTTAGAGTACCCTGGGGACTAAACCTAAGATTGCATGTTGTGTATACATAATAGATTTTTATACAGGTGTTTGAAATTGAGCATTTTGTTGAAGTCAGCTCACAGCAACTATTGGCATGTTTGGCTGGGAGAGGAGGCGGAGGTGGGGGATCTTCATCTTTCAACACCTCTGACACAAGACTGCTCAAGCCATCTGTTGTTCTGGGCAAAGGCTCATGTTACACGTGTAGGGCTGTGACCTCAGGATTTGGGCACATGATATGCTTACTGGTGCTTAATGAATTACTGCATGCCAGGTGGGCCGTGGCAGCAGTCTGTGCGTGGGGCTGGCACACAGCAAATACAAGGTAAATCACATTATCTGAGACCTCAGGGAAAGCAGGAGGGTACATTGGATCTGTGTTAGGGTTAAAAATGTGTGAAGAATCAGTTACTATTCTGCTTAAGCCCTCAGATGTTGAATGAAGCAAACTTCTGTTGGATTCCTTGACCTCAAATGATTCCTGAGTAGGATGAGGGGGTTTGCTGGACCAGGCTGCAGATGCTTTAGCCAAGAAAATTCCAGTTCAGAACAGAAAGTTTAATGAATCTCCATGTGAAATCCCTGTTTTTCTGCCTGGCTTATAGTTAGCTGTTACAAAAACCCACCACATTCTGCTGCCTGGATTTCATCAGATAGAGAAAATACAAGTATTAAAACTATGGAGGAAGTCTGAAGAGCTGATGAAATCTTAACCTTATAGGAAACTCAAAAGAATTACTACATTTCAAAGACCAGTAGGCAAGATAATAAATACTCCTTGCAGATGAGATGTATGGTGAGGTCAGTTCTGAGTGCTGAAGAAGAGGTTCAGTGGAGCACAGAAAGGTTCAAGAAGCTCCTTCTTTTCCTGACATCCTGGAGAGATGCAGGCAGCATGAAGCAACACTTCCCCGGGTGACATCATCCCTGCCTAGCTCTGAGACTAGGGTTATAAAACAGTCATGCCATCATGCTCTCCTAGGACTTCCCAGCTATATTTTTGCTCTACCTGGCAGCAGAGGAGGGCTAGTTTATCAGCTTTCTTGTAGACTGAACTCTATTGAGCTACCTGTTGGAGAAGAGCAGCCTGCCCTCAAGCCTTCTGCTGCACCCAGAGCATCAGAGAGGCATGCAAGGAGTGCAGAGCACTTAGTGAGAGGATGTGATTTCAGTGTGGCCAAGGGAAGCTGGCAGGTGACAGGGATAAGGCAGGCTTCAATGCTGTAGCAGGAAGAGGTTTTCACAATGTCAGGGAGTGCAGTGCCAGTGGAGGTCCAGGAACAGAGTATGAATCACACAGGATGCAGGGGGAGGTGGGGGAGATTGTAGAGCTGGGTGAGGGATGAAAGAAAGAAGAGTGGTGGAAGGGTAGTCACTGCACCTGTGCATCCAGAGAGGGACTTGTAAGACGGATTAAACAAGATTTGAACTAGATAGATGGAAAAGGCAGGGAATTTCTTTCCTGCAGAGCACAGGGAAGGGCTGGCTATAACACTTTCCTCTTGTCATCTGACAGCTAAGGGCAGGTACATGTATTTATTCTGCCCTGCAGAGAGCTGTAATAAACCCATCATGGTCCAGACATTTCCACTCCACACAGGCACTGGGACAGAGCTTGGGCCACTGTCTGCTTTTCTCACCCATGACTGTGTCCAGCTAAGCTTATTTGCAGCCTCTGCCAACAGCAAAACACGGCCAGGAAGATCAGTCAGTCAGGCCAGTTTCCTCCTTGGACATGTAAGCCCTCCTCAGTGTGGCACGACAGCACAGGTATGGCTGGGAACAGGCATGGCATCTTAGGAGCATTTATCAAATACTTATTTTGAAGGACTGGACTTTCTCACCTTGTTTATACACTGTAATACATTTTCCCCCCTACTTTTCCCTATTGCTGAACTCTGAACTTAATACCAATGCAGTTACTATCAGCACCTGCCTGCCTCATCTATCCTGTTGGTAAGTGAGCCAACCTATACAAATAAACCACAGTGCACACCCCTTCCCCGCTGTCCTTGTCACCTCAGGGCTTCTGACTGACCCAGAGTCCCCAGGACGCGTGCACTGGGGGGATGGAGAGAGATGAAGGGGGAGAAGAGAACAAGGGAGATTTGAGGTGGGTCATCTGCAAGAGCATGGGCATGGTCTGAGGCAGCCGTGAGGTTGGAAGGAATAACAGGAATGCAGCGAGGGTGAGGTGCAGGTGTCAGTGAGACCTCCTGCAGGCGAGCAGCACCAGTTCCCCCCACCAGGCACCATCACCACCCAGAAGGGGAGAGAGTGGGTAGTAAAGCTTGTTTTGACCGCAGGGGAAAGCAGGAGAGGGAGAGGGAGAGGGAGAGGGAGAGGGAGAGGGAGAGGGAGAGGGAGAGGGAGAGGGAGAGGGAGAGGGAGAGGGAGAGGGAGAGGGAGACACTTACACGGACTGGGATGTGCTGAGGCTGCTGTCGTACCTTCGCCTGACCCCCCAGGCTGCCCCCGAGCTGGATGGCTGAGCACGGCCTGTCTGCTGGGCAGCCAATCTGGAGTGGCGATGACATGAATGGAATAAGGAGAAATACTCCGAATAGGAGAAACAGGTCATGCTGAGGCAGAGACAGAGACACACATCCACAGAGACGGAGCGAGAAAGCCTGCCAGTCAGGGCTTTGAATAAAAGCAGATGGCCACGACTTGCTCTGCACTGGATTCAGCTGCTCACTCGGCTCGAGTTTATTTTTGGCCCTCTGAGGAAGCGTCAGGGGATTCAAATGACCATATAAGACAACAGTGTGGTTAACCCTACCACCACCGCACAGGAAGCAGGCACAAAGTGAGGTGAGGTGACATTCATCACCTCTGAAGTGCCATGCAAGCGGGTCAGAGGTGGGGGCAGAGGAGGACCCAGAGCCACTGGATGTCAGCTCCATTTCCAGCTCAGCTGTCCCAGGTGGCAGAAGAGTTCAGCAATTCTATGGATTTGGGGCTACAAGCTTCGAAGGCTTTCCCTCCAGTGAGAGGTCAAACACTCCTGGGCTGAGGCAAAGGCAGGACAGGTTAATGCACAGAACTGCTAGTGCTGCTTTTTGCCAAAATAGCAGGTGTCAAAGGACTTCCAACAAGGACAGGACCAAATGGCCAGAGAAGCCCTTATTCTCCCCTGCATCGGGTCTGTGCAGGAGAGCTGACTGTACAGGTGCACAGTAACCACACCAAGAAACCACAGCCTTTGGTGGGAGCAGGACTGCTGGCTGCACAGCATCCTGGTTCCACAGCTATGCACATGCTTGCTACTCATCAAATCGTCCCCAGTTTCCCAGCCCTGGAAACCAAACAACCACAGGTGGTAATGAGCAAGGCATCAGAGGGTGGTGGAGTTATGAAAAAGGAGGAGGAACAGAACTTCAGTAGCTGTCAGTTTATTAAAATTGGGAAAATTAAAGTAACTTAAAAGATTAAAAGGATATTTTTCCTTGTTTTGGAGGTGACTTTGGAATCTATTCCCTTCCCCCTTGAGAAATCTGCTGTTTATAAAATGAAAGGGGAACAATGTCTGGGTTTGAAACTGAGAGGAGGTCTCTGTGACCACAGCATTTTAGGGGAGGGGGATGCTGCCACGATTCGGTGTCTGAAGCTGCTCTTGGCTGAGAGTGGCACGCTTGAAGTCAGACTGACCTGAAATGACCACATCCTTTAAAAACTAAAGTGTTTAACAGGTAGTCAGCTCACACTGTTTTATATACCTATTTTTTGTGCCTCTCTTATGTTTTCCCCTAACAAATGCTTTGCTTCCTCTCTGGCAAAACCTAAGCTTGGCATACAGCGGGGGAAAAGAGCAGCTGGCTTTGGGAAGGCTTCTGTTGCTCAGGAAGGCTTGTGGCCATGCTTCTTTTTTTTGTTTTATTTGTTGCTTTAAACAGACAACATCGAGCAAATTCTTCTCTCGCTGCAAGCACGTAAATTGTTGACCTCACTGCATTTATAGCAGACTCTGGCTTTCACACTAATGACAGACTCACTGAGGAGCCGCCTGTCAGAGCTAATTAGGGAGCACGTGCACTGAGAGGGAGCCTGTTTTCCCTTCCTGGGCACGGCTCTCTGGGGGGAACAGTTCGGGCTGGTGCTCGCTTACCTTTGCCAGGGGTAGATGCGGTAGGGAGGGTTGTGGGGGCTGGCACGGCTTGGGGTGGCCACCTCACCAGCACGGGCCATCATCGACTTCTGGGGGCTCTGGGCCGCTGGCTGACCCGCCGGGTCCTCTTCCAAGCTCTGCTGGATGGCCATCTTTATAAGCTCATCTTCACTCAGGCTGCTGTACAGACTGTACTCCTCGCAGCCTATCGTTTGCCTTTGAGTATTTGCTGCCGTCGTAGCCATTTTTATAATTCTTTGCTTTCCTGTAAAAGGAAGTTGTGATCATCAAAATCTGGAAAATGAAAAAAACTCAACTGTCTTGTGCTGTCGTTCAGGTCTGCCTCTTAATTAGGCTGACCAGAAAATCCTTCAGAAATTCTTCACCAGGGAGAGGATGTTATCAGCTAAAATCTGCATGTAAACTTAAGGAACTAACTCCTTTCAATTGCACAGAAATAACTGGTTTAGCTGGTGTTTGAAAAAGGGGGAGTTCCTGCAAGCAAGGCAGGTTTTTATCTGCTTATTCTGGTTGCCACATCTCAAGAGAAAAATAGGTAAAGGAAATCCCCTTAAGATAAAAGAGATACATTTTGAATTCTACTTAGGAGAAGACCAATAGGTATCTCTTTTTATTGGTTTTATTTCTTGCTATAATTGCAGGAAATTAAGGGAAGTGGTTTGTCTCTTTGCTGGTTTTCTGTAAAGACAGGTTCTCCACCATGAAGTGCAAAGAGGCTTTGTAATTTTTTCCACCTTATCTGGAGATCACTCAAGCAACATGCAAAGCTATGCTTTGAAGTGACTTTGTTTCACTCAGCAAGGACAGCAACACCACACTGCTCTGTTTCACTTCTGATTTTTTGCTTTTTCACAGAACAAAGTTTGAAGTTCATGAGTGAGAAGGAAATGAGAGAAAGGGGAAACATTGGGCACACTCAGCAATCACAGAATGACTGTGAACCACTACTGCAGGACACAAAAGGCAAAGACAATCCAAAATACTGCAGAATTTCCAGCAGTGATAGGAAAGTACTAATGCTGTGAAGGGTACGGTGCTCTACCAGGATCTCATTTGGATGCCAGAGAGCACTCTGGCCATCAGTGCTCAAGAGCCAAGGGTTTATTTTATAGGAGGAAGTGGAAAAGCTTGCCTCTTTTAAGAAGAGAACAGTGGAATGCTTTATAAGCACTGAGTGAGAACTGTGTAAAATCATGGGGAGCACTGGGATGAGGAGCAATAGGAACAAGTTGCTCGGGAGGACATGGATGTGACAGGGAGGACAGGGACCCAGCAGGAGGGGACTGTGAAGGCATGTCCCCTAGGTGCAGAGAGGTAGGGCTGCCTGAGTGCACCGGTGCAGTTGCCAAAAAAGCTGCCTACCCCCACCGTGTGGCTGCCAGCCCCTGTCCCATCGATGCCACAGAGGGTTGGTCTCCAGCTCCACGCAGCCCTGCTCTGCCCAGGATCAGGTCCTGCTGATGTGGGCCAGCCAGCAGAGCCATGTGCATGACGACAGCAGAACCACCCAGCTTCCCACTGCTCAGGACTTGCCTCAGCAGCAGCCTCAGGGGAGCTGTCAGCTCCCTTTCCCTGTACAGCTGCTCTCTCCACCAGGCGCCCGGGGCAGCCTGGCACCCTGGGCAGTCACACTACACCCATGGCAGAGGGGTCCAGCATGCCACAAACCTCACACCAGGAAAGTGCCCTGCTGTCGCAGTCCTTGCTGCTGTGTGCACAGCAAAGAGACAATCCTGACCTGGAGGAAATGGCAGCTCCCCAAATACAGTTTGAAGAAATTGCAAGGGCTTGAATCAATCAAGTAACATAAAATGTTGGATTTAGGCTTTTCACTTCAGACATGGTGATATCTCCCACATCAACAGCCACCTCAGGCTCCAAGCCCACTCCAGCAGAAGTGGGAAGACTTCAGGGTAAAGGGAAGCTCAGCAGATTTCAGATTGACAGTATGACTTTTAACAACAAAGGATGTATTTTACAACCATGAAAAAAGCCAAAATGAAACCTTCAATTGCTGTAAATAATGAAATCCAATTTTGGGGTTTTTTTTTTTTTTTTTTTTTTTTTTTTCTTTATTTTCAGCCAGATGTCTCATGGCTGCTGTTGCTTCCCTTCTTCAGTGGGTGCCTCAGCTCTGCAATGACCCTTGCTGTCCCAGAGATCCGAGCCCAGGCGTCACACCACTGATAGCCTCCCTGTGCCCCTGCTGCTCCAGTACCTGCCTTTGGCTGCTCTCCAGCCAGCAGCTGGCCAAGAACCATGACACAGCTTCATTTTTCCAGTAGCTTCTGCTGCTGTTTGGCTTGCTCAGCCCCTGGCACGCTGGGCAGTACTTACATAGTCACTCAGCCTAGGAACTCACGTAGTAACTGGTGAGCTGCAGATGTGTGGAATCCCCGGGCTGGAGCTGGAAGAGTCGTCTGCAGCATCCAGCGCTGCAATGCCTGAATTGCCTGAATGTAGGGACCTGGCCCCAGTGGTGACTCAGAAACCTAAACAAAGCCGTCAGCAGAGAGGGCAGGATCTGATCTTAAGCTCCTAATGGAGGTGATGCACAATGAATCCTTGGAGAAGGCAAGAATGGAGATGAAACTGCTCCTCTCTGAGGGCAACCTGCACCAGTGCAGCCTGGGACACAGATCCCTCCTCTGTATCCTCCCCAGTCCCACTGCCAGCATCCTTGTGGCAGTGAATCCATCACTGCTGTGCTTCTGAGCTGGGTGTTGCAGTGCCTTCTGTGGCAGCCTGGGCTTTAAGGGCTGTGCAGTTGTGCAAGGCTGCCAGCACAACTCCACACCCTGGCACAGAGGAGATAACTGATGTAGTTACTTCACACATCCCAAATGGATTTAGTTATAAAGGCCGCTACGGGACATCTTCCCCTCCCTCCTTTTGTTTCACACATTCTTAAGGCGCAGGGAGCAAAAGATAAACTTTACATTTGTGGGGCTCACTCCTATTTCATCATCTTATCTTTTGCAGGGGTTAACTGGGTCCAACCCACTCACAGGGAAAAGGGAGAACCTCTGCTGCATGTTGGTGAGCCTCACTAATCTAAATATTTTGACAGGAGTTCCATAGAGTGCAGAAACAACAGTGTTGGCTGCAGCTCCCATCAGTGACTCATCCTGCAGGGAGAAACTTCATAGGGCTCAAAATAGAGAAAGCTTTCAGTACTGCTCATTGCACTGCACAAACACAATGAAGGTGTGGGGGTCACATCCTGGGGCTGCAGGTGCTTTTGGGTCCTTACTGAGAGCCAGGGACTGCCTTGGCTGCCCTGAACCCCTGCAGAGAATGTTCTAGTTGGGCTTGAAGCCGTTCTTGCATCCCTCGGCTGCCTCCACGTGCTCAGCCAAGTGTGTGTGCGCAGTTTGCTGTGTGCTGGGACTGATTTTGACAGGAGGCAGGGCATGTGCCTTCCTCCCAGCAGCGCCCTGCAGAGTGGAGTGCAGCAGAACCACCACCCTCCCCTTCCAGCTGAGGATGCTTTTGTTTGAAGCTGCAGGGCCACAGGACAGGGGCACTGCTCTGAGTTGTCTGTCAGAAGCTGCAGTGAGCCAGCTGAGCTGCAGTGACAGGTTGAGCACATGCCCTTGGCTGGAGGCTGATGCACCACAGCCTGATGCAGTTTACCCTTCTTTCTCTGAGGCCGAGCTCAGTGGCATCACCTGGCAGTGCCTTGGCTCAGCTGACACAGCAGGGCTCAGTTTACCCCATCTGAGGCCATCGGTGAACTGCCAACCACAGCCTTTTGAAAGCTCACTACGCTAATGTGCTATAAGCTAGATATTTTCCGCCTTCTGTAATGAACATGTAAAAAAAAAGTCAATCTTTGTTGCTGGAAATCTTTGAACAAGTTTGAATTAGTAAGGTCTGGTCTAAGTGGTCTTTCTAAATGCAGCTTGAATCCATTTCCTTGCTCTAAACCAGCTTACTGTAGGTTTAAAGTATTGGAATTAGATTTAAAAGTTAAATGCTGAGTTTATTCTTCATCCTAACTTCAGATTTTGGGGAGATGTTTCAACATTTGGCTGTACTCTGCATTTCTGTGGCAGCCCATCCTCACAGGCAGGTAGCACACAGCATCTACTGGGACAGCAGGACCTGATTTTTAAAGCTGTGGGTATAATGCCCTTAATTTTCTTTGGAGAGTGCTTTTCTTTCAGGTCTGGATGGCTTCACTAGTGATCTCTCTCGGCAGAGACATGTCTTGGGATTCTGCTGTCTATGCTGCCATTTGCTATCTCAGTCTGACAAGATCTTCTGGAATCTAAACTTACCACCATTTCCACGTAGAGTCTGATCCTGATTTTAATTTTGCCATCCTGATTTCAGTGAGAGTTTTTTAATTCAGATATAGTAATCAGGCATGTGCCATACAGAGGCAACATAGCTTCATCCAGTGACCAGAAGGTAAGGCTGGAAATAAAAGACGTGTGCAAGGACCATGGTGTGACCTTCTAACCTGTGTTCATGAGCAGCTGTACCTGGCAGATCTCTGAAACCAGAGGTACTACTCAGAAGGGGGACTACAAGTAATCACTTACATGATGGCAAAAGCCAGAGACAAACACAATTAGGCTGCTATTATATTCGGACTACAAGCTCTGTCAACATACAGTGCTTAGGAGAATGGGCCTGTGATCCCTGATGCAACATAAATAAACAAGGATTACGGCTGGCTTTGAACATGCAGAACCGTGCAATTCAATACAATTAGCATCTGAAACAACTGGTCCCCGTTGATAGCACTTCTTTAAAGAAAAGCTTAGCGAGGCTGCCTGTCCCCCCTCAATAGATCCCAGTCAGCAGAATTAGCAGAATTACTTATTTCTGTCAGAGAAGGATGGCAGGTGAGTGACAAGGTCATTAAGGGAACAGAGCCAGACTTTGCCTGCCTTTGCGCTGAGTTTATCCCAGTCAGCTTGTAACTGAATACAGAACCTTGTTATTTATGGCTCAGGGTGCAATAAACCACATTTCTAAAAACATAACCAAGTCTTTGCAGGCTGCAAAAGAGAGAGAAGAGTAGCAGCTTCATAATTTTGCCTTTTGCAAGGAATGGTTGAGCCTCTGCTTCTGCAGATCCGTGTTTGCCTTCCCACATGTTTGTCTTTACTTCTGAAAGCAGCAGGAGCACACATGGGGGAAGGCAAACACGGCTGGATATCTTCACAGCAAACCGAGCCTCTACTTCAGTTCTTACTGCGGCACCTTTCAGGACAGATCCTCTGTGGGCAATGGAAACCAGACCAAATTGCAGCATGTAAAGTGCTCACATTTTTGCTGCATTTTAGGTCAGTTTCAAGATAAATCTTTGCAGTTTTCCGAGGATATTATATTGGCTAATAAGGAGGAAAATTATTTTTTAAAACTAGAAAGATTTCAGTGCCCATCAGATCTGCCAGAGCTGAGACATCAGAAGAATGACATCTCATGCTGTCTGGGCTGCGGCAACAGGAAAGGATTCTTTGTAGTGACAGCTTATGCAAACCACTCAAGTTCTAGCCCAGTGCTGAAGGAGCAAAGCCAGGCTTCCCGAAGGAATCCTCTGAGCAAACAAATCCCCTTGTTCAGCCCCAGCTGTCAAAGCAGGTCACCAATCAGCCTGGCATATGCCCCGATGCTATCAAATCATGATTCTGCGCAAATTCTTTACTGCAAATCATACACCTGCAAGTGTTTTCTTCTCAGAACATATTTCTTCTCAGAACATATTAGTTCACATAGCAATCAGTGCAATATTAGCTTCATGTCAAACCAACTAGAAATTTAGAAATTAAAGAAATTATTTGCTGATGTAATTTTTCTCCTTCACACTGTGCCTTGTACGCTAAATTCTACCTTAGTATATGGTAACTACGGCATTGATTTCTGAGCAAGATATTCTAGGGACAAAGATACAAGCACCACCTGCCAGTAAAAGAAAAATAAGGAAATGGTAAAGCTACTGTTCTGCTTAATGCCAGACAGTGCTTTATGGCATATTTGGAAAACAAATGAAGCTCAAAACAAACAAAAGCAAATTACAAAGCTCCCAAGACTGTGTTAGGGTGTTAGGTTACAAACTGCTGTAGGAATAAATATTTGCATAGACAGAATGAACTGAGAGATTGACAGTATTAAATAAGTTCAAAACATGCATATTTGCATTACCTTTTTGTTCTGAAATAAAAGGGTAATAATAGTGTTGAAATGGGTTATCTCCTTGGTTAAGTCTGAATTCAGAAAATCCTCGCTGGTATTTGTCTCTCTGCTTTGCCTGGATGTTTCGATCAACTGCAGGACAGCTTTGAAACACACTCGCTTTGAAGCCTGGAGTTTATTTCTGGATCACCCCATGATCAGCGAATACAAGCCAAAATATAAGTTGTTCCCAATCTCAGATTTCCTGTTTGAAGATGCACAAGCAGAAACTTGTATGAATCCTAAAGTTCTTCTTTGTTGCATTATCTGAAGAACTTCACTTCATCAACATCCTGTAGCTAAATGACACAAAGTTGACCTTTCTATTACATCATTATTTATTGTCCCTGACAAGTAGACCATATATGGATATGTTTCTGGAACCTAAAGAAGAAAAAAAATTGCCCTATAATTTTGAAGTAAAATATGCTGTCCTGGAGAGTTTTATTTGCTTGGGGAGAAGTGATTTCCATTTACTTTTGTTTTAGCTGATGCTTGTTAAACAAAACAGCCAAACATTACATGGGTATTTACTGATGTTTTAGCATTGTTCATACATTTTTCAGGCTGCAAGTTGGAGACTTAAGGATTCCAAAAGATGACAACAGCAGTTGTGAACCTGTTCCAAGTAGTATTTGTAAGAGCTTACTAGTGGAAAGGGACTGCTCTCATACCACCCAAATGTGAACAATAGATTCTCTTTCAGACTCCTCAGGGCCATAAATGTGAAGTGGTACCCATCTTCCTCACATCTGGAAGAGGGCAAGCTGGCCAAGGAGGAGATAGCATGGATCCAGGGATGAGTTAGAAGAAAAGAGTCAGGCACATATAGAACTGACACTTGGATCATCTAGATCATGGGGATAATAATACTCACTTTGGGAAGGTTTCCACAAGCTTGTCCAGCTAATACAGTGAATGAAGGAAAACTATAATAGAATATCAAAATTATGCCTATGCTTTTTCCTGCAGCTCCTGTTTCACTCATTCCCATGGCAAAACATTGCATATATTGAGAATAAGGCATAGATGAAAGTGGGTCTGGAATCCTTTCTGAGTGCCTTGTGGGGCTCAGGTTCACTGTAGGCACTCTATCAATGCATAAACACCCCCATCGAAGGCTTAGCAAGAGCAATCTTGAGGGGAAAACATGTAGCAAGACCATATAATCTACTAATATGTGATTCCTTTCAACTCATCTGCTTTGTTTTTAGAGTCTTTCAGGACCCATTTAGCATCATTCAGTCTTTCAACATCATTCCCTCTTCATGCTTGTTCCTGATTCCATCTTGCTCCAGCATGACGTGATGGAGAGTACAGGGCACATCTTCCTTCCTTGCTGTCTGAAAAACTATCTGCCCTTCATAACTAGTGCTAGGACCATTTATCCAAAATTAAGGTCATTCAGCAGTTACTGTGACAGACAAAGGAGCCCTGGATGTCATCACCAAGAGTGTGTGAAACTCTTACACCCTTGACAAGATGTCAGACAGCCCTCTGTGACTTTTAAACAACACCCAGCTTTTTTCCTTTATACTATTTCAAGACTGTAACTAGCCTTGGCTTAAAACCAAGAGTATCTCCCACATTTAACCCTCCTGCTTGCTTTTTGGCAATTTCTCACCCTTGATCACTGAACTCAAGGAAAATTGCTGATACTGTGGTGCAGATTCATGCTTCGCAAAGGCAAATGTATCTGAGTCTTCCAGAATGGACTGTTGGAATATGACAAAGACATTGGGGCTCAAGGTGCCATCAGCTATGAACAGTGCAGGTGGCTCTCCACGGCATTCACAGCAAGCACACTGCAATTCACTCCCCTCCCACGTTCCTGGGCTTCCTTGCAGAGCTCTGTGCACCCTTGATGTATTTGAAGCTGCTATGAATGCTGATGCACCATTTTCCAATAAAAGCACAGAACTCTGTTTCAGAAGATCTATTTTCAGATACCATTAACTCTCCCTTTTGTCTTGAGTAAATCATTTAACTCCTCTGTGTATCATTTTCTACATTAGTGAAGTGGAAATAATCAAATGCATTAACTTCAGAGAACAGTCCAAAATTCCTTGCAGATGGGAAGCCAACGGGACTACTTATATGGATAGAGACTGCTGAATAAGACCTTATTTAATTAGTATCTGTGAAATCCTCAGGGGACGATCTCATATAAGTTTGAATTTTAATTACACAAATAATACTACACAGAAATGAAATCATACATTTGGGGGTTGATTTTTTTTTCCCAATAAAACAACATAGTGGCTTTATTACAACACATCCAAAGCATAATAATAACAATCATGATTTATTAGCATTGCATCAGATTGGCTAATATTTCCCCTGGGGCATGCAAAGTTACAAATCTGCATTTTCAGCTTAACCCTGAGACATTTCAGTAGATTACAAATGTCACCTGCAAAAATAAACTCAGACACTGCATATTAGATCCATTTGCTTTCTCTAAATAGAAGTGATGGAAATGGCCAACTCATGTTCGTGGGGGAGTCAGATAGGGTCTCACAAACAGGGCACAGTAAAAGAGATTTTAATCTGGGAGAATAAGGATGACCATGTGAAAATAAATGACAAAATAATCAGGAAGATTGTTTTCTTCTTTGTATTTCCTCAAAATAGCCAGCAGAAACCAGGTTAGGAAAACACATTTAAAATTTCTTTCCTTTGTCTCTGCTTCCATTAGTTGAATTAAGTAGCCTGTTATCACTACTAAGCCCTTCAGCTCTACTAAGCTACACAGCTAAATCTGGCAGCTGAGGCTGCAGAAAAAAACAAAGTTCATTTGTGCATCCCAGGAGACCATTGAGCTTGTTACTGACTCATTCTGTGCACAGAGCTGCCACAGATGTGCCATCACGTGATGAAGTGCAGGTGAGAATGGACATTAGCAAAAACTGTATTCCATAGCCTGTGTCTACCAATGGTGACTAACTCTACTGCATCCAAACACTTGGCACACATGTGGCTGTTCTGAAAGGAAGAAAATGCTGATTGGTTCTGACAGTAACAGATCCTGGACAGAAAATCCTCATAATACTTTGCCTCAGGACAGCATATCTCTTTGTGCACCAATTAGATGTAACTGTTGTTACTTAGATCTGGTCTGAACTTTTTTACTGCAGAAAGACAGCAAGGTATTTTGAGTGGCATATTTCCCTGAGAGCATAGAGCTAGAGTACACACCCTTTACCATCATATCCAGTGAGCAGAGCTCTGCATTCAGTGTTGCCATGCTGTGCTTCCATCAGACAGTCCCCAAGATTAAATGTGAATGCCAGAACCACAAGCACCTCTCCTGTGCCTCTTGCTACACAACCCACATTCAAAAAACAAGAATATAGAAACTCCCACAAGGGAAGATAGTTTCAATTTCCTTTGCAAGAACTAATGATTGCTTTGGCCACAGTACCCCGAGAGAGGCAAGGAGCCAGAGGCACTTGTATGGGAAAAGGTGCAGGATGTCATGCATGCTCAGAGGTAATGAATATGATATACATTATTCCTTGCTAACTTTGCTGCCTAAATACTTCTTTACTGGAAAGATGTAGCTGTTTGGAGATCACTCTACCGAGATTATAATTTTTATTTCGGGTGGAATTTATCTCTTTTCACTAGCTGCTGACACACACACACACCAAGTCAGGGTGGACTTTGGCTCAGTGTATGACTTCCACTTCTGAACAGCGGCTCCTCACAGGAAAATTTTTCCTTTCAAATCCAATCAAAATGAAGTCCTCACTCCTCTGGAAATATGACATGAACACAAAAGGGAACACCCAGTATCCAGGTCCTAAGACAAATTTCAGGTGTCCAGTGACTCAGCCCTGTCAGTGATCTTTGTAAGAGTGTGCAGCTACTACAGCCAATGCCACTCTGCAAATGTCACCATAAGGTCACATCCACTGACTCAACCTGAAAGAAGAATCAGTCAGAGGGAACATGAAAATCTAATATGAAGTGAACACAACCCAGAAGCTATATAAACAAATACATGCTCCTTGGAGGAAGAGGGAAATCATAAACATTATCATTTAGTTCTCTTTGCTGTGCAAATATCATTTATGTTATAATGTATGTTAGTAAGAATTCTAATGAAAGACTTGCCTTTACCTTGACCTTTACAAAATCCACAAAATTCAGAGATACCACTGCAATCCCGGTGCTCTGAGGCTCCTGCAGGGGTGCAGGAGGATGAGAATGGCAACCTGAGACACAAGCTGTTGTGAATAGCAAAGGTCCTGGGAAAAACAGTGTCTTCAAATTGATGGAAAGATGAAACCAATTTTTATAGAAAACAACTTTTTCACAGTATTTTTTAAATGAGTCCTTGGATATATGCAATGGCTGTTTACCTCTCCATTCAGTCTCTTACAATAGTTTATTAACAATGTCTCTTCTGAAGCTTTTCTGTGGTACCCTCTAATTCCTTTCAGACTAATTTGTTTCTAACTACTGTGCCTGCTGCATAAAATAAGCCCTATTGCATTGCTCTCCTTCCCCTCCTGCAACAACATGAAAGGCTTTCTCATATGGATCTGTCTTTGCCTTACTTTTGCCACAGATTAACAGACTTCAAAAACCAAAAGATGTCCCTACCTAAATTCAGCAGCTTGTGGTAGCATCCATAACTTTTACCACAATGAAGTTCAAGGAGTTACAGCTCCCTATATGCTTGGAGTGAAGCTGAGGCAGGTGCTAGCAGAGCAGCAAGGCAGAGCAGGACCCTCCACTGACATTTAATTATTTGCCCTACATCTCAGGTTAAATTTAGAGCTAAATTTAGGACAAATGTCTGGACAGAATGTCATGACACCGGTGTATATCTGTTGCACAACATGCCACATGAACATGTAATGTTCAACTCAGTTAAAAATAACCGTACACTTACCTAACTCAGCAGGCTTCTGTACTCTGCCTACTGAGCTGGTGAGCAGACAGTGCAATAGTAAAAGTCACAAGTATACTGTGGAAAGAGAAATTACTAAAAGCAAGAAGACAGAAAAAATATTTTTCTGTTTCTGTTCTCTCTTTTTATCAAGTAGTAGAGTACAATTTCATAGTAATATAGGTATGACAGTCCAGATAATCTTAAAAATTGATGTGAATAAGTAAATTAGAGTAAAATTGTGAAAACAGTTTTTTCCCCACTGAAGTGAGATCACTCATTCCTTAAGAGCAGAGTTAAATGGCTGTTAAACCTCCCACCTGGAAGAGGACAGATTTTTTCACAATAAAAAATCATCTTGGTACATACATGGTTTCCTCAGCTTCAACAGGGGTACTTAACACCAATCGATGTGGCTGAGTCAGGTAGATCCAGATCTCCAAACCAAGCAGCATGATCTTCCCTGAGCTGTGTTTGGAGATCATAGCTCCAGGAGAAACCACACCTGTTGTACAAGTGTCAGAACCACAAAGTGAGATGGAAAATCTCTTTAACACCTTTATGGATGAGAACAGCACAACAGCACAGATGAGGGCTGGAGTAAAGAGCCGAATTTCAGCCAAGCTGCCTTGATGTCACTGAAAGCTGTAACAATTTGCAGAGTGTGTTTTCGGTACTTGAGCTGCGGCCGCACTTCTGTCCTTTGTTATTTATCTAGACCCACCTTGCTGATAAGGAGAGGTTAGGGTGCTTTCACCAGGCCTTGTTTGGTGGGGCTGCAGGTGCCTCAGCCATGTGTGGGTGATGCTGAGCTCTCCTCCAGTTACAGGAGCTGGCAGCCTTGGTGGCTCCTTGCTGAGGAAACATCTTACAGGGCGCCAGCTCCACCCGTGTCCCCGGAGCTGCAGCCTGGCAGAAGGGCAGGGCACCAGGATGAGACAGAAAATGCTGAATGCTGCTGACCATCAAATGGAGAGGCCAACAGCTGTGCAAGCAGCTGGTTATCAAGGTGCACTGAGCACCAGGACAGAGTGCAGAGCTGCTGAGCAAGCACTGGGGCGTGCCTGTGGCAGATGAGCAAGGAGAAGATTTTGTTTCAAGGCGCTAGAGGTGCCATACAGACAGTTCCCTGGGTCACTAGGCTAAAGCTGGTCCAGCCCAAATGGAGGGGGCTGGTACTTGAAAGGTGCCCAGTAGCTGATGGGAGCCTGTGCACGATGATCAATCACATCGTGGCCTACAGTGGGTACTGTCTGGTATCCTCAGCCAAAACTGTCACCCTCAGGTGGGACAGTCCTTTGGGACCAGAGCGAGGAACAGCACCATGCCAGCGTAGGGAAATGTATCCATCTACTTTGTGCTTGCTCTCTGTATACCAAACACAAGCATGCCAAAACAACACCTTTCAAAAGTGCTTAAACCATATTCACCATTTTTTCCTTTAGTGAGTGATTTCCTTTTGACCTTAGATTGTGAAACAAGATGTCTTAAACTATTCACACTGTATAGGAGTGACGTGGGTGCATGCAGAATGTCAAAGATATTTTCCGTTAAATGCTGCAGAGACTGAGTCATTTCTTGGTTGGCACATTCTATTTTTCATGAAAATGGCTTTGCTTTCTCTGCTGCAGTTGTACAGCGTGTCTGTCACATCAGTTGTGGTCACTATAATGTGTCATGGATTAACCTCTGATATAACCTTATTTTCTGTGGCTTGGCACCTAAAAATCAATCAAGTCAGTGGTCTGCTTAAGTGAACCCTATAGGCTGACCATAACAGTGATAGTTCAGGAGCATTTGCCAGACACTGGTCAGGATAAACAGTTACTACCCTCAGAAACATCCTGCCAGTTCATGATCACTGGTTTAAATCTTCAAAACTTGTCACTTTGCCACCTTTCAAGTATTTTTTTTGATTATTTACTCCTCAATAGTCTTGTTTTCATATGACACTGAACCCAAATATGAATGTTGCTAATTATTTATATCCATGACATTTTGAAGCAACGAGTCCCAGAGCCTCAAATAGCACATTCCTGCACTATTGTTGTCAGATTTCTGACAACCTCTTGCTGTGTGCCAGGGAAGACTTACACGTAGTTGGAACACAGGAGCAGGGACCTCACCCCTGGTGCATGCTGGCACGGTGAGTCAGGCCCAAGGGGAAAGCCAGGCTGCAAACACCAGCCCAGCTTTGGGTCACACAGAAATGACACTGAGGCATGTCAGAAACACAGAGTTCAGGCTGCACAGGAAACTGTGGTTAGCTTTAAAACATAGATGAAGAAAAAAAAAAAAGTCCAAAACCTCATACATGCACCAAGACTTCACTTTTTCAGGCAGCAGCTCTTATTGAACGTGCCAGGAGACTCACTGGGGCAGCCTGTGCAGCACATGGCAGCAGCAGAGCTTGAGACACATTTGTGTCTGGCAAGAGCCAAAACACCCCTATCTCAAAAAGAAGTGATTGATAGTGTAGATTTTCACCAGCTCTATGAAACATCTGTGGCTATTGGTTCACTGCTTAGGATATGAAGAGGAATGGAGTGTTTCATAATACTTTTATTTTCTTTTATATCTTTTTAAGAGGAGAAAAAAGGACAATTTACCAGAAACCACTGGAGTAAGTGAAGGGTGTTGTCCTCATTACTGGTCTTTGTAATCTCAATCCATACCACATGTTTGGCCTGAGGATCAGTTTGTTTCTGCTCTGCATCACATCTGTGTAACAAAGCATGGGAACCAATACTCGTTTAGTGGTATGCTCAGGTATATTGGTTCAATACCAGGGAAGCTGATGGAGTCACACTGGAGTAAGTGAGGACAAAACCATCAGTCAAACCCCCCAAAGGTCTCATAACTCACTAGAAATAACACACATAAACATGTGAAGAATAGATCAGCCAAACATTACCAACCTTTTTTTCCCTAGGGTAATTATATTTTGTTATTTATGAAAATCTATTATTGTCTCTTCCAACCCTCTGTCAACAGACACATGAATAAGGACTCTTTCTCTTTGTATATATATGTGCATATGAACAGGTATCTTACTAGAAATCTGTTGTACATGGGTAAAGACAGTGAAGTCCTTTACCTGAGATATCCGTTACAGGTACCAATTAGTTTGGCAAGAAAATAGGTGGAGAAAATAATGTGGAAGATATGGGCATTCTCCAGGTTTCTTCCTATAAAGAAATTGTTTGTATAGGCAAAACTCTACTTCCAGAAAATTTCCATCTGACCTTACTGGAAAACTGACAAACAATGGCAGGGAACACAGATTTTTGCATTTATTTATGTAAAAAACAAGCAGATCCCAAGGTACTATAAATCAGTACTTTCCTGATTATTTTGGTAGAACTGTACTTTTTTCCACAGCAAGTGGTGCTCAGGCCAAGGAGCACAACAATCACTTGAGGGAGAGGCAGGTATGTTCCATCAAGAGATTTTTAAAACTGGGCCTCAGATCTGCGAAATAACATGAGACTGAATGGTGCATGCTGACATGCAATACGAAGTTCTCATGACACATTAACACTTTTCCTTTTTGAGCTCCAGATCAATATATTATGTTGGATAATAAACAGGCAATAAGACCTCAGGCTCTTTGGAGGTGAGTAAAAAACTCTTTGCTGATCCCATATGATTCAGTGTGATTTACTGACATCCACAATTGCAAACAGACCTGGAAAGGACCTGATGCACAGAGTCCACTGCTCTCTCTGAGCAAGGCATTGATGAAGTATAAAAAATAGGTGTGCAATCTGCGGGTGGTTAGGCTGAATTGCAGCAAGCAGGAAAAAGAGTTTATTGTAGGGAGTATATATTTCTGTTTCTCAACCATCCTGAGTGCAAAGATCAGAATTCTGTACTGGCTAAGCCTGCTCAGGAAAAGATCATCATAAAGGTTAGCAGCACAGTATGCATGTTATCAGAGAACCAAATGAAATTACATCAAAATAAAGCTACTATTCCATATAACTAAAATGCCATAAATCAGATAAAAGCATGGGACTCTGCAACTCTTGCTTGTTTCACACAGGAAAATAAAAACACCTTTGCTGTGCAAATTAAACAAAATGCTGTTGAGACAACTTCCATTGGGAGGAAGATTTTTAAAAAATAAAGATAAAATTTCTGTACCTCTGCACAAGCTGCAGTAAATACTCACAATTGTACCACATATGCAAAGAGAGGACTAGGAACAGGACAGCAGTGAACAGGACAGCACCTAGAAAGCCAAACCCCTTCTGAAAAATTAAAGAAATCTAACCCCAGCCCTCCAATTCTATTTGTAGCATTTTTATTTTGAAGCTATCCTCAGAACTGATTATATTGAAATTTTTGCAGTTGATTTAGAAGCTTTCAGCCTGAAAATTCCCCCAAGATCTTACACTCAGCAAGGAAGGGACATTTTCCCAGATAAGGGTGTTAGCATGACTTGGCAGATCTCTGCATAATGGCATGCAGAAGAAATATTTACCAGGGCAGGCCTTGAGGTTTGTGATCACCTGGCCACCATCTCTGCCTGGACATGGCTAAGGCTGCTGGAGGAACAGGGTCTGTGGCTGTGGCCAGGAATGTGGCTCCCTGCAGCTCCCCTCTGCTCAGCAAAACGATTGAGCAGCAGCTCTCCTGTACACAGAAAAACCTCTATCTGTACACTCTATCTGTAAACTTAGCATTGTACCTTTATGGGTGGCATCCCAGAACATAAAAGCAAACTGGGATGATGTCAGTAGGCTCTGAATGAAGTTAAATCTGTTTTGCAATGTGGGCAAGGCAGATTGCAGAAGGCAGTGAGGTGATTCAGCATTGCAAAATCAGAATTTATAGCAAACAATATGGAGTCAATAAAAATAAAAAGAGAACAACACCATGTGTAATAGGACACATGTGTGTAGAACTGGTTGACTGAGCCCCAGAAAAGCTTCGGACAGATCTGGGAATCTGAGTATGTGCAGCTGCTGCTCATGCATTGAGTCCATCTAATGCATCCCTCAGCGATGATGTGCCCACCACTGCAGTATCTATTTACCCAGCACAGAGCTGTGGCAAATACATGCACTGATCTGCTCTATCAAAGCTGCTGCATTGTGGGACTGGTTTCTGCCATGTCAGAGAATCCGAGAAGTCCCAAGCCAGCAGAAGCACGCTGGTGGGACCGTTAAAACCCCTTGGATGTTTCTTGCATGGTTTGTCCCAAAACCATGGTAACCTTTGTATGTTAATCCACCTAGGTTCGCTGGTTTCAACATGATCCCTCACTCCTCCCCTCCCTTCTCCCCATTGGATTGTTGTATCTCCCCACCCTCTCTCCAACCCTATTGCTCCAAAAGGCTGTATCCATGTGCTCTCAGCCTCCCCTCTTCCTCTTTCGCCTCTGGACGTTTTCGAGAATAAACCATCATCGGAATACCAAGCGACTGAGCCCTCTGAAAATTTGTATCCTGAGGACGCATGAGCTATCTGGCTCTTGGGTGTGTGTTTGTGCTTTCCAACAGCACGGGTGAGATAAAAGGTCTCCTTGCACGGTACCAGACTGTACTGGCCGAAGTGGTCCGATGTCAGAGACCTGCTCAGAATATGCAGGGACCTGTTCCACCCCACCATTGCCCGAATGGAACACTGCACAAACGTATTTCCTGGCTGCTTACAGTGAGCTGACCTGTCCATCAGCCTTCTCAAAATGGTGCAAAACGTTCAAGAGGCACAGTCCTTCCCACGTGTGTTGGCAGCAGTTATTTCCAATGAAGTATCTCTTCAAAATAATCAGCAACATACCAGACATGCCCATTAGTTTTGCACATTTCAAGACCATTCTCTTGCAATTTGCCTTCAAAGACATTCACTCCCAGTAATAAAACACTCCAGACTTCCAACCTTTGTAACTATGAAAGACATCAAATGTATAAGATCACCTAAGACATTTTTTGTAGCACTAATCCTGGAACAGATTCTGTGCCCAGTGGAAAATCTGCAGCTGAGCCCAAATCCCATTTTCCTTCTTGTAAACCCTGTGAGATCAGGTACTTTCTCTGGTGTTCCAACAGTCATGCCCATTGAATTAATCTCTGCAGAGGTGGCAGGACAAACATTTCATTTGAAGAAAATCTTCAGGAGCTGTTTAGTATCCATCCATATTGAAAGATCCATTCCAAAGACCATCACACTGAATTATACTAATAAATACATGTCAATCTTGCCTATCAGCTCCTGGGCTCACAGATTTATAAAATTTCAAATCTTCAGGGTTAAACAATGATGTTAAAGGAAAGCACAATACAAAGGTTGTCATGTTGGTAATTTCTGTGTTGAATTCTCCTTTTGGAAAACTTACCTTTCCCCATTGTGCAATATGATGCCATGCATTTGCTGCCTGGCCCCTATGTGCAATCCTAAAGTTTAATCTTTGCACCAACTTGTCAGGAAGCTGGACAGGTGTGTTTTATACCCCCTCAGTCTGTGTTTAGTCCCCTTTGTCCTCATAAGGAGCCCTGCTCATCACATGGATATATATTTTTATTAAAACACCCATTCATTTTAAATGCAGAACATCTCAAAGTACAGTCATCTCTGTAAACACTCAGACCAAAACCCCTTTGGGGTTTGGCTGATGCCAGAGCAATGAAAGTGACTCTTTTCTTTGTCTCAACACAGCCCTTTCTCATCTTTGCTATCATGCACTACCAAGCAGAGCTGTGTGATTGTGTGCCATACAATGTACCACATATCATTGCTATTATCAGGATCACAGAATCAAGAATCACAGAATATTCTGAGTTGGAAGAGACCCACAAGGATCATCAAGTCCAACTCTTAAGTGAATGGCCCGTACAGGTATAGAATCCAAGCCCTTGGCATTATTAACTCTGACCAACTGAGCTAATCTGTATTAGGAAAAAAAAATTACCACTGCAAGCTGGTATTTTGCATGCAAGGTTTGATTCCAGAAGCAAATTCTTGATCTGTTTTCAAACATGCAGTGTAATCTTTATTTGAAAAGTAAAATCTAATAAAATACGTCCAATTTCATATTACACTTGCATTTAATTTAATATTAACCTAAAAGATATTTTGAAATTAAAAAAAATACTGAAATGATCTCACTTCATAAAATAAAATTTTCCAAGTCCTGTAATTGCTTCTGAAACCAATCAAGAAAAAAAAAAATCAGAATATTTAACTTCCGCTGTCATCAATTCAGAATTTTTTAGAGATCTTTTTAAGCCATCACTGCATTCAGTATGCTCAGGACAAAGGTACTAGAGACAAGTAGATACATCCTGCCCTCTTGTCTTCTAACTTACCTGATTATAACACCAATGCAAACAATTCCTTTTTAATTTGCATCAGCATCAATTGAGCTTATGACTTGGCCAAAAAATTAAAATAATGATTCTCAACAGAAAATCTGTAAGTAGGAATATCATTGAAAGAAAAGAAATATCATTGAAAGAAATCTGACCAAAGTTGTTGCCTGGCAAGTTTTTGCTGGCAAATAAGTAATGCTAATTTTTAAAAAACATGTCAGTTGTGTAATTTCCTGGCTGATGTAAACACCTTGTCCCACAGTTGTGGTGTTCCCTGGCAGCAGAGAGAGTCCAAGCCTGGAATGAAGATAGCCAAGGTGACTTACAATTGATTCACAGTGGCTGCTTGGTTGCTCAGAGGAAGTCTCAAGGTTTACTTCCTCAAAGCAGGAATTCCTTAAAACTGTCATTCTCCTGTTCATGTTTGTGGTCACCACATAAAGTGCATGACTGAGGACATGGAACCTGACATCTTGGCCAGCTTTAGGACAAGGAGATGCTGTACTTGGACTTGGCTTTATGGAGGTGCAAGGGGATTTGCTGTGCGCCTTTACTGGCTTGCAAAGCCAGTTCTCTTGGTAGGCTCCCAGCAAGATGCTGGAAATCAAGGCAAATATGCTCAAGAAGACTCCACTTCTAAAGAGAGGTCAAAGTGGATTTTGTCACAGCAGAGTTCATTGCCAAGAGGCAAGAAATTAAAGTGAGTATGAAAACTGTGTCAGCAGACAGCAGAGCTGACCACCAAGCACATCAGGATGCAAGTTTCCTTCTCCTCTGTGCTAGGAGAGGAGAGCCCTGGCATCAGGACTTGGTCCTGTTTCATCCCTTTGTGGCTTTCTTTGGCTGTTCATGGGTAGTGTTTGCACATTCACACCAGCAGGAAATTTAGGCAGTAGGCACAGTCCATTGGAGCAGGGGAATTGCTGCAAATTATAGATTTTCTCCGAAGGAGAGTAGAGTGCTCACTGTCTCTCTGGGGCACATCCCATATGCAGTGGCAGGAGTGACTTTTGTAATTTGCCATGACACGTGAGTCAGTGCTGCAGCCCACATGGACTGCAGCCTTTGTTTATTCTGTAAAATCCTCTGGGCTGGGTTTAGCAATGACACTGGGGCCAGTTATTACATGAAAGTCTTCCCCCATGCTCCATTCCCAGTGTGAATACTTCAGTTGTTTGGGATCTGCTGGAAGTTAATAAATCTGTCCAGGACACTGGATAATCTAAGAGTTTGCCAAGTCTTTGTGTGGGGTGCCTCATTCACCTGTTAAATGCAGCATTTCATTTTTCTTGTACCAGAATCAAGCTTTTAATTTTCATAAGTTTTTTTTTTAAGACTTACAGTGGGAAAAGGAAACAAGGCAGCACAAACTACCAAGCAGAAATAGATTGAATGAAATGACAGGAGAGAAAAATAAACTGGTAGCAGAGCTTGAAAAATTGACAGTAAGGTAGGGCTAAGCTCACTCTGCCACAATATCAGACTGTAACGCAGGGCTGCCTCTGCCTGCACATGGTCTCATCTGACCTCGTGCAACTCCATTGTTCCATCTCTTGTGTAAGTAAAATAAATTAGCATGATAGTGCAGCATTGATAATAGGAGCAAGGTACAAAAAGGGACTCATTGCGTCTTTACGTCTTGTCCCCTGCTGTTAGTAAACATTATGTACAGTCTTCATTCAGAATATATTGAGACCCATCAAAAAGGAGCAAAGAAATCAGGGCTAAACACATTAAGAGGCTGCAAGAACTGCTGAGGTGGACAAGACAAATGCTGATTTAAACCCAAAGGGGACGTGAAATTCGGGAGCTCAGTCTCCTTCTGCAGTCAGTGGGGATTAACTTCTGTCATCTAGCCTATTTATCAATAAAGTAGCCATCTAAAAAATATGGGTGGTGGAGCACTGTCTCCCCCTCCTCCAGTCATGGTTAAAATACAGTGGCTCTTGACCACGGTGAGAAGCCTTCCACGTTTAACCCCCAGGACATCAGATGGTGATCAGCCACTTGTGATGCAGCTCAGGGATGAGCAGTGAATGAAGCTGCTCGTCCTGAGCAGCACTGGACGCGTGGTAACACAGGGCCTGCAGCTCCCCGGAGGCTTTTTGTGCCTAGGGGAGAGTGCTAAGTGATTTAGGCACACCCAGCATTAGAGGGCTTTCAAAGGCTGTAACTTGCAAGGACAGGATGCAAAGGGATGGCATCCAACATGGCTCTAGCCCCAGCTCCTGTTACACCCAGTAATATATTGTTCAAGACCTCTTTCCACCGATTGCATGATTTTTTCTAATTGACTCATGGTCCTTTATTTCTTTTGCTGCCATCTCTGTCCTTTAGCTCAGCTGGCTCTCCGTTCTCCCTGGTGTTATGCCCTTGCTTTATTTATAGCAAGCACTGGTATCCACTCTGGGATACTTTCTCAGTAGCGGTGAGCCAGCCAAGTTCCCGTTGTTCCAGCCAGGCTCTCAGCTCCCCTGCTCTGCTCAGATCTCCCTCCTGCACCTGTGTGGTCCAAGTCTGCCTTTTGGGCACACTGCATGCTGTATCTGGGAGTAGATCTCATAAATGTCTAGTACCACAGGACATTAATACTTGATATTATTAAGTATTATGGTTATTAGCATTCTTATTATTTCAGGAGACCACTGGGAGGCTGAACTGTCAGAACTGCTGGATTTCCCCCTCAAAGGATAGTTTTATATACTCCTTCAACATCATGGAAATTCTCTTCATGAGGCATAATACAATTAAAAGCTCCTTTGACACCAAAGGTTCCAACATCTTTCATTCTTACTGTTTGAACTAACTCTTCAATAATGGTCTTGTGTGTTGCTTCATTTTCTTTGCAGGCTGCAACAGCTAGAGAGGAAAGTTGCTAAATACAAAGTACATGCATGTTTCCTGCTGAAAACCAGTGACAAATTCCCTGGCAGTGCTACTCTAAGGCACCTGCTGTCTCCTTTACTGTAATAACAGCAACTGGCACTGCTCTGTTTGCTTCTGAACTGGGTCTGGTCACCAGCAATCAGCTGTGCAGGGCTGTGCTGGGTGCCTGGCCAGGACTGTCAGGGGCAGGTAGAGTGTGAGAGAGACAGAACCCTTCAGTAATAGCAGCAGCCCAGTTAGACTGGGATCTGCATTGCCTCATGGCTGGGAAATAGGAGCACAAACTTCTCCAGATGATCCCAGCACAAGGGCCAGAATTCTTCAGCTTGCCAATACAACTGTGCTTGGGAAGAAAGTAAGTCAGGACTACTTAGTGCAGCTCAGCAGCATCACCACAATTAATTGATGATGTCCCCTTGGGAACTGGGTTGGACCAAGATGACATGAAGTTGCTGAAAGGATTCACAGAGTGTCTCGTTCATTTCTGCCTTGCTGAGCTTGCTTTTGAAGGTGGGGTCTAAAGGATGCCTCTTTCACAGGAAGCTCTTAGACCTGCAGCTCCAACCATTTACCAGGTCTGCTGAGCCTGCAGAAGTGGGCTGTGGTGCTTGGGTGGCTGCACCACATTATCCCTACAAACACAGACTGAACTGGAAGTGACAAGAAGCATCCTGAGGCTCCTGACCCCTTGTTTCTCATCTCCATCGTTGGCTGTTAGTTCTGTTTTGCTCCTGGCTCCATACACCCTTACAACGCTCAGGTGGGACCAACCTGAAGAAAACTGCCTGGACAAATTGCAACCTATATGTGGCCTCGCTCAGCACTTTTCTCAGACCACACAGGCACATCCTCAGGCCCCAGGACTTGGGGTTTGACTATGGTTGGATTCCCTGCCTCCAGATGACTGTGAATCTTGCCCTGAAATAGCTCCACAGCACATGCTTGCATGGGAGCAGTGCGGATGGGAGACAGCCCTGAACTTCTGTGCCTTCCCTTTCATGAATGACACAGTCTGATTATCTCTGCTTCTTTATTAGGGGATTAGGGCTGCAGTAGAAGAGGCTCCAGACTGTTTTATAGCTCAGTGTTTCTCAGCAAATTGGTTGTGACCCCTGTAGCCCCACACAAGAGGGTTGTGATAAGTTGAAACTTTTATTACATTATAAAATGAAAACAGTCCTGCTCCCTGAACCCCTCCCCACCATGTTTAAGGTCAACTATGCTCTGTCAGCTTCTCCAAACAAGCAAATCAGTCCAGCAGCTTTGATATTTTTTTCCTTGCTTTTATAACAAGTAGACTAGGGTCAAGGGAATATTTGCATTAGAATGAGGGGGCCACCATCCAGTGGAGGCTGTTAAAGATAGATCCAGCTTGCAGAAGGCTTGTTGGGTGTAAATAAACCCATTTGTTTTTTAATATTGTATTTAAACACTTAGGTAATTTTCTTTTCAATAAATTCCTTGTTGTGTTGTTTACACACAGGTAAAGGGCCTGTCTATCATTACCAAACTCCCTAATCCTGCTGAGTTACACAACCTTAGAAAAGATACATTAAATACATCTTTTTTAATGCATCTTAAATCCTACCTGAATCCTTTAGAGCATTCCAGGTCTTTGGGTTTCCAGTCCAGTCTTAATCTAGAATGATAATTTTGCACCAAAACCTTTATCAGCCAGAGCTATTTAGCAACTAGTCAGGTGTTAAGCTTATAAATAGTCTATCTCTTGGCAACATTTAGACCTTGAGCTAAGAAAATTCACTGGCTTACTTTCACTGTCAGGTCAAGTCTGTTTGAAGGAGTGGCCTTTTTAAAGGACACAGAAGTACCCATGCAGACTTTAAAAAAACCGAAACCACCAAAATGACAAAAAATCCCAACCTACAAAAACCAAGCCAAAATCCAAACCAAACATCTCTTCTTAAAAACCCATTTCACTCATTGGTGTGAAGTGTCACACTGGATTGATTTCCTTATTGGATCACTTGAGTCCCACTGTATTCATTCTCAATTGCTGGATACTTTAGCACTTTACTTGGTGGAGAGTTTTCCTTCTTTCTGTCCTTATCACCATGCTTTTCAGAAATGAAATTCCTTGGGATTAGAAGTTTAAAGCTGTCAGTAAGAAAGGTATGAAGTCCCATTCATTTCCCTGACAAAACTTTGACATGAAATCCCTTCAGGTGCCTTGTTTTCTTACCTTTCACATTCTCTGAGTAGGGTTGTTTCTTTTTGTCAGACTTCCACCAGCACAGGCACTTTACATAATTGTCTCACCCCTCAATCTAGCTCATGCTTTGGACTCAGCAGGTTAGGCAGCGTTCCCCCCGTTCAGGTGGGGGTGGGAAATAAGATGGTGTATTTTTTTTCCTCAGGAGTCTATTTCAAGCCGCTTCAAGCAACAGGGAAACCTGCAGTTGCACCTGAAAATGTGAAACTCCCACATTTAAAAACTGGCAAGCACAAATCACTCCCAATTTCCAATTTTGGAATTCTTCACTGTTGAGACGACCTTCAGATGCAGTAGAGGGGAGCAAAGTGAGAGCTAAGACTCTCCTAATTAGTGCTCCTAATTAGTCAGCTTGAATCACTTCCCACTACTGGATACACTCCCCAGGAGTGAGATTAGGTTGTCATGCAGAGGTCCTGGTCTTTTGTGGACTTTGTAAGTTGCAGTCACTTCCTGAGAGGTCCATGAGAATCCTGCAGGAAGAGGTCTGTACATCAGTAGGATTTGGCCCTACCACACCACAAAAGGACCATAATGTACATGTCATAGATGGTAGGTGGCACCTCTATCCATTGTGTGGTTCATTTCCCTTCTGTTCTTTACCAATTATTCAGAACATGTTTGGGAACCCAGGATAAGAACTCTCATCAGGAAACACAAGACTCACCTACAAACCAGATCTTCATAAAGAATTTAGTCATCCTGTCAGATGACCACAAAAATAAACCAGCATGACTCTGAAGCCACACCATGGGAATATGATACCACAAAAATTGTAATGCAGGTTATTTATGGTTTATAAGGTGGTATTTAGGTCGGGTCACACCACCTTAAAATCAAATGCTTTGTGGTGCTGAATTTCATCTTCTTGTAAGAGCTCTTTAGACTCATATGTAACATCTTAACAGGAGAACATTTCTTCAGCTATTGCTGACCATAAATATAAAATATATCTCTCTCATTTGAACAGGGTAGAAAAAAATCTCTTTTGTCAAATGAGTGGTGTCAGTGGCCACTGCACAGTCTGGATACCCTCCCTGTTGGAATCTCTCATGGATATCAAGTGGGTTCCTGGGAGGAGGCCAAGTAAAATCCAGGCCATGGTGATACACAAATAATGGTATGAAGCCTATTTTTGAGATGTGTTTATAAAATGTTGCTGCTGAGGCTGATTTCTATGATTAAAAGAATACTCACAATATTTTTGGTTCAGTCAGTCATCCTTATTTATTATTTTAATTGGGATAAGTTGAGAAACCATGCCCAGACCAGGAGAGAAAGCAGTCCCAAAAAGCCTGTCTCCTCATATTATCACCCTGGATCTGATCAATACACTGGGCCAGTCCCAGGGAGGCTCCATTGGTGCCCATCGGGCATGGGCTGTGCCTGGGTGGCACCAATCTCATCACTGACATTTCTGCTCAGCCATGGCTGACTGCTGATGCCAGAGCTGCTCGAGTTTTACCTCGGCATTGACGGAGGGAGAAGGAGCTGGTCCTGCCAGCAAGGACGGAGCTGCACAGCCCCTCACAGAGCCTTGGTGCTCGTGGAGCAGCCCAGCCAGCACTTGTCCCTGCTCAGCCTCAGGAGCACGACTGGTGAGTTTGCAAAGACTCTTGGAGTCACTAAGAAAGACATTTGGTCACTGGAAGCCACCAGAGCCTGCAGTTGCTCTGCAGGTGGGAGGCACAACAGTGGCTCAGCTTTCTGCTCTCTTCATCCCCATGCTGATGAGGGAGTTTCCCACCCCAGAATAAGGGCAGAAACTTGTGGAAAAAAACAAAGAGCTGGACCTACACACCAACCAGGAGAAAGGTAATTTCAGACAGCAGGTAAGCAGGTTGCACAAAGCCAGTCAGAGTCACAGGGAGGAAATGGGGACAGGGACAAAAACATTGGTGTCATTGGCCAGTTGCCAGAAGAAAGAGAGGATGTCCCAAAGGGATCTGTACTGGGCTGAAGCTCTGCTCTGTCAGCATGGGAAGAATGGCCTTTTCTGGGAATTTGGCAATCCTCAACTCACTGCAGGGGGCAGAAATTCAGGGGGCAGAAATCCACGCAAGGCTTTAGTGCCAGGGCAGAGCCAGGAGCAAGTCAGGCTGCTGTCAGGCACCCACCACATGCAGCCCTGGCAAGGAGGTGGGATTTTCATCAAGCCTGAGCATGAGGTAGGTAAGTAACAACTTTGAGTATGGCACGTCTGTGGCACTCGTTCATGAGGACTACACACACACCCGTGTCGGCTAAACCCCCAGGGAATTGCCCTGCTCACCAAAGCACTCTGGCAAATGCAGTAGCCCTCAGATTAGCAGCATTGCTGATGACAGCAGGAGTACAAACAGCCAGGAACAAGGAGCTCCAAACTGTCCCTCAGCTCCACCAGCAAAGCTACGAAGAGACTGGGGAAAGGTGACGTAATGCCATGCGACAATTTACTCACAAAGAGCAGTATTTCTCCACCTCTTGCTTTTTCTCTGAAAATTAATAGATGCATTGAACAAAAGAAATACTGGGGGAAATGTGCTAAAAAGGGTTACATATTACCAGCAGCACATGCACCAATGCACAAAGCATGTAACTGGTCTCATCTTGCTGCCAGTCTGCAGCAGTAAGAGTGCTGGTGGATTCAGCTCCTTTTAGGTGATCTGACCACAGACAGGCCAAAAAGCCAGGACAGGGAGACTTGTACATTTTGGCTGAGATATGTCACAACATGTTCTTCAAAACAGATTTTTCAGGATTCAGCCCCTGGGAATGTAAACCTGGGGAGCAGAGTATTGTTGGAGAAAGCCATAGAGCATGCAATCTGCTAGAATAAATAAATTAATCCACTTGGAGACTGCCTAAGTTTTGCTATATATGGACATTTCTAGAAAGTGGGAACTGCCATAGTTTTTGTCAGTATTTCAAGAGTTTTCTCTAGCCTTTTCCAAAGCCCTGTATTAAAGTGGTTTAGCAGAATAATCCTGTCTTAACAGAGAGATAACAGAGACACGGAGAAGTACTTGGTCAGAGGAAAGGGCCAAGAATAGCATTCAGACAGTTCCCAAAATGTTACCCCTTTGGGTCTAACTCTAAACCTTGCATTGGGTCTCTCAATTTTCAGTTGAAATCCTGGCCCTACTGAGACAAGACAAATGATTTTACCTTGCAAAAATAAAGAGGAAGGAGGAAATCAGTTCAGGTTTATGGTCTCAAATCTCAGATTGTGGACCTAGTCTGTATCTGCATGCATTTCATAGCAAGGGCAAGAAATCCTAAAAGTAGAATATGCTAATAACAACAAATAATCCCGGTGCTGGCCAGGACTAGTTAACAGTGTACATAAACAGACTCCTTCACTTATGCTGATTCACTCTGCCTGCGTTCCTGGCTACAGAATGTGCCTGCAAGGGACAGCACAGCCCCATTACAATACTATGGTGAGGGCACAGGCTGAGGAGAGCAGAGCTGTAACTCAAATCCTGTAGATTAGGAGGGTACTTAATGCAATTAATGGTTTTCTGCAGAGGAATCCTCTCCTTTTCATCAATAGAATTTACTTCTGAAAAAATTCACATCATAGCCACTGATAAATAGACTGATGAATCCAGAATGTTTCCATTTGGTGTTGGAGACCAGACTCAGTGCAGGATACTACAAAGAAGGCACAAAACAGGTTACCAGTGTGTAGTGATGGAATAATACAATGTGATGAGAAAAAGTGGAAAGCATCCTCATGGCACTTTTTTAGAATTTACTGCAGCTTTTAAAATGAGAACCTCAGCATTAGGCTAGCTGGTTTTCTTAACTAGTTTTTCTTTTAATGCTCTTCTTCATGTCTTTTTCCTGCGTATCCAAGTTGGTAAGAATAGATTTAACTGCTGCATAGTAATAGGAAATATTGACATTACATCATGATGGGAATCAGTGGGACTAATGTATGTTTTGGTGCACTCTGATTCATGGCATCCACTTTGAAATTAGTGCAGAACTCCTCATTTTAGTTCCTTCTCTGGGAAAAAGAAGGTTATTGGAGCCACTCACAGTGACAACACCATATTATGGTACTTCAGAATCTTTTCAGGATGAGGCCAGTGGGGTTCAGACGTTTTTGGCCTCTTCATTTCCCCACACTAGCTCCTCCCTAGCTCACTTTGCCCATTGGATTTACACTGGTCCCTTGAAACTTCCCCTGAACCTGGAGTTGAACAAGGCTGTGCTGAAACTGGCCCTCACCCCACTCTGCAGTGCAAACAGTGCCCTCCCCAGTCATTCAAAGGCTGAGACAACCCAGTAGCTCCAAGAGCACCAGCAGCCAAAACAGAATAGTAGGGTGCAATTCCCTTTTGGTCATCCTCCTTCATATACTCCCTCCTTGATGATATTCCCACTCTGGGGGCTCCTCAGCTCAGGGGTGGAAGGGAGAGGAAGGCATCAGGAGAAGAGGCTCTCCAGGGCCAGAAGATGTGAATAGCAATGGAGGAACAAGAAAGGGAAAGATGCAAACCCAGAATCACTGATCTCATGACAGTACTTTGGCCCTGGCCAGTAACACATGCTGCATTGTGTTATCACAGCATCCATCACTCTGTTTGAGAAATTATTCACTCTGTTTGAGAAATTATTCACTTCTTGTGAAACACAGAGGCTGTACTGACCTCTGCCTGGTGAGCACCTTACCGAGGATTTCCAGTGACATCACAGCATGTTCCATTCAGTTTTCCTGCAAGCTGCCAAATCTCAGCACTGTGGGAAGCTTGCTGGAAAACCTGACCAAACCAGAAAGGAAGCACCTGACACTGGTTTGCACCAGCCTGCAAGGAACCAAGCCCTTGAGTCCTCCCTCACACCATTCTGAACAGAAGAGCTGGTTGGTGAAGTTTTGTTTCCTAAGAGTCATGGAATTAGACACTCCTAAGTGACTCACCAGCAGATGAAACTGGAGGCACTCATTGCAGGCAGCACAAAGTTCTTTCAGATCCAGCATCAGACTCCTTGTCTTTTGTCTCAGTCCAAAGGTAGCATCAGCTTTAATAGCTCTGGCATCAAACCACTCATCAAGACCAGCCCTCCTTGAGACACAAAAAATTATCCCCAGCTAGTAAAAGCCCTGTGGGACAGCAGCTGAGAACAGATCATGTCCCATGCTTATTGCCAAACTCAACAAAGAGTGGTACTGGTGCCAAAGATTCTGAATTTGAGGACAGGTAGACAAGTGGTGGTAAGAGCTTGCAGTGGTGCCTCAGCTGGCAGGTGTGGAGCTGTGCCCAGAGCAGAGAGTGCAGATTCACACATGCTCTCCAAATTGTCCCACAGTGTGCTGCAGATCCTGCTCCACTCTCACCTTGGGAACCCTAAGCTGCTCCCTGGGTAACTGCTGAAGCAGGGCTTGCGACTGCCTCCACCTTGATCTTGCACAGGCACTGTCAGGAGACGTCATTTGGCCTGACAGAGACCTGGGTAGGCACTTGTGGTGAGAGGCCTGCCCCTGATCCCCCCATGCTCTCCAGCGGCGGGGTAAATGTGGCTCTTCATCCAAAGCATGGGATAGTGGGCTGGGTGGAGCAGAGCTGCTCACTGCACTGCACTGAATCAGGTTTTGAATGAAATTTCTTCTAATCACACAGAGGATGAAAGTAACATCTTTTCTCCAGTTCTACTGCAGCCCAACATCCAGTCAGGCCATTGGTAAATGAATAACCATGGCTTCTTTCAGAGAAGCGTGATGTAGCAGTTAATTCATAGAATGAAATGGAATGAAGTGGAATGAGTTGGAAGGGACCTTAAAGACCACCTACATTCAACCCCCCATGCCATAGGAAGGGACACCTTCTATTTCACCAGGTTGCTGAAAGCTTCATCCAACCTGGCCTTGAACACTTCCAGGGATGGGGCATCCACAGCTTCTCTGGGCAACCTGTTTCACAGCCTCACCACCGTCACAGGGATGAATTTCTTCTCTATGTCTCATCTAATCCTGACCTCTTTCAGTTTAAAGCCATTGTCCTATCCCTACATGCCCCTGTGAAAAACTACTCTTCAGCTTTCTTGAGCACCTTTAGGTACTGGAAAAGTCTCCCTGGAGCTTTCTCTTCTCCAGGCCAAGAAACACCAACTCTGTCAGCCTGTCTTCATAGGAGAGGTGCTCCAGTCCTCTTGACCATCTTTGTGTCCCTCTTCTGGACTTGCTCCAACAGGTCCGTATCCTTCTCATGTTGGGGGCCCCAGAGCTGGCTGCAGTACTCCAGGTAGGGAGTACTCTGAAGAGAATGCAGTAGAGAGGGAGAGTCGCCTCCCTCAACTCGACTCAGTCCCCCCAGATTCTGTTGAGTTCCTGTGGTAGTTTTACTTGGTCCAGGTTTTGC
>VZTX01010640.1:0-46129 GCA_013400915.1 Pardalotus punctatus | reverse complement strand
GGGGCGGGCGGCGGGCGCCGCGCCACGCCCCCTGCCGGGCGGGCGGAGTTCCCGCGGGGAGGGGGCGTGGCCCGAGGGAGGGGGCGTGGCCAGGGCTGCACGTGTGTGCGGGGCGGAGCTCGGGGAGGGCAGAACTTTTTGGGGTGCTCAGCAATGGGGGGGACCGGGAGCTCTGCACGGGACCCCCGCCTGTCCCCCCCTTAGCTCGGGATGCTCGTGGAGGTCAAGCGAGTGACAGGGAGCCTCTCAGGACACCGCGTTTCCCCCTCGGAGGCAGCTGGGTACGTCCTGTAGGACTGTAGAAAATTGAACTTGAGGGATTTAAATGACTTGCCAAGCTGCCAGGAAAGAGACAGCCGATTCCTTGAGCTCTGCAAGATTTCCTAAGAGAAATGGGAAAATTTTAATTGTGCTTTCAAGAGGTTAACGTCGTAGAGAAGTCCTGGAGTAGCCCCCCTACAGCATACCCTACCCACAGGAGCAGGCTGCAGGGATCCTCCTGTCTCTTGGCAATGTCTGGGCACCAAAAGGAAAGCAGAAATCAGGAAAACTTCACAAGAACTACTTATAAAGAAAACAGCAGGACCAATGTTCGACAGAGCACTGAAGGACTGACACAATTTCCTGCTCCAAGTCATGAAACTGTGCAGTCCCTGCCACTGGCTGATACGAGGGGTGGGCGACAGCAGCTCCCTGGTCATTTGTTCATATTGTAAAATTACTGGAAGAATAAAAAGCATTTTATTTGTGCTCCCTCCTTTTAATTTTTTTTTTAAAACATATTATGGTCGGAAGAAACTCCAGCTTTCAGGGGAAGGAGGGAAGGCACTGCTGCAGCACACACCAACACCAAACACCAACCTCAGACTCACTCCTGTCCTCCACTTGCAAAACAGTAGTAATTAGGAAAAAAACCAAACAGGAAAGTAACGATTCATCAACATCAGTGAATCTTTCTCCACCTTTCATGAAGGGGCAGATTATAATTTCTTTCTGCAAACTGAGGTTTTGCAAAAGTATCAGGACAAATAATAAGGTATGAAGGGTAAAAGATTAGGTAATTAATCAGCTAAAGAATGAAACAAACTGTTCTCCCTGCAGAGGAGCACTTTCATCTGGGGAGCCCATACAGATCTGTTAAAACAGCTGGGTTTCCATACCTTGTCCACTCTTTTCCTCTGATTCCTACAAATATTTTAACAAACAGAAGAGTGGCTACCAGGAGTTTAAAGTTGTGAGTTTATTGCATATGTAACAAAAATGAACATGACCTCCTGGGTCCAGCCTACTATACAATCACTGTTTATTCCAGCTGGTTCCATAACCACATTAAATAGAACTAGTATTTCTTTAAATACTTTGATTTAGACATAAAATGAAACATTAGTGTACAACTTTCATAAAATAAATCTGCAATAAAAACAGTGGGAAGAATAACAAGGATAGCAGCAATACTTAAACATGACATTACAAAATAATAAATTAAAAAAATACATTATAAAGTGGTTGAGGAACAACAACAACAACAACAAAAAAAATGAACAGATTAAAACCAGATCCATACTGTGTTTCTGGGAACTTGCTGTGCCACGTGGCCCCAAACCTGGGCACTGGCTCCAGAGGGTCCGGTGGCTGGATCAGTAATTTACAAAATCTGTTGGATTTTACAACCACCTCAACTTGAACTGAGGACAAACTGCTGAGCGAGCGCCGATCGCACCGTCTGGAGCTTCGAGCAGCCTTTTTGGAGCAGGGTCTTGTCTAACATAATGCCCAAGTGAACACTCACACCCATCCAACAGTCTCGTTTCTTCCCGGTCGAAAACACGAGCAGAGTGGTGGTTTCCTACATCCCTGAGCGTAGAGTATAGGCTGAGGAGCAGTAACAGGGCACTGCAGGGCTGTGCCGATGGACCAGCTGCTGGGTTTGCCGTTGGACAGGAACAACAGACAGGCTGTACCTTGTATTTCCTTCAGGTCAGATCCAAGAGTATCCGCGCACAAGGTGGAACGTGGAATGACAAAATGAACACGGGACTCGATGGTATTCTTTGGGCAAGTTTGAGAAGTAACAACCAAGTTCAAGTGCTGGCAGACCGAGTGGGAATGGACACAAATTCAGACAGCTGAGGTTATCCCAGACCTCTGAGAGCCGCTGGCTCAAGCCATGCAAAATTCTGGTGGCATTTTGTCCTTCCCTGGCCTTGGAACCGGGCACAGGAAGAACAGGCCATGGCTCCAAAGCCATTCTGCCTCGCTTCTCACTGTTCCTCCATCCACCCAACCAGCTTTAAGGCCTGCCTCAAATGCACGTACAGAACAAGACAAAAAATGTCTTTGTCATCACTGAAGTGGCACAAAATTGCAAAGACAACACGACGGGAGAGGTGGTGAAGCTGTTGAAAAGAGAACTGAAATAATTAAAAAGACAGGGCCCTATTCTTGTCACTGTCAGCACGGAGGAGGTACCTTGACAAGGGCTTTTAAATACAGCAAAAAACAGACGGACTTTTCGAAACAACAATCCTTTCCTATTCTTATTTTGTGCATTCAATAAAACACTGACCTAGCAAAGACATTAGGAACTATCATATGTCAACTGGGTCGTTGACATAAAGCTACTTGACCTATAGATCTCCAAATCAGGGGCCTTTCCCTTCACCTCACTTGGTTTGTACTGAGCCAGCTGTGCTGCAGGTGTGATAGGATTTTTGTTAGGGGTGGGCTTTAGCATTTGGGTTTGGGGGTTTTTTCTACACTTTTTTAGTGAAAAATCCACATGAGACTGCATGCAAAGCTTTTGGGCAATAATCCATTTTGCACTTTTCCTATCTGACTGGTTTATTGCACATTTAAAGGTACTGAAAGGATTAAATACACTCTATGAACAGTTTTGACTTCAAAGCCATTTGGAAAAACCAGGGTTGTGGGGACTCTGTTACTCAGCCCAGGACCGTAAGGATGCTGTCTGCCAACTGCTGCATTTCCTCTGTTCTCTGCAAAAGTTGTGTAGTTTCATTTACGTCCCAACAACCAGAACTGCAGAAACTGGCGTCCAAGTGCCAAAAGATCCCCACAGAGCATGGGGCTGAACATGCCTCTCCTGTACAGTCCTGCTGGATGAGCATCTTTAGCCAGCCTGTGCAAATCTCACAATATGGTACAATTTTACACCTCCGGTGCAACTCCCGACAACAAATCACAAGAATTATGGTCAATGGCAAAAATAAAACCACAAACAAACAAAACAGAGAAAGATGCCAGGGTTTTGGCAAGTGTCTACTTTCTGTCCTATCACAGTTTAAAGCTATTATCAAATTCAATTAAAAAAAAGACAAAATAGAAGTATTCCAGCAGACATCTCCTAAGGACAATTTCTTACCCACAGGTGAATTTCAATGCACTATTCCATAAACGTAACATCTGTTAAGTGTTTCAGTCATGAATCTCTAAAAATCAGGCTTGCCAAAGAAAAAAAATCCTATACAAGCAAGTCTGCTAAAGTTTAGACATGTTTGATAGATAACTGGGTCTCTTGGAAGCCGTGTTATTTGTTAAAATACTGTCTCATCTTGGTGTGCAAACTGGAAAAATGTTAGTGATTCAGGTATTGGATTTGCTTTTGTTTCCCCTGTGTTAGAGAACAAACCTTTTAATATTAGTTTCAGATATTGGAAGAAATAGCCTTATATGGCTCTCTGGAGAAATTTCAATCCCTACAGAACTGAAGTCATAAATTCTTCCAATATTTTTCTGTAACATTTATAATATATTCACTGTGTAGTTCCCCTTTTACCTCAATCTCCAAATAAACCTTTCCCAAGGCCAAAAAATTTGAAGCAGGAGTTTGCTCTGTTAACTTGGCTTTTAGTGATTTCCATGTGAGTCTTAGAATTTAAAGTTACAGAAACACATCTTGGGTAAAACAGTGGCACAGAAATCACAGCTTTGGGATTGAATGGATTTTTATCCTCTGTCTCCTCCTCACAAGGCTTCTCTGCAAGGTACTTACATCTGAATAAACTATGGAAAGTAATTCTGCAGGAAGAAAGAATTGTTTTCATGTGCAAAACAATCAGATTTCAGCCAGGACAACCAAAAAGAAATCATACAATACCATTTAAGCTGTCCCAGATTCCTTCACTTTTCTCACGGTGAGCCACAGCTTCCACTGGGAGCTTCCTGCTAAGGCAGAACTTGGATTTCTTTACCTTTCAATTAAGTGTTCATATGGAGGTATTTTCTGCTAGAAGTTTACTTTTTAAATAGATGTTTAAAATGTGCAATGCAAATTCTGGTGCCAGTCAGACACTCTGCACCTGCTGGACTCTACAAAGGCTCAAGCTTGATTTAAGACAGACTAACCAGGTGCACCTACCAGTTGCAAGTCCTCAGCAAACTAAGCTCATTCTCAAATACACTTTGATTCTCCTATTAAAAAAGCCCCACAGGTCACTGACCCTATCACAATATGTGTTACAAATCTAGCAGAATATCCTGTGTAACCAAAGCCAAATGCTGAACTTGGCTGAATTTCGTTTTGGGGGGGGGGGGAATGGAAGAAGAGGGAAGGGGTTATTGTAACAAAGGGGAGAAAATAGAGTTGGGAACCACCAAGAAAAGCCCCGACCCCACCCCCCTCATCCACCAGCGGCGGAAGGGAAACAGCCCCATCTCTAAGTTGTCAGAGTTCGGATGCTTCAGACAGCTTAGCAGGAAGTTCACAGCAAGCTTCTTCTAGCTTTTGATTTGGTGGTCCATGAGCTAGCATCTGTTTCCTTTGGTTGCTTTTTCACTCCACAGCAAACCCACATGTCTCTTCCACAGCTGTCAACAGCTTCTCATAAAGCTTCTCATATGACTCATAAGGCGGAATGTCGATCCGGTTAAAGCTGCAGGGAAAGTAACAAAACACTGATGGATCTGAAGTGCTTATTGGGGAAGAAATGTAAAGAAGCTACATATAGATAGAAATTGTGAAAACTCTCAGCTGCCTGAGCAGCCAAAGGAGACAAATGAAAAACAACTATTTCTACAGCTGGAATGCACAGCTTAATAGGGCAGTGTTTGGGATGAGGAGGAGGAAGAGGCAGATGCAGGAGACTCGCAAATAAAAAGCAAGACATCAGGCAGGCCCACTCCCTGCCCTGCCTGCAGACAGTCTGTGCTGCTGGTGAAACCATTTCCTGCCTCTGATGGAGTGACATTTCCGTGCAAAGGCTCAGGCTGTGCCTATACTGCACCAACAGCACGAGCTTCCGACATTCAACATCTGACAACACTTCTTTGTAATAAAGGAATAAAGAAAGAAAGAAATAAACTTAAAAATATCTCACTACCCAGAATAATCACCTCTGGAATAAATGAAAATCACAGATAGTATAGGAGACAAATCAAGCTTTAAGAAAAGGAAATTATTTTGCTGGCTGCAGAGTACAGATATATCCAAGCTAACAGAGCACACTTGGAATCATCCATGGGTATCACATGCCTAATCCCTGCCCAGGACAGACAGAGGTGACTCCCTTAAATCAAGACAAAGGAAGAGCAAGCACTGAGGTGCAGGGTGTTTCCATCTTACCAAGTGTGGGCTTTTGGAAGGTTGTCTGTGTTTGCATCTATTAAATGGATGGTAAACAGTCTGGGTCCTGCAGCGCCTGTAGAACCTTACACAGACATTCTAGTTAATGCACTTCAACAAAGCATCATTCACACGCACACATTTTGCTGCTTATAAAAAGGCAAGAGAGGAAATTACAGTTCCAGCTGCAAGCCTAAGTATGTCTTAGGCTAAATCTGTAGAGATATTTGCAGCTGATGATGGGATGGCAGAAGAGATAGGGCTGTTTGTGACAATCATTTTATAGACTGGTATTTTGGAAAGCTGCTAAATTTGATATTAATAAAGCTGCACCATCAAAAATGAAAACACTTTAATGCAAGAAGGTTTTTCTTCTAAAATAGAAGTAGTATTTTAATTTTGAACATCAATTTACTGTCAGCCAACAAATGGAATGTGATCGGGAGATCACAACAGCCAAGGACACTGCCACCCTTTTGATAAAAACCTGCAATTTTCAGAAACTTGCTTTAAAGCTTAATGGTTTGTTGGGAATAGACTGAAGGGAATACAATTCTCACATGAAAAAGTTCTTTAGTCAGCCATATATCCCTGTACATGTTTGCATGGAATGATTTGAACATCAGAGCACAGAGGTGTAGGAGACTGATGAGCCAAAATTGACAGCAGTCAAAGCACTGCACAGTAACAGATTTACCAGCTTCCATCACTTTCAGCAGCAGCCAAAGTGCTCAGCAGCAGCTGAGCTGCTGACAAATGTAAAACCGCTCTCAGGCTCTAAAGTTTGCAAGTGCTTGACTTATCCAGTAATACACTGATATTTCACAAGGGGCCTGTAAATACCACACCACTTTTTCTCCAACCCCAGATTAACTCAGCCTCCACATCAGTCACCTTGTAAAGCCTTGAAACCTTGAAGTGGGACACGGGTTGAACCCGTCACGAACTGCAGCAGCCTTGCCCTTCTTTCTTCATCAAAGGTTTCCACTGCTTGCCAGAACCACTTGACAATGTTGCTGTCAGCCATGCAATGCTTTAGGCGAGTGTTGGACTTCCAGTCATTCAGGTCTATTTTATCCAGGCCTCCTATGATCAGCTGTTAAAAGATTAGAAAGAGGTTTTCTAAAGTTCAGTCATTTCAGGTTTGCAGTTTTTTATAAAAAACACACCCAACCACATCACGAAGCCTGGCATTGTTTAGGTGCTTCACCCACCTTTTGGGTGCAAGGTAACATTCCAAACCAGCACAGAACTGACAATAAATGTCTCCAGTTTAACTGCAGTGAAACTGAGCCCAAGCAGTGTGTTACCAGCACCAGAACTTTCACAAGCAACTAAGAGTCAGAAGCCCATGCAAGACCTGCTTTATTAATTCCGTGCTCCCTAGATGGTACAGCCTGTCTTTATGAGGATACAGCACTGATTTGGAATAAGGCACTTCATCTGCTGTGGTACAGCATCATTGTCCTGCTGCAGGATTGTCCTAGAGCTGCCAATACCAGCAACGACGGAATCCTGCTCAGTTTATGGGAACAAATGAGTTGCTTTGTTGTTCCACAACAAACTACAAAAGCTTTTAATCTGTTTTGTGACTCCATCTGTGAGAGGCTCTGACACAGACCAGACACATCACTTCAATCTCTTTTCCAGTTGACACCAGGTTGCAAAACACTGTAAAAAGTCACTGGTCGTGAATTTAACCACTTTCCCCGCCAATAATAAATAAATGGTGCAGAACAAACTTCACCCTCAAAACAAAACGTGTGTCATATTCTAAATTTCCCATCATATTCCACTCTAAGGATCCCATTTCCGAGAGCTGCCCTTTAGCAGCTGTGCTGTGCCACCAAGGCAGCACCCACTTGCACTTGCTCACGTCATTAGAGCAGTTGTGACTGTTCTGACGTGAACAGTATTGAAATATTTAATGGATTTTTAATCTGCCTTTGGAATGCAAGAACTTTGTGGGATTAATCAAAATGTGTGACTGACTAGCACAAAGCTAGTGCTTCCAATACCACAAATGCTGAATATTCCACAGGTGGCCTTATTTTTTCTAAAAAGCAAAACCAGAGGAAAAATTGCTATAACAGGAATTATTTTAAGAGGTAGCCTTCTGCATCTCAGGATTTAATAAGAAGACAAATTAATTTCTATATGTTCAACCCTTCTGTTTCTGTAAACCAATCCCTGTGTGCATGCAGGAACAGCCATGCACAAAAAGCTTCTGGATAAAACAGGTTCTGGGGAAAATTAACATGTCTGGTCTTGCCAACAATTCCTCACACTTGCAGTGTTTCCTCCTTCTCAGACCACCTACCTTGAGCATTTGTCCTTGGACAGATGCTATGGTGTATTTGTCTTTCCCTGTTTAAGTAGCCCTCTCAATAATATCAACCCAAAGAATGTGTGGAATAAACCTAAAAAGGTTTGGTTAAACAAATACTTGGGTCTCTGGTATGTAAAATGGAATAAGTTTTTTTGGTTTTGTTTTTGCTTTTTTTTTAAATCAGCACTTGACTGTGGATCAAACAAACTGCAAAACAATATTCCATGTGGATAAAACATACCTCAAGTTCCTTCTGGTCAAAAGGCTTAAGGAGATGTTGAGGAATAAGTTCATTAAAACCTTTCTGCAGAGCTAGGAATTGTGCCTCTATTCCTCTCATGAACCGCCAGTTCACATACAACCTGTAGGGAAGGAAATAAAAAGTCAGGGGTGATGAGCTGGACAGGACTGAGATTTTCCTAGCAGAGTTGGAAAATGCTCATTTCACAGAAGACCTTTTTTTAATACACACATTTTATATTATGAAAGAAATGCTTGTCCATTCCTTTTGCCATCAACAATTAATTACTGCACCATCAACAGAAAAACCAAAGTACTGTTTAGAACTTCATCTTCCCAGGTCTTCCACTGACAATACTCATGTCATTCATGATTCAGGTATTTCCATCCAAAATACTTAATTTCATTAGTTTCACTATATACAAAAATACTGTTTACTACTCTCTTCCCACTACATTTGTAGGATGTATTTCTGTTAGCAATACCTCACATATTCTTTCTTGTTCTCTTCTGTCACTGGAATATTCCTGCCATTTGGTTTGAGTTCATGCTGTAAAATCCTCCCGAAAGCGTTGTGTTCCACACAGAACGTATGGTCCAGGACTGGTGTGATATCGTTCTCTCTGCCAACAGAGGGTAAAGTCAGTATTTTTGGTATTTGGGTAACTCTCAGTGGTGATGCTGACAGTTATTTAAACACTTAGGCAGTCTTCAGGCTAAACCTTAGTTACCAGCCACCTGCATTTCACACACTAGAGGAATATTGCCACAATCACCAATTTCTGCGTGGTTTAGTGTACATTAAAGAGCCTGATCAGATATGGGATATTAATCTAATTCTAGCAGAATCAGGATACTGAATAAAGCTCTGTATATAGAAATACACACACACATAATACATATATATATATATATACACTCAGCAATAATCTGATTTGCTGTCATGTATCCATGAAGCACAGAAGAGATCACATGGCAACTTCATCACCAGTAACTTTAAATATAAATTTCAAAACAGCATTTAGGAAACGAAATTGAGATAATGCAAAGCAGTTCTGAAGAGCCCCAAAGCTACACTGAATGTTGGACCTTGTTCTGTAAGCATACAGAAGCCCAAATTACTTCCACTTATTTTCATTTTAATCAAAGTTGGCTTTCTTTTGAAGAAGGCTGCACTTACCCTCAGAGCTCTGTCCTGAGTCTGGATTTTGATACTGTAATATTTTACCATACCCCTGCAATCTTTAATGATTTAGTATCCACTTTATTGCAAGGAGCGTTTGCAATGAGAACTTTTCCTCAAGTACGTCTGATATACTAAGAATAATTAAGTGACTTTGTATGGACTGTGACCATAAAAAGTTTTTTGCAAACCCTTTCTCTAAAGCATCTCACTTTGCCAACAAACTCTACCCCATTTTCTCTACAGTGAGACGATTGCTAAATTCAGTACTTACAAGATCCAGACTAAACTTTTGTGTAATTCTGGGTCAACAGATTCCAGATCGGAGAGCTGGATAGGCTTCCCCAGCAGCTGTTTGTAAAAGGGGACTGTGAACCCCCCGTTGATATAGTGTCCATGGAACACAGCCAAACCCATTATCCGACCAACAAAATGGAAATAAGACAAATGGTCCTGCAGGGAGAGAGGAGAATCAGGCTTGGGAAGACACTGACATCTTGTGGCACCCTCGGTGTTTGTTCATTGTGAATTACCTGCTGCCCTCTGGGCAAGAGCAGTCACCAATATTCCTCATAATATAACCAAAACCAAAGCACTTAATGATTAAAAACCTCAAAAAAGTCTCTGTGCATTACCTGATTAATAAATTTGGTTCAAGTTCTCTAGACCTCTCAAAGGGCAAAACTTGGAAATAGAAAATTCCAAAATCCCTGTGAAACCCCCAGACTCCGAGAAGATGAGGATTCCAAATAAATTAGCTTATTCTTTGTTTAACCATCCAGATGTATCTACTCTTGAGGAAGCAGGCCAGGGGCTTGTTTCCCTCATTTCTTTCATGCTCCTTTTAAAATAACTTTTGAAAACTGAGGTGTAAGTCCTATGGTTGACATTCTTCCAATCCATCTCCCTCATCTTCCAGTGCAAATGTCAGGAAATGTCATGTCAGGAAGAATTCCCACTACTAATACAGAACTGCTGCTCCTTTTAGGGTCTGCATCAATAAAAATCCTCCAGTAAGAAAAAAAACAAGCACAGGAGTGTAGTGATAAAGGGCAAGCAAGGGATACATCCCTAAAAGTCATGGGGTGGCACTGCTGGGAATGTAATCTGTGTGCACAACCACCAGTGTTCACAGTGAAGATGAAGTTCATCTGCCTTGTCTTCTCAGAATCACTGTGCAAACCAATCAGTACTGAGGAGTCTCAAAATCAGATATTTATCAAAGGATATCGTGCTTTTAATTTCTGAACAAAACCCCTCTGCTTCACACTGTATCAATATAAGGCATTAACACCTTCTTAATCTGATTTACCCTGCAGTTTAGACTCTTCTTGTGGAAGAATGGCTGTTAAGAAACTGCAGAGGGCATCTGTTAAAGTAGGAATAGTGCTCAGAAGTTAGTACTTACAGGATTGATAGAAGAGTCTGGATTGATTTGCAGCATGTAAATATTATCTGTGGAGTACTGGAATAGCCCATAGTAGGGATTTAACATTTCATGGCACAGTAAATACTACCACTCTCTGCAAAAAAAAAATAAAAAAAAAATTAGAAGGGTGCAACTTCCACTTAAGTTTCAGACAACACAATTTTTGTGAATTATTAGCTATGAAATGCTTATATCAAAATTAGATCATCTTGTGCTGCCCTCCTCCATTTGTGGACCAAAAAGGCGTGATTAAAACCCCACAATGTCCTACCCCACTCAGGGCAGACTTGGTTTAGTTTAGAAGCACTGAAAGGATTAACACCACTTAGACAAGCTACAGCAAGCTGCCAGACAATACCATAAAGTAATAGAGTCTGAACAAGCCACGCTTCCAGAGAAATCCTGCCTTTGTACAGGGTTCAGCTATTTGGAGCCTTCGAGATCTGCTCCTCTGCAGCCTGTACAGTATAAAGAAATACTGAAAAAATCTGTTGATTAGAATCAGCTCAATCACTGAGGATCTTTAGAAAAGCTGTTTTTCTGCCAGCTTGGTGACTGCTTTCAGCAGAGGCCAGAAAGGACAGAGACCAAGCACATTAAAAGGAGGGGCTGGGTGAATTCTCTCACCTCGGTAACACGCAAGGATAGGAGCAGAACTAAAGCTATTTCCGACTTCCCAAGTCACCATGACAAATACCCATTTGTTGTTAAATTTGGACACCCTTCCCAGGTCCAAAATATTCTGAGAGAACCCTCAATTGTAATGCTTTGAAGTGGAGCTGTACTGATCTGAAAGAGTCAGTTGCAACTAATGGGCAATTATGAAAGACACCAGGGCAACAGGATGTCAACAGTGGAGACACCCAAGATTGCCTTGGGTAAGGCAACTCAGAATGTTCCAGCTTCTTTCCTTTGTCCAGGGATTGATTACAGAAAGACACCTATGTGGACAGCCTTTGTGGATTTGAGAAATTTCTCAGCGAATTTACACAACTCTGAGCCACCACAAAGGTGAGTGTTTTTTCAGTGATGCTACAATCAGCTCCCGAATTTCAGATCTGATGCAACCCACAGGGAATTATTGTCATTTTTAAGAGGGAGGCAAGTCCTCACTAAAATTTTAGCCTTTGTTTAGGATTAGTTCATCTCCACTCCTGCTCCAACAGATCAGAGAACTCTCCTGAATGTGGCTGAGACATAACAAAAAGGAACCCCTACCCTCCCACAATCCATTTGTGGGAAATCAGAGAGGTGTGTTTAACAAAACCATTCCTGTGATGTGGATCTGACTTCAGGGTCTATACACTCTCTGAGAGACCTCACAATGGGAGCGGATCACACTTTCCAGTTTCATAACTTGCAGTGGGACAACTGTTAAATCACAAGCTTCCACTTTCCAACCTAAAGACTGGAGCTACAGCCACTGTCTATGAACTAGACCACAAATAATCATATACCATTAACCGGTAACTTGAAATAGAATGGTATCAACCATGGGGCACTAAAAGGACAATTTAAAGTTAAGAGGTGTCAGAAAATCCCCAAAATCTCACCTTGCTACTCCTCCATAGTCCAGGCCTTCCTCTCCTCGGAATTTCACCATAAGCCTCTTTTTCAAGTCCTTTGGCCTCATCTTCATTATCTGACGATATGATTCCTGTACATGCATTTGTACAGTTAGATATTTTATTTCCTTCCTATAACTAAGTCAATGAAGATTTTTGCATTTCTGTGATACATAGATTGTTACTGAACTACAGACAATATAACTCTGTTCTAGTGCTAATCTGAAGCAAATTCCAATGACAACTCTGTAATGTGATGGATGCTTGTGAAGCAAAGTTGTTATAACCACTGATCAGTTCTACTGAACTCTTCAGTGACAAAAGCTGCTGTTAGTAATAAAAAAAGCAATCAAATACCTCAAATATTTCCTCTCTGGATACTTCAATGCGACAGTGACCAGCCTGAGGTTGCTGAAGAGAGAGCTCATGTCTAAGAACTTTCAACTTTTGTACCAAGTCTCTTTCATATCTCTGTGCAGGCAACTCCTCACCCTCTTCCAATGATCCCTCATTTGGAGCTGGCAGAGGCTGCTGGCTGGGCTCTTTTAGCTGGCATTGATGGCTTTGAAAAAAAAAAGGAAAATAGTTATTCTGGACAAACAACAATAAGGAATATGTAAAACAACAATGGAAGAAATTATTAAGATTCTCTAAGAGGAACATGGAGTGAAACGTATTCAGCTGGGTACTTCTGTGCCACCATTACTAAATTCAGGGATGTAAGGAACACAGATACTTAAAAGGAGTTTCAGCATTTTGGAACTGTTTTTATGTGGCAAAACACTCTATGTGGAAGGCTCTGAGGCACGATCACTGCTGACTGAGCAGTAATTAAAGTTTGTGCGGTATTCTCCCACATGGAGACAACTTTCAAGAGTGTAGCACAGAAAGTGATCTCTAATGGCACAAACAACAGTTTTATAAAGAGAACTGTCTAACAACTGAAACTGATTTTATTCCAGCTCCATGCAAAATGAGGCTGGGGATTCCCAACACAGTAAAAATACTGCATCTATGGTTGTTAAAAGAGCAAGATGTACTTGTCCCAAATAGTTGCAGCTTCATACACTCAACTATCCTTATCCATCAGTGTTTTATTTGGGTTGTGGAGCAATTATTTTTTAGATACGGAGATTCCCCAGCTGGCTTCAAGCAAGGAAAAAGTCTGATCTTGGGCACAAGCAGCACTGCCAGGCTGCTTCCAGGGTCAGTTCCACAACAGTTCAGCTGCCTTTGCATGATGCACAGCTTGAGCTTACTAAATCCTGCTAAACCCAAACTGGCTGCGCACAGCACCCGTTGACCAGACTCCAGCTGGCTTTATATTCCCATTGTCTGGAGCTCAAGGGAGCATGAACTTAGTCTAGATCCAGCAGAGCCAGCACAGAGCTAGAACTGCTCACCCAGACAGACACGAGCTGACCGCTGGGGAACCCCTGGCAGACCCTCTACCCCACACCCCAGCAATTCCAGAACTGTGTAATTTGTCCCAACACAGCTTGGGGCAATTTTGTCAATCCAGTTTAAAGAGATTAGTGTTGTGCTGAAATAAGAAGCCCTTCTTTAAGCCTGAGGACTGCAAAGCAGAGTAAAAACCTTCCTGAAGAGTCTCAGCAAAAAACTTAGATAAAACCAGCACTGAGAACCAATGCTTGGACCCTGACTACAGCACTGCTTGCATCTGTTCCCCAGGATCATTCAGGGGTTCAGCCCTTCATGACCCCCAGACCCAACAGGAATTATTTATCAGGCAAAGCTCTTACTTCATTATGTGATGTAGTCGTGGATCTGTGAATTGTGTGGTTCTGTTGTTATGATCTACAAAATATATTCTTCCTGAAACTGTACTTCTGACTTCCCAGCCTGGAGGCAAAGGTCCCAGTTCATCACAATTCACACTGTTAAGGTCTCTAAAATGAGAAGAAAAAAAAAAAAATGTTAATGCACATCTGAAGTTAAGATGAAACTAGTTTCATCAACACCTAAAAAAATTGAAAATACCTAAGGCTCCAGCCACCTAACAGAGGAAAACACTAAGAGTGGCAAGAAACGGAAGGAAGGAAACCTGAAGACTATTTTTAGGCAGAAAATCTATTGAAAAGTAAAGTATTCTTTAGACAGCTGGCATGGATTCAGGGCTGAAGGCACCACTCACCCTGAGGTATTTCCTCCCCTAAATCTGACCATGCAGCATTTGTGTAAATGAGTTAACGGAGAGGCTTTAGAAAGGTAGAAATGCTGTGTACACTGAAGGTGCCTTAGTGTCACAGTGAGCATAAGCCAAGGGGACACAGGCAGACAGACAAGCCCTTGTTAGGCTCCTTAAAGGAGATTATGGTCGGGACCATTTGCTGTGATCAGCTGTGCATCTGAAAGTCCTGCAGAGATCTGATTACAGCAAGTTTTAACCTCATCTCTGCTCCATGCCAAGGTTAGGTTTTTGCACCACAACCTGGTGGCATGGAAGTCATCTTTAACTAAAATAGGTGTGACCTGTGACTCACTGCTGTGTCCACTTCCATTGCTGCTCCTGAAACCCTGGCTCTAGGATTTGGGGAGAGAAGCAGCAGCACCTTTCATTAGGGTGATCAGCATCATTTGAAGAAGACACAAGGTTTTGGGCACACAAGCCTGACGCGACTGACACAAATGAACAACCACTGTCATTTCTTCTTCCAACAATACCAGCTAATCTAACATCAGCTATTTTCTCTCTCTCTCAGCTTTATTTTTCATTTCCTTCCACACACTGTGCTTTTATCACCACTTTTGCCTGCACAAGTTTATATCATTTTTCTAATATCCTGTATCACATTCCTGTATTATCCAGGCAGTGCAGCAGCTGAGAGTTACAAACTTCACTCTTGAATCTGGCGTGCAGGTGGCTCATGAAACAGCCCAGATTCAGAGCTACTCAGGAAGAGCACCAGACCTTACACAAAAGGACCTGGATTAACTGCAGGTTAAGGTTTAAAGAGGCTTTACTAAATTAATCACGTGAAGGATTCAAATTTTCTAGTAGCAAATCAGTGGCCTAAAGCATAAAAAACCGCAAACCATTTCATGTTTAAAGATAACAAGTAATCTCTCCTTCAGTTATACATAAGTGAGCACTAATAAAACAAAAGTTACAAGTTGAATACTCAAGAAACAATTATTTTAAGAAAGTAGTCATTTTTTTCTTCAATTTGCAGTCCAAACTGTTTTCATACAAAAAAAATGTAGGTAAGATTCAGAAATTTGCAGCTTCACCAAAAAACAGTCATCTCAACATTTTAGGAAGATTTTGCCAAACAGGAATTACTGAAGGGCCACAATTTTTTTGCTTTTTGTTTTACATGATTCAGAAATAAATAATTCTTTCTTTTAAAAGGAGTAATCCTTATGTTTGGTGAAACGGTAACTAGAAAGATCCAAAACTATTCCTCTGCTGGGAGCTCTCCCTTTAAATTCAGACAGACCATTTCATGGATTTTTGCTGTTATAAATCCAGCACCCTGCCACACAAATACACACCAAACCCCCCTGAATTTTAACTATAAATACATACCTTGGTATCCTTGGGTCATGCCACGTGCTCACTCCAGTCTGCGTGTGCAAAAAATAAACTTGTCCCTGTACCGTTGTTCTTTGCTCTATAAAAAAGGAAGAAAGATTAGTCTAAATTACAAGTCTTAAAAAAAAATAAATCTGAATAAACAGTTTAAAGACATTAGAATATTTTCTACCTAGGGCAAAGTACTGAAGCCATCACACTGATCTCTTGCAGCATGGACTGTTTTGTCCTTGACAAATTTACTCCAACTACACATTTCAACATTCTTTTGAAACTCACAGATCCATGCGCCAGCATATTTTAGTTTGTATTTTTATTGTTAGATTTTGACACAATCCAACCCCCCAAACTAGATTTCTCTACTCGTAGATTTGGTGTGCTCTTTTCTGAGATTTAAATTCCCCTTATCTCATCCTCCCTAATCTTCCGTACTATTGGTTTCTTTGTTGCTTTTATATATTTTCCTGATATTTTCTCAAATGTGGGCTCAAACCTACATAACATGCCAAGGGGGAAGGAAAAAATAGCATTACTGCTCTAGTTTGAAGAGCTCTTTACATTCGTTCTCCCTAGATACACAGCCAAGATTAGCAGTGAATTTTCTGTAACAGCATCATACCACAACCTCATGTTTAATTTACCATCAACCCCTCAGTGTATCCTGGCGTAGCCAACTGCTAATTAGCCAATCTCAAACTCCCATCTGCACTTAGTTCCTTTTCCAAAATGCAGAATGAGATGCACGTGGATGCTGCCTGTTCCAACGGGCAGAACACCTCGATGTATTGAAAGGGGGGAATTTTTTGGTGACGTCTTTGGAAAAATGAAACCCTTCGGTTTTACAGCTGCGGGACACTCACCGTAGCCTTCAGGTAGCTCCGGTGACTGGTGGCCATGGGGCCTGTTCTGAGGTGTCTGGACGTGAGCTCTGACCTCAGGGGTGCGGAGCCGCTGGGCCTGGAGCCTCTGGTCCTGGCTGGGAGACTCCAGGAAGCGGCAGCCGCCTCCTCCCGCCGCTCCCGTCGTGTCCGTGTACGGAGCTGGCTCCTCCATGAAGCAGCTCAGTGGCCTCCCTGGCCCGGAATCTTCATAAACCGTTCTGAAAATGGGGAAACTTCAAGAGTTTCCATCACAAGAGAAGTGAATGCAGAAATAACTGTTTCTCTCTCCCCACAATTTCAAGTATGGCAACTTTTAACCCAAGATGTGCCATTTTATTGACGTTTTTGTGCCCAAATTTCTCAGCATTGGTAACAAAAAAAAAACAAAAATCAAGTCTTACCCAGTTTAGCCTGTTTTCTTCAAGCAGTTATCCAGTTATAACCTTACTACCTGATACACATTCCCAGAAAATAGTCACACTGATACTTAAGGTCCTAATGTTACAGTCTTGCCATGTATAAACCATTTTTCTAATTAAGTGTAAAGAAAACAATCCTTACCCTTCATTCTCCAAAAGCCCTCTGCAGTCTACTACAGAACCTCCTGTGCCTATTCTGTCCCGTGTCTGTAAACTGACTGAAATTAAAAAAACACACAGGTCAATAAAAGAAAAACTGTATTCTTAAAAACAGCAAAAAGCCAAAAAATCTACATTTATATAGGGAAAAATATTAATGAAATCTCTATCCTACACACAAGAACACATCCGTTACCAAAATTCCTTCTATTCCCTTAAAGCATTAGTAATTTTTTAAAAAGGAGAAGAGAAACCAGAAGATCATCCCCTCAAAACTTGAGTTTATTTCTGTAAATATCAAACATGTCAGGTTCTACATCTCGGATTCATGAGGATGCAGAAAGGGAAGCTGGAAAAAAATTGCTCACCACTAGATGTCATCTCAGGGCGAGAATTTGGAGTTTGCCAAATATATTTATATATCACTGAAAAGCTGGGGTCGGATGGGGGCAGTAAAACACGGGATAAATTTGCTATAAAATGAGCGCAGCCTCGTTGAAATTTGGAAATGGCTTGCATGGTATCAAACCAGCAACTTGTAAAACGTCTTTTAACTCCTCTGGATCCTTTTTGAACACCTAAGATTCCCTTTGCCTGTCACCTTGGCCAAATGCATCATTTCACAGTGACATCCACCCTTCCAGAGCTGCAGCAGAAGCCTTGCCAGATGCACTCCCTGTTTTTAATGTTGTTTCCCATCATCAGCTGAGAGGAAACAAACTCCTGCATAGGAGTGCAATGAAAATTTTCAGGTTATGTAACTTAATCCCATTAAAATCAGAAGAAACAACACAGAACAGGCACAGAAGCAATGGTTAGAGGTTTCATTTTTAACACAATCTTTGTCCCTATGGATATTTACCAAGCAGATGGAATTTAGCTGGGATCATTCTTACCCACTATTTGGCCTCGGACAGCATCGGTGTCTGTGGGGTTGAGTTTGCATAGATCCAAACGCTGGTCTGAAAAGGAGAATTGGAAAAATGAACCCTGGGAAGGGCTGGGTGGGAACATTATTCACTACTCAGGTACAAGGTATGGAGGGTTCTTGGTCACATCAGGTAGGAATTGCTCTTACATCCAGTATCTTTTAGCCTGCTGATGGCATTGGAGAGGAGTCGGACACACCCCAGGAAGCCAGCTCCCTGTTTCTTATGGATTTTTTTATGGTTCCATACACTGATGGTTATGGAATCTGTTTTCCCAACATATCTAGAAAAATACATATTAAAAGAGTAATTTTAGAAATAATAACCTCTTTTTACTCCATAGAACTGATGCTGTAATTGGTACAAATTCTGACACATTTGAGTACATCGGTCATGCCTCTTTATTATAAATACACAAGTGCTTATGCCCAAAATGCTGTTATTAATGAATTACTGCACTGTGGTTTCACACAGCATGGGAAATTGATATTGCTGCAGCATGAATTTAACTACAGCCAGCCTCATTAAAAGCTAAACAACAAGTCGATTAACGTACAAAACTTTAGAATTTATGGTTCTAATAATTTGAAGAAAATAAATCATTCCAACAAGGACAATTTTCTGTAAAAGCTGGATGGCACTGCTCCAGGGGAGCTCACTAAGCCCTTGTGCTGTGTACCTGCCACACAAATATATCCAAATTCAAACACCTAAAAGCAAAGTACCCCTCCTTTATTAACAGGTAATTTCTTCTTGAAAAAGAATTAGTCCTCTGAGAGGGCAGAGCTAGATGGGATGGTGGGAAGAAATCCTTCCCTGAGAGGGTGTGGAGGTCCCGGCACAGGCTGCCCAAAGAATCTGTGCTTGCTCCATCCCTGGAGGCATTCAAGGCCAGGCTGGACAGGGCTTGGAGCACCCTGGTCTGGTGGAAGATGCCCCTGTCCACGGCAGGGGGTGGAACTGGATGATCTTTAAGATCCCTTCCAACCCAAACCATTCTGAGATTCTGTGAAATGTGACTTTTCCTGCTAACACAAAATGAAGCTGCAGTGCCACCCTTGCATTCCATTAACTAGATTAATCTCTGGAATACTGTTTATTTATGACCTTACAACCAACTCACAGATCGTAATGCTGGTTCCATTTGGGGTCCAACGTGTTCTTCACAGTGTCAGTGGAATGGCACTGACCCGACCCATCCACAACTATTTTAGCAAAGGGGTCAGGAAGTCCTGTGGACGGGAAAAGGTGCTGTTAAACACAGTCTTTTGTTTGCTGCTTCCAAGAGAATGCCATCAAGAAAGGAAAGCTGCCATTATCCTAAAAGTATTTTAGTAAATACTGCGTTTGAGACAGATGCTCTTGGCACCCCCCAGCACAGAGCTGCGAGCAGCAGCCCGCCTGTGGTTCCATCAGCCAGATTTTAGCTGGGATTTGTGAGCCCTTAGTGCTTCCAGGCCTGGAGTCCACACAATCTACAACTCAGAGTAAGGTGTACTCCTGTAGTAATGCAGTGCTGCTGCGAGACGGGAATGTCAGAGCAAATGACACACACAGATGAGCCTCCACAGTAATGCACCATCTCCAAATAAATCTGATTAATCCAGAGAAGAAAGTTACACAATTAGGACATACTTACTGAAGAAATCTTTCTTTGCAAGATTCTTGGCACATAATACTGCAAAACAAAAAAGCAGATAAAGAAATCTTAAAAGTGTAAAAAAAAAAGCTTTCTGGTAATCATATCAGCTAAAATAATACCTGATCATAATTCATTAAAAAACACCTAAATATTAAATGTGAGCATTGTTTCTTTATCTGGGATTGGAGTATTTACATATAAATTTGGCTTTATATTTGCTGCCTTAATTCCATTGTTATAACACAGAAGATTTAATGAACATCCCTTTGCATTAAAACCTCCTAATTTTCTTTACTTCATGTTTGCAAATGCTAAAGCAGATTTCTGCTGTTATTTCAGAATTCATCCATTTTAGAACAAGGACTAAACATTTTCTGAACAAAGAACAGTTCTGGGATTCCTGGAAGAGACCTCTCAGCGCAATCTCCTGCTCCTTGCAGACAAAGTAGGGGATACACTGGGAAACAAAGCATGGGAAGGATTCTGCAACAGCAGAAGCAATCTGTAAATACACAAAGGTTTGGGATAAGTATGACAGGGCCTCACTCAGGAGAAAAAAAAATGTACTGGAAAAAAAATCTGCATCAAGATGTTTTCTTTTGAAAGGGCCACAAATGAGACATCATTTCCCTCTCTCAAATTCTATTCACCAGCACAGCAGTTTAAGAAAAAATTAGATCAGGAAACTCACATCAATCTCCATTTCTACCAGGTCTATTACCAGCAACAAGTCTAATTTTGCTTTTCCATAAGGAATGCTCAGTAGGATCTCAGCAATCCAAGTTGTTTAGTATCCATTAAACTCTTCTAACAGGCCAGGAAAAACAACTCCAGAGGCAAAGAGGAAAATATTAGAGCTCTAACTTATCTCAAACTAAGATCCAAGAGAGGAAGGTAACTATAAAAGACCTAATTACTTTTGAGGGAGTCTCTTTCCCCCAGTGGGGAAAAAAGAGATCTTTCAGCATGAGAATGAAGGCTCAGAAGATAATCAATGGCTGATTCCCCTGGTAGGGACCATTTCCCCTTCTCATCTCCATCTCCCCTTCTTCCTAACTCACCCTCAGTCTCACTGTAATTCTATACTGGGGAAAGGAAAGGTGCAAAGGAACAAATACTTTATTTATTTATTTTTATATACTTCTACTAGAATTCCACCTCTCAGTTTCAGAGCAACATTCCCTACCTAACACAGGCAGCAGAGTAAAAATGGCCTCACCTCACATGTCAAGCAAACAGACCAAAGAAATCCTCTATTTAACCCAGAAGTTCATGGAAAAAAATACACAAATCCTCTGTCTTAGTAATAATTAAAGCAGCTGCATCAGGAAAGTATTTTTAGAATGGATTAAAAATTACTTATTTCTTACACTGGCTAACTGTATGATCAGAGAAAGCTTCTCTTGTATTTTTTTTTAAACAACTGACCAAAAAGAGAAGTCTGCAGGACTATAGCAATTCAGTTTGAAACGAAACAGGATTAGAGCATCACCATCAGCTGCTCTATGGAAGCATAACAGTACAATCCTTAATTTCCACTTCCTGTTGCGAGTGTTTCAGAGGAAAAAATACCCAAAAAAAGAGACTAAGTACAGGTAAAACCAGAACTTGAGCATGCTAGTACCAGCCAAAAGGAATTGTGAAGTTCCTGTGAGACTTTTAAAATCAAATAACTATACTCTGCCATTCCCAATTTTCAGAATAATTTATTGAGCTGGAGAAGGACGACATCTGTAAATTTCTGCATACGGTCTGTCCGTATAATTATTGCCTTTATTCTATATTTCAGGTGTGCTTTCAAAACAGCAGTATAAATTTCTAAAGCTATTATTGAAGAATTATATTTTTCATTTAACTCTTTTCCCTCTGCCACAGCCTTTGAGTCTACAGTAGATGGGCACAGCTGCCAATTTTCCACTCGCAGCCTGTGAAACCCTCAATTTTAGGTTGCAAAAATTATTACTCTTTCTTGTAAGAAAAATATTGGCACAAAAGCTAATAGCTGAAAAAAACCTTTATGGAGCAATCTCCAGAATCAGACTGCCCGAGATGGACCATTGGCTCTGTTCCACTATTTGCATATTAAACCCACTAGAGCAAAAAATATTTGCAAGAGCTGTATCACTTAAAAGCCACAGATTTCTAAATTCCAGTAAAAAAACAGGTGGCAAAGGTCAGCAATGGGAGACTTGGATGTGAAACCGTGCCAGCAGCAGAGCAGACAGCCCCTCCCTGCTGTGCAAAGCTGGGAATGTGCCACATTTCCTTCTAAAACACATCGTCTCCAGTAGGACAGGACCTGATGGCTGCTACTTCAAGCCCAAAATTCATGGACTTGAGTAGGTTTAGCTACAAAGGCTTAAAAAGTTGTTAATTTTATCCCTGGTTCAGAGGTGGTTTAGGAGAATGGGACAGATCCTAAACTGCAAAGCAGGCACTGAGGTGCTCTTTGCCCAGGCCTTGCCCAAATGCTGTCTTTGCCCTCCATTGTTATAGCTTTTTCTTTTGGTTTTTCTTTCTTTTAAACAAGAAAAGTTCTGGGCTTGTCAGTAGGAGTGATCTCCCTGCATTTGCTGCAACATTACAAAAGGTACTAATTCTCCTGACTTGGGTATTTACATTCTGCCTTCTCAAAGTCAACCAACTTGTTTCAGCCTGACACAGGATTTGTTTATGCTCCGCTCCCGATTGTTGCACAGCTCTGAAGAACTTTTTTTAATACAACAGATCCCAAACAACACCAAAACAATGTCTTTACATCTAGATTATAATATTTATAAAGGGATGGGAATGTTTTTTTAAGTACCTGACATTATTGAGATAATTTCAAAGGCCAAATTAGGCAGCTGGGTGAAGTACTAGTGTGAAAGCATATTTGGCAGGAGGTGGAGAAAGGACGAGCCTTAGACAAAGTCAGTATTCACCCTGGGGATGTAACTTGAGCGAGCTGAGAGGTTCCTCTGCCAGGTCCTGGTTGTCCACCCTGCTCCAAACAGAAATGAATCATCTGCTGTGGTTCAGGAGGTGCCGCAGGAGCAGGACGGGTGTAGTGAGGAGAGCACGGAGTGGCACCGATGTCTGAACAACCCAGCTGAGAATTGCATCAGAAAGCTGCTAATTCACCCTGAGACACCATCCTGCAGCAAGGGCTGCACTTCCAGGGAGGCACAGAAAAAGTCTGGAGAGGAACCATTTCGAACATTCCCAAGTAAACAGAGCCTGACTCTGCATCACCATCAGATTTATTCACATACACCACAGAATGCCTCAGTTTGGAAGGGACCCATAAGGATCATAAAGTCCAACTCCCAACATACCCCATCCCATAGCACACTGCTAAGATGTTACAAGTGTTTCCAGCTGCAGTGTACAAACAACAGAGTCTCCTGCAGGGAAAAAGTAAAATAAATAAGGCAAGTGATGAAAATATTCCATAGGCCCAGCCTGTACCAATGCAAAACAGCAGGCAAATGTGCACCTGGGACTGCATTCATGCACACTTTGCAAGTTAAAGGTAGGAGCCTCCATGCTCAAATTAAGGTCCTTTACATGTGGATATGATCTGAGCTAACCACGGCCTTCAATTTAGTATCCAAGTTAATTCTGGAGACAAGACAAACCAGAAGTGCGTCCACATCTTCCTTAGGAAAGGCGGGTGGGGGGGAGGTCACAGTGAGCCATGCTGGCAAATACACCTTTCAGCCATCTCTGGCCTTCCCTTGGATATTCCAGGTTAATAATTTATGCTTGTACAAACAGGCACCCAGATTCCAGGATAGATTCGTTTTACTTTGTGACAGAAGATAAACACTGGCCAGCAGCTCATGACATAGAAAGGATTTCACTTAATAATTCCTTCTGTGTAGACCATCTTTAATCACAGAGATATGCAGCATAATCATTACAAGCTCCACAGGCTGGTTGGTTTGTTCTAAGATAGAAGCAAAGAAGAACAATGAGGCTTTAGAAGAGAAAGACATAAAATGAAACTAAAGTTATTGCACACCATTGAAAAATGAAAAAGGCTGCAAAGCAGGTAAAATCTGATGCACCCAAGTAATGGAAATATCTCTGCTAATGCTTCAAAGGCTGCTTAGGTTTTGACTTGTGAATTTGGTAGCCTGAGTTGGTGCTGCCCCGGCAGGACAGTCCCCTGTGTGTGCCTGCTCCCAGGCTGCTTTCCACAGCAGAAATCCCCCCATACTTAAAAATAGTTTTGGGAAGGTTGCATGGCAAAAATAATGTGCATGAAGTGGAAAAAACGCTCCCAAAAAAAAGGAGAAAAAAGCCAACATCAGCTATTTACCACACGCTGCTCTAACACCCCAAAGCTCATGACCCACAATTAAAATCTTTGCTGAATCTGTTATGTGAAATCACGTCTCGTCCAAACAGTTCTGTGGATTTTGTGGAAAATACCCTGAATACCACAAGCCACCCCTTCTGAACCGCCCTGAGGAATGACTCTGCTCACAGCTGTGTTCTCTGCACATAACCTTAAATCAGACTTCACTGCAGATAAGCTCTGGTTTTATTTCTACTACCAGACAACCCGTGAAGGTTTTACATGTCTGGTTTTTTTAAGGGTGACAATCATTTATATGTGGATGGCTACAAAAAAATGGGTTTTATGGGAAAGGAAAGATAGCTGAAGTGTGTAAAAATGCAGTTTTTCTATGGCCAGCCACATCACTAAACTGAAATACACCACTTTATTCACAAATCGCACTTTAAATTGTCACCACAAAGGCCAAGGTTTCTATTCTAGTCATTTTTTTGTTTGCTTTAGGAATACTTTTGGTCTTTCTTTTCGTCTGCTTGAGACTGAAATGCATGAATCCAGACTGCTTTAACTTCTCAGTAACCGAACCTGAACCGCTGCAGTGCCTGCGAGCACAAAGAGATAAACAAACCCCACAGCCTTCCCTCACATTTGCCAAATAAGCCAATTAGCTGTATGGAACTAATTTCATCCTGACATGCACCCTGAGTGGCCTTCACTAACGATCTCAGCATTGTGGTGCCAATGAGATTTGCAATCTGAGACACAAACCAACCAAAAACCCCCGAGACCCCTCTGACTTCAGGCCCCGCATTCATGCCCTGACACTGGAAGGCTCTGCCTGAACTCATGCTAAACCAGACCTTGACTACCAGATTAAAGCAAGGATTCATTATAAAACCCTCAATTCTCAAAGAGTCGCTAGAGTTGATACATGAAGCCTTTTTGTGGCCCTTTTGTGTAGGCTGCAGTAAAAATCAAAGCCTCTTTTCAAGGCATGATCTCCTCGTGGGTTGGAACTTGGCTTCGTGTAGCCAGTTCCAAACACTAGACAACTTTGAAGAGATCTTCAAAAAACCACACACCCAGAAAAAGCCATTTTTATTAGTCCATTAGCATGCCATTAAAGTATCTACTTAGCCAGGAATCAAAATTCCATCCTACCTAAGCAGAAACCAGTCACAAATGAGAGGCAGTTCTGCTACTGCAAACAAAACCAAGTTGACTAAACACAAGAGTTTCATCTCTATTCCTAAGAATTACTCAAACTGAAAAATTCTCCAACATTAAGTCTTCACATACAACCAGCAAGGGCTGACTTAGCCCTCAATAACATAAATCATTGAAAAACCCAGCACAGGACTATCGGAGTAACAAGACTCATTAAATTCCCCGTTAACTGAGACTGTGTGCAATGCAAGACCAGTAAAGCAAGTTTAAAAAATAACTGACTGATATGTAAAACTTGGAGAAACACTGAAGAATTATGGAATCAGCCAAAGAACTTTGCAGGGATAAAAAAGGGAGACCAATAGGAAGCTGAATTAATGCTTATGTACAGAATCTGAGAAAAGCACACAAATCAGAGGTGGGAATAAGCTTATCAATTATTCCTCAAACTATACTTCTCTTCTTCCCCCTCTGCTCACCCCTACCAAATGCCTGAGACAAAGGTTACCTCTCAGATTAAATCTTTCATTAAATCCCAGCTATTGCCTCAATTTTCGTATGACTTTGCACTGCCTCCCTCTAATCCAGGCCAAGAGCCTTGTCATACTCTCCACACAGTTCCCTATTTCCTAGATAGACATAAACCCCAAGCATCCCTGATTGCTTGAGTCTTACAGACACGTCCTCAGCTCTGAAAGCAGAAGCTGCCCACGGGGTTTATGTGTCCCATGTACCACTCAAATTGCACTTCCATGCCTGCGCTTTTTTTTGCCTATTTTTTTTTTTTAATTTTTAAAAGTTTATTTTTTTAGGGAAAACCTTTCATAGACTGATGTTTCACCACCTTCAGCTGATTGTTCTTCTTGGCCCTGCAGTGGTTGCTCAACTGTAGGAAATACAGCCAGAGATGCTGGGGCAAGAGTGAGACCCTAACTGGAGACACCTCCTCGGTCACCGACACCCTCGAAGCTCTGTCTTCCCTCACATCCTTCCACCTTCTCTTTGCTGACTGTTTCCAAACATGCCCAAAGCACAACCAGTTTCTGTGAGAACTGGAAATTAAGGGCTATGTCAGTTATTACTATCACCATTTTACAGCCATTCCCAAGAACACCCCATCAATTACACAGCTTTACCAGGAAATACATTAACAGAACATAACGTAATTTAGACCCACTGTATGGTTTCTAAAACTCAGTCCTCCACCCCCACCAATACATCTGCCAGGACCACAGCCAAGCAGGATAATAATTTTGTAAGGAGAGATTTCCCAAATTCAGTCAAGTTTTTGTTTTGTTAAAGTGTCCACAAATGGTCTCCCAATTCCCTGAAAACAAAGGATACACTCAGGCTTCAGCTACAGCCCCAGCTTTGTACACACTAGTAAGATACAGCAATATCTGTAAAAACCTCAAAATTGCTGTTAAAACCATACAGAATAATATGCTGTTCTCAGGGCAATACAACCCTTTAGCTGAGAGCTAAACAAAACAATTCCAATGTAAAAATTCCTGCTGGAAATACAAAATGGACTTTTCATTTACTCCACACTTCACTGTGCAAGTTGTAGTTACTGGGATCAACACAGCTCTGTAATTCTTCCCTTATTCAATCTCTTGCATCTCTAACCACGTGTACTTGCATTGAATAATTCATATTTCCAAGCAAGTGGTGTCTATCCAGACAGACTTATCTGCATGCCTTGCACATTCTTGTGCTCACACTTTGGAACAGACACAACGAGAGCTGTGCGACATCATCACCAAAATAAAGTTAAAAACACACCAGGAAACTATGTGGCTCAATTTTCTTAAATTGCATTAAAACTAAGGAATAAATCCATGCTGAAATCTCAATACTTTGCTTTTATAGTTACCCAAGCACTGCAAAAGCATCTGGAAAAAAATTCCTAAAGCATGAAAAACATGTTCCTCCACCCACATGCACTCATAACTCAGATTCCAAACTGAATTTTACTAAGATCGCCAGAAATATTTCGTACTTTTAACACCATGGAGTTTTCAAAGCATCTTTTTCAAATACCTACAAATGCCAGCACCTAACGGGACCATGTTCTCATCCCAACATTGCTCACAACAGGTCCCAGGCAGAGCTGGGGATTGAGCTCAAGCCCAGCCCTAATCCCAGAGTCCCAGTAGCAAAAGGTCCTCTCCAGAAATCCTGTCCAAACGCTCAAATGTACAAATTTGTTTCTCTGGAAAATGTGAGGCAAACAACAGCAAATTAAAAATCAAATATAGAAAATAAACCCTGAATGCTTTAGATATTGCTGAGGCATAAATTAGGTATGAAAGAGTTGACACCCCTGTAGCGGAGAACAGTGCCTGTGCTCAGTCAGCATTTCAGGGAGGTGTGTTTCATTTAAGGTGTCTCTGATCTCCACTTTCATAAAGTTCAAGGTATAAAGCCTTGAACGCCTTATTTTCATTACCAAAAAGAACCCTAGAAGGACTCTCCCGTGCAGCAGATCATTTGCTTACTAATTCAGTACATAAAAGGCTTTTCCAATAAATATTATGTTCACTGTAAAACACAGAAATTTAGATTCTCCTTCTTCCCAGATATTCTCTATGGGGCTACCCAGACCACTACTACAACTGCAAGTTTTATAAGCAGTTTGTGAGATTCGAGTTACAAGTACATTTCTGTACTAACGGCAGTGCGTTTTCCCCCACAAAACACCATCCATTTAAAGGAATTCGAGCTTTTAAAAGCCATTCATTTCCTAACTCTGTGATGAAAACCTGCACAACTGCTCTCTGCTGGTTTATAACCCAAGAGAAAGTGCAGACCAAGAGACCAAAACCAGAAGCAACACATTTGCGGGTGCTTACCAGGGCACTACAATTAGTAGAAAGCACAAGCACTCTCACCAATTAAACCAGACCCAGCCTTGGGGTCCTGTCCACGGAGAAAAACGGTTTTGAAACATCAGGAACACAACACACAACTTTTGTACTTTCTAACCCATTACTATCTCCAGCTCAACATATAAATGCTGCCTTGCCTCAGAAGGTCTGCTTGTTATGCAGAAAGGAGTCTGACCTGCTGCTGCAGAACACGTGAAACCTGTGAAAGAAGAAACCTTGGTACAGAAAATCTTGGCAAAGTTTGAGTAGATACAGCCAAGCAACAGTTCAATAGAAACACTGAATTTTTGTCAAACAGTAAAAGGTCTACAACTTCCAAGTTAAAATGAAGCAGATTTCTCAGTTTAAAACATATGTTTTGTATCTCCAAAGAGTGGCTGGTATTTACATTCCTTCACATACAGGTAGTGTCAGTATTTCAACAAAGCAATTTGAATGTTAAGCACTATTGTAAAGGAGGAAAAAGGTGTAATTTAACACATTCTCAATCTCAATTTAAAACTGAGATTTGTTTTTCCAGACAAAAACAGTATCTGACTTCTTTGATATCCTACTGCAATTAAATAAAGTATAAAATCAACCTTAAAGGAACAAAAGTTTCCAATGGGGGTATTTTAATAAACAGTACAAAATTAATGTCTGGTTTTCATCAAGTGCTAAGTAGATTGCTCAAAAGCAAGAACATTGTTATTTAAAAAATGAATGGCGTTAAGTTATGTGTAAGTTATAAACTATGTAAACTATTAGTTCATCCCATGAGGGCTTAAATGTAGCAGTAGAAGAGTTGAGTTAAACAATCCACATGGAACGTTGCCTTAGTGCTCAGTATACAAGTTTGGCTCTGAGCTGCTCAACTCGGTATTAAACTGAAGCTTCCTTGAGAACCAAGAACAGGAAGCTGGCAAGGGAATCACTCCAGTGACCCAGGATGCCGCTGATGTTGAGATTAACTTCCAGCAAAATGAAGAAGAATCCCCATTTTAAAAACACTGAAAATATAAACCAACAAATTTTGCCAGAGTAACTTCTAGAAGTCATAAATAAAAGCATAAAAACACTGATGACCTCTGTGGTCACAATATTCAAGAATCACATTTCTTCATTCATATGGAAACACTGAATGAAGGATTTTCAATACAGAAATTCCACAGGAAAGTTTTGTCTATGGACTACTACATAAATAGAAAGAAGAAACCTCAGGAACAGTGCACTGGGCTTAAGTTGTTTTCAGTACAACCCAGACTCATTCTGCATTTCTTTAATAACTGGAAATCTTGTAACAAGCAGTTGCTCAAAATCTATTGCAAAGAATAACACTTACCAAGCACCTCTTCTGGCACTACTAACTTCAGTAACTGCTACCAGAACAAATTCCAGCAGGTACTGGATGACTTTTCAAGAGGCACAGTCAACACCCCAAATTTTTTTGCAAGTAAATGCAAAGCATTCTTTCTTTCAAGTAAGGCATCAGCACCGTATCACTGCTTTACCACCACATACCTCAGGTTAACGAATGCCTCAGAAACTTTCCCTGATTTCCAGCACATCTCCCTGTTTTCCATGCTCCAATTTTAACTGAGGTATGTCGAGTGCTTTTTGGCATGTTTGGATAGAAACATAAAAAGCCTCAAGTCTTGTCATGTAAAGCTTTTCAAAGCCATGGGCCTCACTGCCAAAGAAACTTTTTCATGCTCTTACAGCTTTTGCCTTCCTTATTCTCAGATCTGCTGTTTGCTTTGTGGTCAGGATGGTAACAAACACATAAGATGGAGCAGCTTTTTCTGAACTGACCCAGAGCGAGCTCTGACTTAAAAATCAGCACAGCTGAAAGTCCACATTCAGTGAAGAGTTAAGAGAGTACAAAAGCCCAGAGCCATGAGTTCATTTTGTTCTAGGCTACTTAGAGAGTGGCCAGCCAAAAACTGAACCAGCTGGAATTCATTCTGAAGTACTTCTTTCTTCCCAGAGCTCCCTGGGCTGTTGTTATCAACCTGAGGATAACAAACATATGGATCATCAAGATGGAGCTGGTGCTGGAAAGAAGTGGCAGAGCCTAATGGCCCATAATAAATGAAGTCTTGATCCTAACTTGGATCTTAGTACTGAGGTAGAAATGCTTTTAAAGTCTTAGGGGGAAAACTGCCCACACTAGATGGAATTAAACATTCCACTGACTTCTCTTTTTGATGGTTTCCTTGTTACCAGCTCTTGCACACATCTATTTTTGTCATTACCATTCCATATTCAAATAATCCAAATCCAACAGATTCCAGACGATTCAAGAGGCATGTGCAAAAAATGGGAAAAATGACACCTTGACCATCCAGGTAAAAATTTAAAAAATAATTCAGGCTGATTAAGTGCTGAGCTACAAAACGGAACAATTACTTTCATTTCCCATACAAAAGCTAAAATAAAGGTGCAAAGTTTAAAAACAGGAAGAGAAATGAAAAATTGTGTTTGCCCAAATTAAATTCCTGGCATAATTTTTCATTTTGAATAAGGTACATCAGCTGTTTTACAATATTGTTTTTAACTCCTGGAAATTTTTAAAATCTCCAGTAGCTTCTTTTGTGATTATTCAGCCCGTTATAATCCCTTTCAACATCCGCCCAAGAGGCTATAAATCTCTCTCAACTGTCTTTATGTCTATTTTTTATTTGTTCAGAGAACTCACCTCAAACCCTCCTTGTTTACAAATGAAAAATCCAAGGAAGCCCCACATTGTGGAGGGCACCAATACTAAAAGGTGAGCAGCCACCTGGACACCTGCCAGGGAATCAGCTTGTCTGGGCTTATTAGCCAGGGCCTTGTGCCAGCCCTGCTGATCTCGGTGTGGGGGGGGGACATGGGGAAGTGACAGCGGTGGCACTGGGGAAGGAGGGGGCCTGCGAGTGGATGTGCAGGAAAAAGGAAGCTGTGGCAAAAGGGAAGGAGAATGGGACAGAAACAAGGCTTGTTCCAAAAAAAGACTGCAATTACAAAGGTATTAATAGCTTTGTGAAGCCAAATTTTTATCATTTGTTCACCTACTTTTGTTCTTTTATTAACCCTGGCACTGAATCATTGTTTTCTTCTACAGGACATTTGTCTAGCTGTTGCAGAGAAAACATCCCCATGTAATAAACTTTCCAAGGAATTAGTATGAAAGCTTTTACGTAGAGGAAGAAAATCTGATTTAATAACCAGCCCCATTTAAAAACTACAATGACAGAATGATGTGTAAGAGACTTTTTATGGTGCTGCCATTGTTACAGGGTAAGCCTTGTCTACAAGAAGCACGTAGACACACTCCCTCCAATCCACCTAATCACCTATTAGTCACACAAGTGGTAAATTCCTAAAGGCACTTTGGCCCGGGCCATGCAAACGCTGGATGAACTGAGTTACATCAGTTCTCATCTGATTTCCCGGCAATGAGCCGCACGTGACTACTGCTGTGCCCGAGGAGATGTGGGTCAATCTGTGTGTGTCCCGGTCCATCCTCTCGAGGGACATGCAGACATGCAGCACTGTGACTCAAAGCACCGGGCTGGCAGGAAGATTACTGCTGCTCCGTGCCGGGGCATTCACATGGCACTGCCCATCCTCTGGAACGGGATCTCAGAGCGGTCCAGAACTCCCTCAGCAAAATGCTCCATCCAAAGTGTTCAAATGATGTAGAAGGCTGTCAGGCACGTGGCACGACAGCAGCCACTGAAAGGAAATGTCTTCCTTCAGAAGTAATTAATCGCCCGTTGTGTTTGGGTATAAACACCCAGATCTAACAGCCGTGCGTCTCTCAGCTGAGCAGCAGTGAAAAGGACAATCAAACACCACTGCTGCTTCGGAGCTGCAGGCCTGGAGATGGAGCAGAATTCCTCCCAGGACATGCCCTAGCTGGATGTGGTTAACCAATAACCCCACAGCAGCATCCCCTTCTTCCAAACCTGATCTCCAATTAGCATCAAAGTTCAGCAGATCAATGTTATATCTGTGTTATCACTCTCTTACACAAGCAAAGCCACCCTCTTCATTTCAGGTATTTTAAGCAAAATGTCTCATTCTTGCATGACCTAAGGGAGGCACAAAACTGGGAGCTGAATGGCACCAAACAAGACTCCGTGAAAAGAAGGCTTTTATTCCGAATAAAGCTGTATCAGCCTATGTGTTACTCCCTTGTTCTAATCATATAGGCCAGCATCTATTTAAACTGCCAAGCTAATGACTTCAAATTTGATCAATAGTCTCTGTTTATTCAGCCAAGTGCTACTGACAGTCACCAGGGATGAACAACAAAACAAACACACTGGTCAGAGCCAATCCACGGTTGAACAAGAAAATCCAATCCACGGCAGCAAATACCCTTCGACTGGATCGGGAGGTGGGGAGGGAGGTCTGTCGCCCACGGACATGGACATAGTCCCTCTCCTCTGTGCCCACAGAACATTTATCCACATTATTCTGCTAACAGCCAGCTCGTGAGCTGAGTGAACTCAAGCAGAATTAACATCACAGATACAGAGTGGCTCCAACTCTTATCATGCGCCATTGTAGCTATGCTAAAATATTTCCATTTGTTGTCAGATTAAGCATGGCAGGACATAACAACAAGAAGAGGATGTCACTAAGCCTTTGGACCATAAGCAGTGACTTCCCTCATTGTCACCATATCCACTACAGAAGGAAATTTCCTTCAGAGGAGCTTTAAGAAAAACCGGAATCATCTTCTTGAAAGCAGGACGAAAACGTCCTTGACTGAATCTCCAGCAAAAGGATGCTAGGAATGTTTTAGTTACAAACTGGCTGCAGAGAGCAAAATAAAAATAGAGTTTAGAATGAAAACAGATAAGTAGAGCATGCGTAGCATTCTAGCACAGATTTTTCTTTCAAAACAAATAAACATTTTCATTCCAAAATCAGTTTCTCAACAGTGGCTTAACAATAATATATGTGGACCTTCTTCCCATGGGCAATTTTGATTAATAACTTGCAAACTACTCACTAAAGGAACCTCCCTTTTAAATCCCAAGTGAATCTGCAGTCACAAAGACTGGGATCTGGGTGAAAATGTTCTAGTGCATTATTCTGACCAGGATGTTTGGTCACAATTTTCTCAGCATTATACATTCATCACTTTGCCTGTCAACAGCACCTGTTTGCTATTTTCCTTGTACAAAATGTCAGTGTCCATTACATAAATAAATTACAATCCTACTGCTGCTCTGAGATACCTTGATCAAAGGTATTACATAAATAAACTGGAGCTTGAAGAAAAAAACATGATGCCTCCTCCTATACAACCTTAATGCAAATTCAGACACAGGATTTTATGCAAGTGACACCATTCAGTTGCAGGATCCTGCAAACACAAAAAATAAGAAGAAAGTTCTGTTAAACAAAAAGTTCTTTATCAAACTACTATATTAGCACATCCAAAGCCCAGAATTTAACATCTAAAAAACCCAATATATGAGGACAGCTAGTTCACTCAAAGCCTAAGACGTTTGCTTTCCACTTTAAATTGATTAAATAGATTGAATACATTACATTTCGCATGGATGGTTAACAGTACTAATATTCCAGATAAAATGAAATGCTGTATGAGGAAAATTCTCACTAGGGCTACCTCCCCCTGGATATATTCCTAGCTCTCACAGTAATTTAGTATAACAGAGGACTAACAATTTCACTGAACAGGATTACAAAAACAGCTCTTCACAGTTCATGGCACAGAAGCTCCCAGAAACAGCTATTTCTTCAGTACCTTCTCCACACGGAGAATGCACTTGAAAAACTGGCTGACACTTGCTTTGTGGGAATCATAAAATAATATAATGTTAGTTGCTTTGTTTTTATGAAGAAGGTGCTTCTTGTTTATCAAATAGTCAAGATATTAAAAGCCAGCCTTTTATTTGCATTCATATTACTGAGAGGACTCGCACACCTTGGAATCAGATATTGTCCAAGCACTGAATGACAAACTACTGATAAAACCAAAAGAGAGCAAATTTTAATAAAAAATTTTCATGAGAGAAAAACCTTTAAACACCATTTCACTCCTTACTCCAATAAGCTATGTGGCACTAATTTGAAGTGATAGTCCTGTTCTTTTAATTAAAAAATGCCAGTAGGAGGTTGATGCAGCGGCTGGTGCTGGAAGCGACGTGCTCGCAGGGCACAGCTGAAGCTTTGTGTGAGGAATTAAGGCACAATTTCAGCTGGGTGAAAAGGCAAAACAAAACCCCTAAATCCAAACAAACATACAGGGAGTGTTATTACAGGTGCCTGATAAAGTCATCTGGATGTTTGCCTCAGACAATGTTGGTAAATTCTGGGGGGGGGGGGAAACAACAAAAAACCAAAACACTCTCACTGTAGTTCATGAATCTTGGTTTACCTATAGGTGTGTGAGCCTTAATTCATATATGTCACTCCCCTGCCTACCTCAGAGCTCCTCTCCCACTTTCCCAGGTTGCTCCTTCCATATTTCCTGCGCACAGGGCTGGGTCCAGGACCACTCTGCCAGACCGTGAAAGGGTAGATTTGCTCTCCCAAGCTCCTCATCTCCATGAGCCTTGAGCCCTGGTATGCTTAACATCTTTGCCTTTATCAAATTTGACTGAAATCAGATGAAATGCCAAAAATTAGTTAGAGGAGAATGACAGGTGAGATCCCTTTTCAGCCTGGTAATTTTTCAGTCTGGAAAAAAAGATTAAGCTTGTCCCGTATGTTTATCCATCAGCCTGATGGTCAACTAAGGCAGCACTTTATCCTGAAATGTGTAGACAGCTTCCACATTCCAGGTTTCACTGATGATTTGTGAAACACCAAAAGCCTAAAAAACTGATTAGTCTAGAAGAAATCCCCACAAAAATATGTGCTGGATCATTTCCCCCCCAGTCTTGCAACATCTTAATTCCAACAGCCCAGATGAGTCTGGTAACCACATCCAGGGCATAAAAGAAGAGCTCTACATCAGCATCTGGGAGCATGACAATCCTTAAAAATGGCAGCTGCTCCTCCTGATACAGCGTCCCTGGGGAAGGAACATCCCAGAAACAAGCAGAACATTTTGCCTTTACTTGGCATATGGAGCAGCAAAGAGAAGTCAGTTTACCCAAAAGCTTCTGGTATATTTACTCACCACTCCTACAATGACTATTTCAATCACGTTTACACTACCAGCATCATCTCAAACATCACAGATAAATCTGTTTTCTTCGGCTGTTTCAAAGTCTGTTTTCTCTCTGCACACTTGTAGGATTTACATCCTAAGGCAATGAGAAAAAAACCTGTTACTACCTTCCAACTGGGCTTTATTTTCTCCCCCCCCAATCAAAAATAGCTCTCATCTACGTTCTAGTTCAATTTGGAAGTAGCACATGTAGACTTGATAAGCATCCTGCAAAGGAAATGCCTTGAATTGCAGACTACTTACAACACATTTTCCCAAGCAACTTTTTATAAATCCCATTTGATGGCTGGTTTGCTAATTTCTATTGAAGCTTATCAAAACACTATTCGTAACAAGTCAAATTACTTCTGTGATTGCACAAATTATAAAAATTACAAAAGAAATTACTGTGACTGGAAGTCCAAGCCAAGCTGCTGGGTTATACTGAAGTGCTATTTATCCTGTTACCAGACAGACCTGGAACTCTGAGGAGGTATTTAATTTTAAACTAAAGAACACAACACAGAAAAGCACCTATTTACATGTTTCTTCTGTTTGCCAAAGTCTCCTTCTAGACCTCCTTCTAGGGCTGGAGACAGCACAATTGTTGGAGCAGATTCCATTACCCTAAGCAGACCCAGGGGTTGCAGGCCAGTGTCAGGCTGCCCGGCTGTCTCACATACAGCTCAATAAATGAGCACAGACACATTAATTAATACATCTTGAAAGAAGTCTATTAACATTAAATTCCCTAAAAATCTTGAAAAGGAGGAATAAAAGATGTAGGTGCTCCCGTTATGGGACATTAGCTGCACACATAGCATACTATATTTTAGTTAATTACTGCCCAATATGCAGAAGCCACTCTTACAAAGAGCCAGACACTTTTTCCTACAGCCTGGGCTTTTCCAGAGAAAAATTCAGCACTGAAATATAAAATGAATGACAGGGTCTCTGGGAAAAGATACAGAGGCATAGATTTAAATCCGAGTGTGGTTACATCACAGAATTTGGTTATATCACACAATTACCAAGTTGTATAAAGTCATTAAAGCCTAAGTTCAGCACTGAAGCCCTTCTCTGATTCCAGAACATTCAGAGGCTGATGGACGCATGCTGGGATTCAAACAGTCAAACCATTCTCTGGCACCTACTGGCTTCCCTAATTTCACTTCTGCCTTTTAACCTCATCTCACCTTATTTCACCACTCATCTGTGCACGGGGGACCTCAGCAGAAGGATTTTCACTCTGGTTAAAAACCATTTCCGGGTGGGTTAAAAGCATCAGCCGATCACAGCATAGAAATGCTTTATGTAAGGGATACCTGGGCGATGAAAAATTAGATACACAGCAATTCCCTGCCAGTTCCAAAGCCACAACATTTCAGGCATTATTTCTTTTTCACCAAGCCATTTCTGCTCTCTCTGATCTGCTCAGTAGGGTATTTACAGACATACGAGATATGAACCTGCCCACTGCAGTACTTAATGTGGCCATTACCTGTCTGCAGATGTTTTTAAGAAAGAGATACGAGAGACACTGCTCGGAATTCTTTGGAATATAAAGCACTGAAGTAAATATCACTTCAAGAGCCCAGAAAATTCACCCAATTTCTCCTTCAAAGGCTGACATCAGACCTTTAGCTTACGCTCACCCACTCAGCTGCAAAACCAAAGTTTACCAAATGTAACAGATTCTCTTCCCATTAACATTAAAGAAGCCCTTTCAGCAATGAAGCATCTGCTAATTAGACTTACACCTGTAAAATATGATATTTTAATTCTGAGTTAAAGTGAAGTTTCCACATGGTTATAAAAATGTCTGCACATGGGAAAGGAACCAAAACATATCAGCTGCAAGGATGAAGAACAAGGATTCCCTGGGAAGTGCATCAGTCACTGCAAGACTGAATCAAATTGAAATTCCTCGTTTTCATAAATTCTTCACTTGTGTAGTCAAAAAATTACATTAAAGCAACAATACAATCCGCGCATTCAGTTCATTTTCAGTCTGGAGTTTTGGGTTTTTTTCCTTTTTGCTCTTCAGGAAAACAGAGCACATGTATTTCTAAAGACGTTTCCTTTCCAATAAACTTTTCGGGTCATATACCCTGTGTACTAAAGAATGTAAAAACACTGACCACAGGGATTGAATTTTCTGCTGCAACGTCCAGCTAGCTTTGGGGGTGCAAAACAGACCAAATCTGGTGTGTGAGGAAGAAAGGTCAGGGCCGTGAAAAAAAGAAAGCCCAGACTGATGTGAGGAGTTGCCAAAATAAATAAATTATTTTCCAATATAAATAAAAAAGGAAACTATCTTCAGTGTTTTAAACTTTCTTTTCAGGAGAAAAATACAAAGGAGAGCTTTTAATATTATCCCGGAAACATCAGGGAGATAAATTAGAAGCCTAGAATTTAACACATGCAAACTTAATTTGCTATTTTGTGACGTGAACAAGATATGGAAACTTTAAATTGATAAATACATAACCATTTTATTTTAGTCTAATTATTAGAGGAAATGGGCAGATATTTAAGGAAGACAAAGCTGTAAACGTACTAAAAGGTAAAAGAGCCCTGCCATTTTTCCTAATTCACTCATCCCAAAATGCCATTTTACTGCAAATAATGTAATGCATCTAGAAAGATCTCATCAACTTGAGGAAAAAAGATTGAATCCTATCAAAAATATTTCTTTTCCAGCTACTGGTTACCTACGAAAGCAAAAACTCCTGCAAGAGAAGGATAATAACCAGGTTGCGTATGAAAGAAAAAGAAACAAATTTTATTTCTTCAGCAGAGCTTCTTCATAATGCGTTGGGAAAGAAACATCCACCATTCAAAAATCCAGCCACGGGTAAAACTGCACATTAGTGACATTCAGGGACACTCAGCAATCCTGGAGTACAACAGGCAGTGTAGTGGTCAATAACCCTTGAAGTCGATAGCGTGGTTTAACACTGCCCTTCATTCCTAAACTGCTGTACAGCCTCAGGAATCAGGACCCCAAGCGTAACACGGGGAGCTGTTACAAACGTCCAATTCCACAGGATTTCCCATCGTTTCTTACGCTTTAGGATTATGAGCTTAACCCATTTGAACTGCTCCATCACACAACAGCCGAGGCACAGGGCTGGCGCTCACCGGGCCGTGCTGCTGGAGCCGCTGCTGTGCCAAGGGCAATTCCCTCCAGCTGTGGCGAGGTGAGCACAGCTGGAACGGCTGCCTGCAGCACCCCGAGCTCACTGCAGGGATTGTGCATTATTTTTCCGTTACTCCCAAACAATAATGGATTGTTTTACCCACAAACAGATGAACAAACCTTCCATTTAAATACTTTCTGTTAAATTGTATTAGTATGCGGAATAGTGCCCATATCCTCCAAAAAAAACCCAGGGAAGAGAATTTTTTCCGGGGGAGGGGAAGACGAGTAAAGCAGGCTCTGCCAGCTTTATCTATCTATGCTGGGAATTGGGTAGCCTTGGGGATTTTTGCCTGCTGTGCTTAGTGTCCTTGACAACAAGCCAGTTTGAGTTTTGGCCTTTAACTTGACAAAAATGACTTACTGAAGAGGAAGGCATCAAGCTATTACAGCCCTGTGGAGAGATCCTTTCTCAAACAGCATGGATGCTTACTTTGCCAATTCAACTAGAGCATCATCAGATTTATCATCCTACACCCCCAAATATTCACCATGTAGCTGCCAGTTCATAGAAGAGTATGTCACAGAAAAAGTTTCAGCATTTTTGCTATGTCCTCCCATTATATTTTATGACTTTCACTGACATGGAAAACTGTAAAATATCCCCAGGGATCCCCTCTCACAAATTACTGAATTGCCCCTTAAACACATGCGAAACAAAGTTTAAAAACAGGTAGCATCTTCATGCTAATGGACCTACTAACTCATTTAGCAAACCTATAGGCAGCTTTCTTCTTTTATTACATTAATACTTAGGTAAATAATTTTAAAATGAGAGATATCCTCTTGCTGCATGGCTCAAGAAATCACTAATATATCTTCTGTTTCTCTCTCCCCAAAACTCCCAACACATGCACACATCTGAGCTTTTCAATGTTCAGCATCTTAGTCTAAATCCTTGAGCTAGACTTACACAGGGAAGCTGAATTTGCACTGAAGCAGCTGAAGCGCGAGCACAGGTTTTCCTCTGCCAGCTTTTTCACAGCAGGCGACAAATTTTTGGCAATGAGGGTCAGCAGACCAAGAAGGAGATAACATCTTGAGTTACTGCAGCAGTATCGCAGGAACTCATTTGTAAGCACCTGAAACATCACACTGTGAGAGCAGCAGCTTCCTCACCACCAGCCATAATACAAGCGTTCCATGTCAACTACCCACAGGCTTAACTGCAGGTTTGCCAACAGACATGGCAGAGAATGTGAGACGATGGCAAGGTGAAAAAAAATTGGAAGTGGATCAACTGCAGTGCCATCCTCACAACGGTACCCTGGCACGGGGCAAAGCATCAAAGACCATAGTGAGACCCATGAAGACATTCCCTAACAGCTGAGCAGATCCACTGCACAATGGTTGTCAACAAGTGCCTCAAAATTCAAGATCGCAGTGACTCTGCCCCAGCAACTGTCGGTACAGGAAAGAACAAACCATTTGCAGTAACAATTTATTTCACTCCGGGAGAATAAATCAGCATTTGTTTCCATGAAAAACATGAAAAATATCAACGCTTTCAGTAATACTCCAGACTTGAGTCCTTCTCATAGTAATATTTTGACTATTTCCAGAGGAATAATAACAGAAAAGCATAACAGAAAAAGAAGACTCAATTCAAAATTTAGAGAAAAAGATGGCAGATGAAATGTCTCTTCCAGCCTTCTTTTTTTAAACAAATTTTAAGTCTTAAATGAATTGCTCTCCCAGGTACAGACCTAAACTTCACACCCAACCAACTGATTTAACCACATCTTGTCCAAACCACTCTGTTCTACCCTGCTGCCTCCACCAAGACAGCCCAAACCAACACGGCAGCGGGCAGTTGACTCAAGAACCATAAATAGCAGCAAGTAATCCAACCAGATTAATCCAGCCCTAAGCATGGCAACTGGACTGGCTTCAAGGTGGGCAGCAATCCAGGTAAACCTCCAAAAACCACACACATGGATGGTATTTCCATGATGTATTTCTCCATTCTGTGACCCACCAAGCAAACCAGCTTGCAGCCAGCTCAGAAACAACTGAGGGGGCTTGTTGATCTTTATTTACAGTGGCAATTTTAGCAGTCTTGGAGTTGCTGTCAGTAAAATTCCTCTACCCAGCACACAGAACATCGCGGTATAAAGAGCAACTTCCTCACTGAGAAATTCAACACTGCTCGTATTTCCCCAGAATTGATGATTAATTTTGAAACACAAACAGAAAGGATGATGCTACAAAATTTTAGAAATGTGATAAAGCTGTTTTAAGAAATGGATGAGAAAACTGTTCTTAGACTGGTAGGCAGTATGGAATAAAAAAGAAATCATGAACTGCACAACCACATCCCAAACTGCATTTCTTTGTATGAAGACATTCAATTTGACAAAAGAAAGTTTCAAGTCAGGAATAAAGTAGTTATTGTTTCTACTTTCCCTGCCTGAGGGAGATATTCAAACAAACTCCTTTTGGTGATTTAATTTACTTCCACTAGGACAATGGCGCTGGCACAGCTTTGACTTACTGGGAGAAACAAAAAAGGAGACTTGCTCCCCATAGCCTGCCCAGAGGAAAAGGCTGCTCTTTGGATTCCCACTCTGGCAGCCCAAAAATGTTAGCTGGCCAACTGCAAAGGCTCTCTCTTCCTCTTGTGAAAGCAAGAATTTTTTTTTTTTTAAATGTCCCCAGAGTTATATGCCCCAAGCCTCTTTGCCATCTCGATCCATAGGGCTCTGAATAGCCACAAATTTACCTTCATGAAAACGCTGCTGCTTCCCAAGGCAAACAGGGAAGGGAGGCAGAGGGAGATTAAGTGCCTCGCTCAGCATCACACAGGAAATCTGCGGCCAAGCTCTGTGCCGAGCTCCAGCCCCGTGCTCCAATCACAGCCGGGCCCCTGCTCCCAGCAGACGTGGGGAAGAGAAAATCCTTACGAGAAGAAAATAACGAGACATGGATTTCGACACGCTCCCAGATTACCACACTAAAAAAATCTGGAGCTACCCAACTGCTGCTTCCCACCGTGTCCCCCATGGCACAAAGCTGGCTCGATATTAAATACCAACTGCCAGGGAGGCTGGGATGAGCAGCCAGCTCGTTCTGCCTTTCTGCCCCAGTGCTCTTCACCTGGAACCTGTGGTCCTGATTCCCAAGCATAAAGCTACAGCCAGCCCATGATGTATTTACCATATCTGACTGAGAGATCCCTACATAGATATTCATTGTTCCTGAACACGGGACAGAAAAGTGTGCAGGTCACCAATATTAGTGTTGCTATTGATCAGTCAGTTAACTCTGCTGCACTGATCGATACATTAGTCATGAAAGGCAGGCAAAACACGCTGACATTTGGGACATGCTTTAGCCTGTGCCTTTGTGACACTCCTAAGTGAACATTGCTCTAATGATAACATAATGTTTTATCTTCTATTTGAAGTCACTGTATTCTTTTATGGATTCCTTAAATTACAAATGCAGAAAGTCCCAAACCCACCCATTTACCAGCTACCAACTGGCCAGGCTTTGTGGCTGGGGCTTCCCTAAACTGGCTGACTACAGTGAGCTGGAAGTGCGTGCAGGGTATTTGTCTGTGTCATTTCTTCCCTCTTCCCCTTTCTTTGCCACTGCTAAGCACCACCACCTTCCCTACAGGATTCAAACCTGTCACCTACAAATCCCCTCAGGCTCCTCCCTCACCTCACAGCAACCACCTGCTTCATCATTGTCTTCCTCACTCCTCCCCAATGCTTCTGACACCGCACTTTCTTACTTCTCGCACCTGGCAGGATTCTCACCTATACCTGCCTTCCAAAATTGCCACCATGAGCAGCCCAGCACCTTTCCAGGCCAGGTTTTCCAAGGAGGATTTGAGGACACTGAACCACAGTGAACTGAGGTGCTTGGAGAAGATTATTGGGATCCTCCTGTTACACCAACTCCAGCTTTTCTGTTAAAGAAGCTGTTTTGCAGTCAGTCCTCAACACGGCCATCTGACCATGCACGAGATCCTCCCCCTTCCTGCTCCAGCTAGGAAGTGATCCATAAACTTTAACTTTCCTCAGTTCCACAATGGCCCCAGAAGCCAGCCAGCTTTTAAGACCCCTGCTGAAAAAGCCAGGACAGATGAAGCCAGAACCCAACTTGCACCTTTTTTTTGGGTACAAACATTCCATCTTTAGTCCCTCTCTTCATGACATTTCCAGTTCCATCTGCAACCTTTGCCTACAAACTACCTGGAACAGGGCGTCTCCGATACCCAGCACAACAAGAATGCAGTTTTCACCCGTACTTGTGGGTGATATAAGTGTGAGCAAGGCATGTGTAAGCCTTGGACATGATGAACCCTTTGGAACTTCCCCAAGGAGCAGCAACTGCAGCAGCAAACAAAGGCTTCAGAGAAGCACATGGGTAAAAAAGGGACACGTGCTCTGTGAAGGTCCTTGGCCTGTGGATCGTGTTCCTCCTTGACCCCGCAGACACCGAGCGTATTTGGCAAGGACATGCACAGGATCACTTTATTTTTCCATCCTTGCATTGGCAATTCCGCCCCTGCTGCGCTGCCCTGATGACAGCACAGATAGGAAGAGACCACAGATTTAACAGGAAGTTTTCTCTTCCTTTGCCTAGAACTGTTGCAAGGGGCAAGAGACAAGGCCAGAGTACCTCTGGCTCTTGTATCACCAGCTGGGGTGAAGGCTTTAGTGGAAAGAAGAGGAGAAACTGAGATATGACAAAAGATTAGTATATTTGAGATCCACAGGACATGAAGTAATTTTAACCTGTCATGCAACTCATTGTTATATTGAGGTTTTTAGTATTTCTGCACAGGATGCATTATTTGCCATTTTACTTCGTTACAATTTGCATCAGGCTAGGACTGACATCATTCTGTATAAGCTGGGAGATCAATTCTGGTAATCATCAGAGGATCAAGAACTTTTATATATACATTCACAAAAATAACCCCCACACTCTGCTAACACAAATACCTTTCCAACAGATGAGGAAAAAATTATGTCTTTAAAAAAATCACATGAGATTCAACCACTGTTCCCTTCCCATTCAGCCAGTGACACTCACAGGCATCCTCAGCCTAAGTGGTATGTACACAGCTATTTTCAGTACTGCAAAACTTAAATGGTGCCTAATCACAGGAAACACAATGCAGGTAGTAAATCATAACAAACGAGGTCCTCTGTCTTGATTTAAATGCGCTCAAATCTCCCAATAGCCAGAGAGGAGAGAACAACAGCCAGGCTGGCTGCAGCTATTTGAAACAGGTAAGTCAGCACCTCAGTCCCAGCCAAGCCAAGAACTCGGCATTGCCCAACAATTCCAGAGCTAAATCTCTCCCAGAGCAATTTATTTGTTGATTAAATACAGCAATTTTTGTCACACCACCCAGCTTTCTTGCTTGTAAAAACAGAAGATGTGTTTGAGCAAGCAAGAGATTTCTTCAATACAGTTAAAAAATGGAGAGTAATAAAAAATAAATCTACCAAGTTGCTCAATAAACTGAAATTTCAGTCTCTTCCAGGAAGCGTTCCCAGCCCAGAGAGAAGACTAGTGTATGTTAAAAGTAAAAAAGCATTTTGCTGCAGCATTCAGCCTTTAAAATTAAACCAAACAGCTTCTCTCTGTTATTTAAATGATCTCCTCCAGCTCAGAAGGGCTATGACCATGGCCTAAGTTACTTAACTTACATTTTTATTGACTGACTTGCATAAAAATAAGCCACATTAAGGACCAAGCTGACATTTGGTATACATCACCACAAAACTCATTTCAGATCAAACATCATTCATACAACCTAAAAATATTTCCAGCCTTCTTCCATCCAAGAAAAGGATTTTCAGATTTACATTATCCTCACAAACTTTGGTCTTCTGAAGCACAAGCAGTGCAGAACCAAAGGATTAAAAGAGCACCAGGACATTTATTTTCTGATGATCTGTCTCTGAGTGTGTTATGTGCCAGGAGCAAGTTAACCTGTAACTGCAGTTTAACCAGCACCGTTTTCTCATTACTTGCCAATGTTTTATGCACCCACACAGAGAGGATCCCTCTCCAGGGATCAATTCCGGTCACTCAGAGCAGCACTGTGGCTTCTCCACCCCAAGTGACCTCCAAGCATGCACTTGTTGTCTTTGAAAGACTGGACTGGACCTTATTTTTTAATAATTCACACAGCAGTCTCAACAAGCAGGAACCGTGTCTCTTCCCATTAAAGAAACAGCCTCGGCATCAGCCAGAGCAGCTTCCAAAAGACTTAATCCAGATCTTTCAGGGTCCAACATAAATTGGTTTATCCATTCATGAACCCTCCAGAGGCCTCACACAGAGGCAGGACAGACACAGCTCTGGGTGTCACCTCCTGCACGGGAAAGGAACTTCCAAAGTTGAATGCCATGCCAGGTGAGAACAAGTCGTGAGGAAGGAGGGAAAATTTAAAAAACACACTAAAAAAAACCCCAAACCCTAGCTAAAAGCAAATAAATGGTTATTTTCTCATTAGCAAGTAAGCTATCCTCCTTGGCACACAGGAGGTTGGGGGGGCTGTTAATTAAAGTGAAGTAAGGCAAATTATGAAAGGCTTTGCTGAAAGCCAGTCTGTGGGAGAGGTGGCCCTGGGAATCCTCCTGGGAAAGGTGCAGAGGAGACCCCACGAAGGGGTAGGGTGGTCTGGCAGGGTGGAAGGGGGAGGCACAGGGATACCCCCATGGGGGAGGGAACAGAGGAAACCCTGGGAAAGGGCTGGGAAGAGGGAAAGGCGTCACACAGATGCCCACAGATAGGGAAGGTGCATTAGAGACCCCAGGAAAGGGCTGGGAGGGGGGAAGGGGTATCACAGGGACCCCCATACACAGTGGGAAGGTGGACAAGAGACCCCACAAATGGGTAGAGTGCAGGAGTTATCAACAGGGATCCCCCAACTGGGAAGAGTGCAGAAGGGACCCCACGAAAGGTCAGGATGATGGAGGGGGTGGTGGGGGTCACCTTCTATGGGGGAAGGTGCAGGAAAGACCCCGGGAAGGAGCAGCGTGCCCTGACCTGCCAGAAAACGAGAGGGAGAGAGCGACAAACCCCCGCCCTCCCCAAATTTATGTCACCCCAAAGGATCTCAAGCACCCCACGCCGGAGGGGCGGGAAAAAATAAAAATAAACGAAAGCGCAGAGAGGCTCCGTCAGGCCAGAGGTGGAAGCGGAACTGAAAAACGGTGGATAAAAGTTAAGCAAGGCTGGGAGCTCGGGCCCGGCCGCCCCTCCCCTCAGCCAGGCCGGGGAGGGGGCGAAGGCGCCAGGGGAGGGGAGGGGACCCTGGGCCCAGCCGCGGGTGTGCGGCCACACACACACCGGGCCGCCGCCGACCCGTTACCTGTGAGGCGGATCTTGATGCTGGATCCGTTCCGGCGGGTACCGGGATTCGACATCGCGCCTGGAGGAGGACAGGAGGAGGAGGCGGCGGCGGCGCCGAGCTCAACCGGCGGCCCCGCGCCCCCCCGCCATGCGAGCCCGCCCGCTCCTCACGATGCCGGGGATCCCCGG